>CM060175.1:39463914-39851414 GCA_030549775.1 Tamarix chinensis
TCCATCATATACATCCTCATTGTTTTCTTCCATTTCATGCTAAGTCATCTAAACTTAAGAGGATCCACATTGAAAGGCCATGGTATAAGTCAGTAGAAGTCTATTATCTATCATAATGAATAATAACATAGATCATAGCAATAGGAAGATCCATTATTATCTATCTAATCATCTACTCCTATCTTGCTTAAGGAAAAGACCCAAATTGCTAGGCTAAGGTCACATTAGTAAACTAGGCTAAATGTCCCCTTTACTAGCTTTAATCTATCAATAAAACTCAATTAATCCAAGTAAACTTATAGATACTACCTTATTAAATCACTTTCCAAGCATAAAAAAACTCAAGTATGAAATTTGGAAAGAAATAGGTCGGAAATAAAAATATTATCAAGACTAGTTAACAGGTTTCCAAAAACCAATCGATCGGTTCCATGTATTAATTGATTAGCCTGAGTACTTGATAAGTGTGACTTTTACATCTTATTCCTAAGGTTTATAAGAGTTTTTACCTTTAATTTCAGTCAGAATTCTCCCTTTTTGTTCTTGTTACTGTCTTTGTGTTGTGAAAATTGCAGGGTCTCAAGCAACAAAAATAATCATGAAGGATGAAGAACAAGAATAACCTTAAAGGGAGAAGAAAGGAGAAAAAAAAGGAGCAAAGAGGAGCAAAAGTTAAAGTGGAAAAAGAAAGAATGCATATTTAAAGTATATGGGCCTGAAAGAAGTGAAATTTAGACCAAGAAAAGGTCTGAATTTGGAGAAGTTTTCAACATCAAAGTTTTAGATATTTTTAATAGCTTTCCAACGCATCCAAAATCAGCTTAATCTGAGTTAAGATGAAAACGTTATGGTCAAAATACGAATTATGGTCAAAGCTGACACGGGAAGCCCATCGTTACGGAAACCCTAGCGATCCATGAGGCGGTAGTGTAAAAAACTCTTATTCTAATAGCTCGAGGCAGCCTCCACTCCCTCTCTTTTCTCTCTTCTCTATCCTCTTCCCCAATTCTTCAAGATCTCTCTTGTAAATTAGAGACGGAGATTCAAGAAGTTAATTTTTGCAAGAATTTGTGAACATCAAGGGTATTATCTAATGATATTTTCTTTATCTATGGAATCTCTTATTGTTTTTAATATTCTTGCTATGAATTTGATGGGCTAGATCTTGTGCTAAGGTGAAGGGGAATTTTCCCCGATCCTAATGTGTTGAATTATTGCATCCTTTTTTATTCAATTCATAATGTATGTGTTGTGTTATTGATTGATTGTCGAATTTTTGAACCACGGCCGGGTTCTGATTTTCGGTGTGGGAAATACCGGTGAGATCGAGAGATAATCCGGTATTAGACCCAATAGCACAACGGGAGATTAAATTGTAGGTCGAGAGACGATCGATTTGACCTCTTCAACAATAAAGGAGGAAACTTTATAGACTTTAATGCATTACATTCTATTAGACTCTAAGCTAGAGATAGTTAGGGCCATAGATATGTAATAGGGTGGTTGTGGCTTGAGAAAGCACAACACTTTCTATCCTTGTTGGCATGATTGATTATGATTGTTGAATTATTTTGTGATGTGATCTTCAATTACATGTGAGGATCGGGGGCGATGAACCGGAACCTTAGCTCTTCTATTTATTTGAGTGACTTGAGTGCTATTTTCCTTTCTTTTTAGCTTATTTAGTTATTTTAGCTTACAATTTATTATTTCATATCATCTCGTATTTAGACATAGTTATGTTCTATCATTGTCCTAGTGGTCATTCACCAATCCTTGTGGGATCGACCTTGACTACTACTCTGACCCCGTGCACTTGCGGGTAGGAACGTGTCAAGTTTTTGGCGCCGTTGCCGGGGATTGGCAGCGAGTGACATTAGGACTCAAAGAATTTATTGTGATCTAGACATTTATTTTTTTTTATCTTTTTACATTCTTTTTGTTGTGGTTGACTAATCTTGGGTGTAAGAGTTCTTGATTTAGTGCAGGTGCATTAGTGCATGACCCGCGCTAGTGGAGGTGATCTGGTGCCACTTGATCTCGAGATTGAGAAGACCATCTCACATTTACGCAGGTCACACACCACAAATATTGAAATGGAAACCAATACTCCACCCCATGATGGACAAATCCCACCACAAGAGCACATCTTACTCCAAGAACAAGCTCCTATCCAAGAGCAAGCTCCCATTCCTAGGTCACTTCGGGACTATGCTACACCAAGCCTTGATGGCTCAACCTCAAGCATACGAAGACCGGCAGTACAAGCTAATAATTTTGAGATCAAGCCTGCCATTATCCAGATGCTACAAACATCAGTTCAATTTGGAGGTAACCTTATTGAAGATCCCCACTCCCATATTGCTAACTTTGTAGAAATCTGTGACACTTTTAAGCTAAATGGTGTTTCTAATGATGCAATTAGGCTTAGATTGTTCCCTTTTTCGTTACGTGATAAGGCTAAGAGTTGGTTACACTCATTAGCCCCAGGGTCTATTACTACTTGGGACGATTTGATGAAGTCTTTCCTTTCTAGATATTTTCCACCATCAAAAACTGCAAAATTACGAAATGACATCACTACCTTTATGCAAAATGACCTTGAATCGCTTTATGATGCATGGGAAAGGTTTAAGGATTTGCTTAGGAAGTGTCCACATCATGGCCTGCCTATGTGGCTTCAAATGCAAACTTTTTATAATGGTATCTCTGCTACTAACCGTTCTATGATAGATGCAGCTGCAGGAGGTACCATTATGAACAAGACTCCAGAGCAGGTTTATGAGTTCATTGAGGAGCTAGCTTCGAATTCCCATCAATGGCACTCCGAACGTGCCCCGATACAAAGGACTCCAGGAATTCACTCTTTAGATTCCATCACGGCATTAGAGGCTAAGATTGATTTGCTTGCTAAAAAATTTGACAAAATTGGTAGTACTTCTTGTATGCAGGTACAAGCTAATGCACCTATGTGTGAGTTATGTGCTAGATCACACTTAAGCACAGAATGTCAAGTTGGGAATCCCTTCCAACAATCTTATGATCAAGTGAACTACATGGGAAATAGTTATGGGAGACCGAACAATCCCTACTCCAATGTGTACAATCCTGGATGGAAAAACCATCCAAACTTTAGTTGGAGAAATGAAGTTCCTACAAAGCCTCCGGGATTCACACAACAACAACCAACACCTCCAGCTCCTTTACCGCCCCAACAACCTCAATCTTCTTCCCTTGAAGAGATGATGTCCAAGTTCATCACTCGCACCGAGAGCACCCTTCAAAAACATGATGCTCAAATTCAAGCTCATCTTCAGAAACAAGAAGCCCGCCTCCAAAATCAGGATGCATCCATCAAGAACCTAGAGGCACAGATTGGACAACTTGCTAATGCCATTTCAGCGAGAGCACCTAACACTTTGCCTAGTAATACAATCATCAACCCCAAAGAGCAAATTAATGCAATAGCCTTGAGGAGTGGGAAACCACTACTTGAACCATACCCTCAAGAACCCAAGGAAGATAAAGAAAAAGCTCCTGAAGAGAAAGTGCCTGAATCACAACCTGAGACAATCCACACTTCACCTCAAGAGGTAAATGCATATGTTCCTCCTCCTCCGTTTCCAGGTAGGATTGTACAACGCAAGTTAGATGTTCAATTTGTAAAATTTCTTGATATACTTAAGAAAGTGCACATTAACTTGCCGTTGCTTGACATTGTGAGACAGATGCCCAGTTATGGGAAGTTTCTAAAGGACATAATCACTCACAAGAGGAAACTGGATGATTTTGAAACAGTAAGTTTGAATGAGGAATGCTCTGCAATCTTGCAGAACAAACTTCCTCCTAAGCTTAAGGATCCAGGAAGTTTCACTATCCCATGTGTAATTGGGGATTTAAAATTCGAGAAGGTATTATGTGATCTTGGTGCTAGCATTAATTTGATGCCCTTCTCTGTTTTCAAGCGTCTAGGCCTAGGGGAACCAAAACCCACCAATATGTCCCTTCAGTTGGCTGATCGATCTATCAAATATCCGAGGGGAATTATTGAAGATGTTTTAGTTAAAGTGGACAAATTTATCTTCCCTGTTGACTTTGTTGTGCTAGATATGGAGGAAGACCACAAAGTTCCCCTAATTCTTGGTAGGCCTTTCTTAGCAACAGGACGTACTCTTATAGATGTCCAAGAGGGTAAGCTCATTCTTCGTTTCCAAGGCGAAGAAGTCACTTTTAATGTATTTAAGAGCATAAAATACCCCTTAGATGATAACACTTGCTATTGTATTGATATCTTAGATAATATAATTGATGATTGTTTTCAAGCAAGTGTTGTGCAGGATCCCCTGGAAAGGTGTTTGGTTCAACAAAGAGAGTGGGAGAATGAAGAGAAAGAAGAAGAGGTTGTCCGGTACTTGAATGCACATCCACCATATGGTCGTCACACTATGGTCCCCTTACAAGGGCCAGAGAGGGCCCAGATTCCAAAATTGAAGTCATCTATTGAGGAACCTCCCACACTAGAGCTTAAGCCACTACCTCGGCATTTGAAATATGCATTTCTTGGTCATAATGATACACTTCCCATCATTATTTCTTCATCTTTGACTAATTTGCAGGAAGAAAAATTGATGAGAGTGCTTAAGGAATGACAGAAGGCTTTCGGATGGACCATTGCTGATATTAGAGGGATTAGCCCTTCCATGTGCATGCACAAAATTCTCATGGAAGACAACCACAAGAAAGTGATCCAACCTCAAAGGCGATTGAACCCAACAATGCAAGAGGTGGTGAAGAAGGAGGTAATTAAGCTATTAGATGCAGGTATGATCTATCCAATCTCTGATAGCTCTTGGGTTAGTCCTGTCCAAGTGGTTCCCAAGAAAGGGGGAATCACGGTATTCAAGAATGATAATAACGAATTGGTGCCTACTAGAACTGTTACAGGTTGGCGTGTCTGCATTGATTTTAGAAAGTTGAATGATGCCACTAGAAAAGACCACTTCCCCCTTCCCTTCATTGACCAAATGCTTGAACACTTGGCGGGGCATGACTATTATTGCTTTCTTGATGGGTGTTCTGGTTATATGCAAATACCTATTTCCCTTGAGGACCAAGAGAAGACAACCTTTACTTATCCTTATGGCACCTTCGCATATAGACGGATGCCATTTGGTCTTTGTAATGCCCCCGCCACTTTTCAAAGATGTATGATGGCTTTATTTCATGATATGATTGAAAAATTTATGGAAATTTTTATGGATGATTTTTCGGTTTTTGGGTCGTCATTTTATGCATGCTTAAATAATCTTGAACTTGTTCTTAAGCGTTGTGAGGATACAAATTTGGTTTTAAATTGGGAAAAGTGTCATTTAATGGTCCAGGAAGGAATAGTTTTAGGGCATAAGATTTCATGCAAAGGGATAGAGGTAGACAAAGCTAAAATTGAAGTCATTGAGAAATTGCCACCCCCCACATGTGTTAAAGATATACGTAGTTTCCTTGGTCATGCAGGTTTCTATAGACGCTTCATTAAAGATTTTTCAAAAATTTCAAAGCCTCTTTGTGATCTGTTGGCTAAAGATGTGCCCTTTCACTTTTCTGATGCATGTCTGGCTGCCTTTAACACTTTAAAGGCAAAACTGGTAGATGCTCCGATTATTGTTACTCCTGACTGGAATTTACCTTTTGAGATTATGTGTGATGCTAGTGATGTTGCTATAGGAGCAGTCTTGGGGCAGCGTAAGGAAAAAAAATTTCATACTATCTATTATGCTAGCAAGACTTTGAATTCTGCACAAATGAATTATGCAACAACTGAAAAAGAATTGCTAGCTGTGGTTTTCTCCTTTGACAAGTTCCGTTCTTATCTATTGCTTAACAAGGTCATTGTCTATACTGACCATGCGGCCTTGAAGTATCTTTTTAGTAAGCAGGATGCAAAGCCCAGAATCATTCGGTGGATTTTATTGTTGCAAGAGTTCGACTTGGAAATCAGGGATAGGAAGGGAAGTGAGAATCAAGTAGCTGATCATCTTTCTCGTTTACCCTCTACCTACGTGATTAATCAGGAAGCTACACCTATTCAAGATGCATTTCCCGATGAAACACTCTACGCTATTACAAATCATCCTTGGTATGCTGATATTGCAAACTATCTTGTAAGTGGAATCTTACCCAATGATCTTTCCTTTCATCAAAGGAAGAAGTTCTTACATGATCTGAGGTATTACTTTTGGGATGATCCTTACCTCTATAGGATTTGTGCTGATCATGTCATTAGAAGATGCATCCCTGAGCATGAAATGCATTCTATACTATCTCATTGTCATAGTAAAGAGTGTGATGGCCATTTTGGCCCCACCAAAACTGCTGCAAAAGTCTTGCAATGTGGATTCTATTGGCCTACCTTATTTCATGATGCATACTCCTTTGCTAAGACTTGTGATAGGTGTCAAAGAATGGGAAATATTTCTAGAAAACAAGAGATGCCCCTCACAAACATTCTTGTAGTGGAGTTATTTGATGTTTGGGGAATCGATTTTATGGGACCATTTCCTAAGTCTATGGTGAATGAATATATTCTTGTGGCAGTTGATTATGTATCTAAGTGGGTAGAGGCTATAGCCACTCCCACAAATGATGCAAAAGTCGTCACTAAATTTTTGAAAAAGAATATCTTTTCAAGGTTTGGGACACCTAAGACTATCATTAGTGATGGGGGTTCTCATTTTTGCAATAGAGCATTTAATGCTCTTTTGAGTAAGTATGGAGTTAACCATAAGGTTTCTACCCCATACCATCCTCAAACTAGCGGCCAAGTGGAGGTGTCAAACCGTGAGCTTAAGAGAATTCTTGAGAAAACGGTTAGCTCTTCTAGAACGGATTGGTCCTTGAAACTTGACGATGCTCTATGGGCTTACCGAACAGCTTTTAAAACTCCTATTGGAATGTCCCCTTATAATCTAGTTTTTGGAAAATCTTGTCATCTCCCTGTAGAACTTGAGCATAAACATTTTGGGCTACCCGTCTCCTTAACTTTGATATGCAAGCTGCAGGTGAGAAGAGGCTCCTTCAATTGAATGAACTCGATGAATTCCGGCTTAAGGCATATGAGAGTGCTAGGCTATACAAAGAGCGCACGAAAAGGATTCATGATCAACGCATCACCAAATGAGCATTTGAAGTGGGGCAACAAGTGCTTCTATTTAATTCTCGTTTGCGATTGTTCCCTGGAAAGCTTAGATCCCGATGGTCAGGACCATTCACAATCAGACAAGTATTTCCATCCGGAGCAGTCGAAATCTCTAGCCTCGATAAAGAGCCATTCAAAGTGAATGGGCAAAGGTTGAAGGTGTATGAAGGTGGTGAGGTTGCAGCCCTCAAAACCACCATTCTTCTGGATGATCCTAAGTGAAGTGAGAAAGTCAAGCTAATGACTATAAACAAGCGCTTCTTGGGAGGCAACCCAATATTTTTTTTTATTCTATTTAATTTTTTTATTTTTCTTATTTTGGTTTTCTTGGTTTGTTTGCTCTTTGTTTCCTTATGGATTTTTTTTTCCTCTTTTCTTTTGTGCTTCTTATTTCACATTGAGGACAATGTGATACATAAGCATGGGGGAGAAGATGGCCTATCCTTGTCATTTGGTTAGTATTCTATTCTTCCCTATTTTATTTTGATGAGTGTTGCTATCTTTTTCCTTGGTCATTTCTTTCAGATTTTTATCTAAAAAAAAATCAAAACAAATAAAGAAAAGAAAAGGAAATGACCCTTCATTTATGATATTAAAGAGTGTGTTTTGTCTTGCAATGGCATGAGTGTTTAGTTTGGTGTGATAAGACCCTTTAAATCATCTTTTGAAAATGGATTTCTATGTGCTTAAATGTTTTGGTTGCATTGTTATGAGAAAAGTATAATTGTGTTTGAGAACTTTAGGGTTATATATGCCTTAACATTCTTGTGGTATTGTAGTTTGACTTATGCTGATTTACTCTTTGCCAAAAGGTGTTAGATTTAGAGAATTTTGGACCTAGTGAGACTTTGAGCCTTTAGACTGATACATCACTACAGTCTCTTATTTTTTCTTTTGTGTGTGTCTCCCACCATGACTTGGGAAACTAGAACTTGTAATGGTTTTCTTCAAAGCCACATATGACTTAGACGTGCATTAAAATGATAGAGGCACTTGTTTTTTTTGTCATAACCTATATTAGCCAAATAGCCTGACCTTCACATTTTATCCTTTGCTAACCCCGTTGTGCTTATGGCCATTTTCTTGATCTAAACACACATGTAACCCAATTTCCTTTATCCCTCCCTAAGTCTAGAATCAATGGTTGTTGCGCAATTTCAAAAAAAAAAGAGAAAGTTGGGAGTATGATGTAATCTAAGCATGAGGGAGGTGTGAAAGAGTAAATGGTTGTGTATGATGAAGAGCAAATCGATATATCTCTCTCAAAAAAAAAAAAAAGGAGAAGAAGAAGAAGAATCAATAAGAAGTTTTGGGTGCTTGTGTTTCGTGATGAAAAGTTGGGATGGTAAAATATATGTTATTAAAAAAAAATATCTCATTGGTACTAGACTTTTAAATCTACTTCCAAAAAAAAAAATTCCGTCCTAACCTTTTAACCTATGGCCCCATTACAACCCTAATAAGACCTCTTGATTGTTGTGTGTTCTAAGTCTTTCTAGTGGTGGAGAATCGAAAAGCATTCCAAGCATATGGATGATCTTGATCATGAGTGAGAGGACTAGAGCAGAACCTTCAAATAAAATAAAACACATGAGAGGTGTGTCCACAAGACCTAAAGTGAGAATTCTAATTTGAAACTTTGAGGGAAGAGTGAGTTGGTATATGGCTGCCTACTGTCCACAATTGGATGTCCTTTGTTGCATGGCATGTCCCTAGAGCTCGATAGCACGGTTACATTTCTCACATGTGGGGGCAACCTAAATATCTTTTGAAAAAGGATTTTGAGCTTTTAATTGTTATATTTTTGGGTCTTATTGCTCCTTACTTGACTCTTGTGCTATTAAAGGGCTAAACACACTTTTCTGAGAAAGGGATCCTACTACTTTTCTTTTACCACATGGTGGGTTTCTTGTATTACTTTATTTGGGGACAAGCAAATGTTTAAGCATGGGGGAGTTGATAAGTGTGACTTTTACATCTTATTCCTAAGGTTTATAAGAGTTTTTACCTTTAATTTCAGTCAGAATTCTCCCTTTTTGTTCTTGTTACTGCCTTTGTGTTGTGAAAATTGCAGGGTCTCAAGCAACAAAAATAATCATGAAGGATGAAGAACAAGAATAACCTTAAAGGGAGAAGAAAGGAGAAAAAAAAGGAGCAAAGAGGAGCAAAAGTTAAAGTGGAAAAAGAAAAAATGCATATTTAAAGTATATGGGCCTGAAAGAAGTGAAATTTAGACCAAGAAAAGGTCTGAATTTGGAGAATCTTTCAACATCAAAGTTTTAGATATTTTTAATAGCTTTCCAAAGCATCCAAAATCAGCTTAATCTGAGTTAAGATGAAAACGTTATGGTCAAAATACGAATTATGGTCAAAGCTGACACGGGAAGCCCATCGTTACGGAAACCCTAGCGATCCACGAGGCGGTAGTGTAAAAAACTCTTATTCTAATAGCTCGAGGCAGCCTCCACTCCCTCTCTTTTCTCTCTTCTCTATCCTCTTCCCCAATTCATCAAGATCTCTCTTGTAAATTAGAGACGGAGATTCAAGAAGTTAATTTTTGCAAGAATTTGTGAACATCAAGGGTATTATCTAATGATATTTTCTTTATCTATGGAATCTCTTATTGTTTTTAATATTCTTGCTATGAATTTGATGGGCTAGATCTTGTGCTAAGGTGAAGGGGAATTTTCCCCGATCCTAATGTGTTGAATTATTGCATCCTTTTTTATTCAATTCATAATGTATGTGTTGTGTTATTGATTGATAGTCGAATTTTTGAACCACGGCCGGGTTCTGATTTTCGGTGTGGGAAATACCGGTGAGATCGAGAGATAATCCGGTATTAGACCCAATAGCACAACGGGAGATTAAATTGTAGGTCGAGAGACGATCGATTTGACCTCTTCAACAATAAAGGAGGAAACTTTATAGACTTTAATGCATTACATTCTATTAGACTCTAAGCTAGAGATAGTTAGGGCCATAGATATGTAATAGGGTGGTTGTGGCTTGAGAAAGCACAACACTTTCTATCCTTGTTGGCATGATTGATTATGATTGTTGAATTATTTTGTGATGTGATCTTCAATTACATGTGAGGATCGGGGGCGATGAACCGGAACCTTAGCTCTTCTATTTATTTGAGTGACTTGAGTGCTATTTTCCTTTCTTTTTAGCTTATTTAGTTATTTTAGCTTACAATTTATTATTTCATATCATCTCGTATTTAGACATAGTTATGTTCTATCATTGTCCTAGTGGTCATTCACCAATCCTTGTGGGATCGACCTTGACTACTACTCTGACCCCGTGCACTTGCGGGTAGGAACGTGTCAAGTTTTTGGCGCCGTTGCCGGGGATTGGCAGCGAGTGACATTAGGACTCAAAGAATTTATTGTGATCTAGACATTTATTTTTTTTTATCTTTTTACATTCTTTTTGTTGTGGTTGACTAATCTTGGGTGTAAGAGTTCTTGATTTAGTGCAGGTGCATTAGTGCATGACCCGCGCTAGTGGAGGTGATCTGGTGCCACTTGATCTCGAGATTGAGAAGACCATCTCACATTTACGCAGGTCACACACCACAAATATTGAAATGGAAACCAATACTCCACCCCATGATGGACAAATCCCACCACAAGAGCACATCTTACTCCAAGAACAAGCTCCTATCCAAGAGCAAGCTCCCATTCCTAGGTCACTTCGGGACTATGCTACACCAAGCCTTGATGGCTCAACCTCAAGCATACGAAGACCGGCAGTACAAGCTAATAATTTTGAGATCAAGCCTGCCATTATCCAGATGCTACAAACATCAGTTCAATTTGGAGGTAACCTTATTGAAGATCCCCACTCCCATATTGCTAACTTTGTAGAAATCTGTGACACTTTTAAGCTAAATGGTGTTTCTAATGATGCAATTAGGCTTAGATTGTTCCCTTTTTCGTTACGTGATAAGGCTAAGAGTTGGTTACACTCATTAGCCCCAGGGTCTATTACTACTTGGGACGATTTGATGAAGTCTTTCCTTTCTAGATATTTTCCACCATCAAAAACTGCAAAATTACGAAATGACATCACTACCTTTATGCAAAATGACCTTGAATCGCTTTATGATGCATGGGAAAGGTTTAAGGATTTGCTTAGGAAGTGTCCACATCATGGCCTGCCTATGTGGCTTCAAATGCAAACTTTTTATAATGGTATCTCTGCTACTAACCGTTCTATGATAGATGCAGCTGCAGGAGGTACCATTATGAACAAGACTCCAGAGCAGGTTTATGAGTTCATTGAGGAGCTAGCTTCGAATTCCCATCAATGGCACTCCGAACGTGCCCCGATACAAAGGACTCCAGGAATTCACTCTTTAGATTCCATCACGGCATTAGAGGCTAAGATTGATTTGCTTGCTAAAAAATTTGACAAAATTGGTAGTACTTCTTGTATGCAGGTACAAGCTAATGCACCTATGTGTGAGTTATGTGCTAGATCACACTTAAGCACAGAATGTCAAGTTGGGAATCCCTTCCAACAATCTTATGATCAAGTGAACTACATGGGAAATAGTTATGGGAGACCGAACAATCCCTACTCCAATGTGTACAATCCTGGATGGAAAAACCATCCAAACTTTAGTTGGAGAAATGAAGTTCCTACAAAGCCTCCGGGATTCACACAACAACAACCAACACCTCCAGCTCCTTTACCGCCCCAACAACCTCAATCTTCTTCCCTTGAAGAGATGATGTCCAAGTTCATCACTCGCACCGAGAGCACCCTTCAAAAACATGATGCTCAAATTCAAGCTCATCTTCAGAAACAAGAAGCCCGCCTCCAAAATCAGGATGCATCCATCAAGAACCTAGAGGCACAGATTGGACAACTTGCTAATGCCATTTCAGCGAGAGCACCTAACACTTTGCCTAGTAATACAATCATCAACCCCAAAGAGCAAATTAATGCAATAGCCTTGAGGAGTGGGAAACCACTACTTGAACCATACCCTCAAGAACCCAAGGAAGATAAAGAAAAAGCTCCTGAAGAGAAAGTGCCTGAATCACAACCTGAGACAATCCACACTTCACCTCAAGAGGTAAATGCATATGTTCCTCCTCCTCCGTTTCCAGGTAGGATTGTACAACGCAAGTTAGATGTTCAATTTGTAAAATTTCTTGATATACTTAAGAAAGTGCACATTAACTTGCCGTTGCTTGACATTGTGAGACAGATGCCCAGTTATGGGAAGTTTCTAAAGGACATAATCACTCACAAGAGGAAACTGGATGATTTTGAAACAGTAAGTTTGAATGAGGAATGCTCTGCAATCTTGCAGAACAAACTTCCTCCTAAGCTTAAGGATCCAGGAAGTTTCACTATCCCATGTGTAATTGGGGATTTAAAATTCGAGAAGGTATTATGTGATCTTGGTGCTAGCATTAATTTGATGCCCTTCTCTGTTTTCAAGCGTCTAGGCCTAGGGGAACCAAAACCCACCAATATGTCCCTTCAGTTGGCTGATCGATCTATCAAATATCCGAGGGGAATTATTGAAGATGTTTTAGTTAAAGTGGACAAATTTATCTTCCCTGTTGACTTTGTTGTGCTAGATATGGAGGAAGACCACAAAGTTCCCCTAATTCTTGGTAGGCCTTTCTTAGCAACAGGACGTACTCTTATAGATGTCCAAGAGGGTAAGCTCATTCTTCGTTTCCAAGGCGAAGAAGTCACTTTTAATGTATTTAAGAGCATAAAATACCCCTTAGATGATAACACTTGCTATTGTATTGATATCTTAGATAATATAATTGATGATTGTTTTCAAGCAAGTGTTGTGCAGGATCCCCTGGAAAGGTGTTTGGTTCAACAAAGAGAGTGGGAGAATGAAGAGAAAGAAGAAGAGGTTGTCCGGTACTTGAATGCACATCCACCATATGGTCGTCACACTATGGTCCCCTTACAAGGGCCAGAGAGGGCCCAGATTCCAAAATTGAAGTCATCTATTGAGGAACCTCCCACACTAGAGCTTAAGCCACTACCTCGGCATTTGAAATATGCATTTCTTGGTCATAATGATACACTTCCCATCATTATTTCTTCATCTTTGACTAATTTGCAGGAAGAAAAATTGATGAGAGTGCTTAAGGAATGACAGAAGGCTTTCGGATGGACCATTGCTGATATTAGAGGGATTAGCCCTTCCATGTGCATGCACAAAATTCTCATGGAAGACAACCACAAGAAAGTGATCCAACCTCAAAGGCGATTGAACCCAACAATGCAAGAGGTGGTGAAGAAGGAGGTAATTAAGCTATTAGATGCAGGTATGATCTATCCAATCTCTGATAGCTCTTGGGTTAGTCCTGTCCAAGTGGTTCCCAAGAAAGGGGGAATCACGGTATTCAAGAATGATAATAACGAATTGGTGCCTACTAGAACTGTTACAGGTTGGCGTGTCTGCATTGATTTTAGAAAGTTGAATGATGCCACTAGAAAAGACCACTTCCCCCTTCCCTTCATTGACCAAATGCTTGAACACTTGGCGGGGCATGACTATTATTGCTTTCTTGATGGGTGTTCTGGTTATATGCAAATACCTATTTCCCTTGAGGACCAAGAGAAGACAACCTTTACTTATCCTTATGGCACCTTCGCATATAGACGGATGCCATTTGGTCTTTGTAATGCCCCCGCCACTTTTCAAAGATGTATGATGGCTTTATTTCATGATATGATTGAAAAATTTATGGAAATTTTTATGGATGATTTTTCGGTTTTTGGGTCGTCATTTTATGCATGCTTAAATAATCTTGAACTTGTTCTTAAGCGTTGTGAGGATACAAATTTGGTTTTAAATTGGGAAAAGTGTCATTTAATGGTCCAGGAAGGAATAGTTTTAGGGCATAAGATTTCATGCAAAGGGATAGAGGTAGACAAAGCTAAAATTGAAGTCATTGAGAAATTGCCACCCCCCACATGTGTTAAAGATATACGTAGTTTCCTTGGTCATGCAGGTTTCTATAGACGCTTCATTAAAGATTTTTCAAAAATTTCAAAGCCTCTTTGTGATCTGTTGGCTAAAGATGTGCCCTTTCACTTTTCTGATGCATGTCTGGCTGCCTTTAACACTTTAAAGGCAAAACTGGTAGATGCTCCGATTATTGTTACTCCTGACTGGAATTTACCTTTTGAGATTATGTGTGATGCTAGTGATGTTGCTATAGGAGCAGTCTTGGGGCAGCGTAAGGAAAAAAAATTTCATACTATCTATTATGCTAGCAAGACTTTGAATTCTGCACAAATGAATTATGCAACAACTGAAAAAGAATTGCTAGCTGTGGTTTTCTCCTTTGACAAGTTCCGTTCTTATCTATTGCTTAACAAGGTCATTGTCTATACTGACCATGCGGCCTTGAAGTATCTTTTTAGTAAGCAGGATGCAAAGCCCAGAATCATTCGGTGGATTTTATTGTTGCAAGAGTTCGACTTGGAAATCAGGGATAGGAAGGGAAGTGAGAATCAAGTAGCTGATCATCTTTCTCGTTTACCCTCTACCTACGTGATTAATCAGGAAGCTACACCTATTCAAGATGCATTTCCCGATGAAACACTCTACGCTATTACAAATCATCCTTGGTATGCTGATATTGCAAACTATCTTGTAAGTGGAATCTTACCCAATGATCTTTCCTTTCATCAAAGGAAGAAGTTCTTACATGATCTGAGGTATTACTTTTGGGATGATCCTTACCTCTATAGGATTTGTGCTGATCATGTCATTAGAAGATGCATCCCTGAGCATGAAATGCATTCTATACTATCTCATTGTCATAGTAAAGAGTGTGATGGCCATTTTGGCCCCACCAAAACTGCTGCAAAAGTCTTGCAATGTGGATTCTATTGGCCTACCTTATTTCATGATGCATACT
The DNA here is from genome assembly GCA_030549775.1 of Tamarix chinensis. Lineage (NCBI taxonomy): Eukaryota > Viridiplantae > Streptophyta > Magnoliopsida > Caryophyllales > Tamaricaceae > Tamarix > Tamarix chinensis. Next base: position 39,479,032 of record CM060175.1, read on the forward strand.
CCTTTGCTAAGACTTGTGATAGGTGTCAAAGAATGGGAAATATTTCTAGAAAACAAGAGATGCCCCTCACAAACATTCTTGTAGTGGAGTTATTTGATGTTTGGGGAATCGATTTTATGGGACCATTTCCTAAGTCTATGGTGAATGAATATATTCTTGTGGCAGTTGATTATGTATCTAAGTGGGTAGAGGCTATAGCCACTCCCACAAATGATGCAAAAGTCGTCACTAAATTTTTGAAAAAGAATATCTTTTCAAGGTTTGGGACACCTAAGACTATCATTAGTGATGGGGGTTCTCATTTTTGCAATAGAGCATTTAATGCTCTTTTGAGTAAGTATGGAGTTAACCATAAGGTTTCTACCCCATACCATCCTCAAACTAGCGGCCAAGTGGAGGTGTCAAACCGTGAGCTTAAGAGAATTCTTGAGAAAACGGTTAGCTCTTCTAGAACGGATTGGTCCTTGAAACTTGACGATGCTCTATGGGCTTACCGAACAGCTTTTAAAACTCCTATTGGAATGTCCCCTTATAATCTAGTTTTTGGAAAATCTTGTCATCTCCCTGTAGAACTTGAGCATAAACATTTTGGGCTACCCGTCTCCTTAACTTTGATATGCAAGCTGCAGGTGAGAAGAGGCTCCTTCAATTGAATGAACTCGATGAATTCCGGCTTAAGGCATATGAGAGTGCTAGGCTATACAAAGAGCGCACGAAAAGGATTCATGATCAACGCATCACCAAATGAGCATTTGAAGTGGGGCAACAAGTGCTTCTATTTAATTCTCGTTTGCGATTGTTCCCTGGAAAGCTTAGATCCCGATGGTCAGGACCATTCACAATCAGACAAGTATTTCCATCCGGAGCAGTCGAAATCTCTAGCCTCGATAAAGAGCCATTCAAAGTGAATGGGCAAAGGTTGAAGGTGTATGAAGGTGGTGAGGTTGCAGCCCTCAAAACCACCATTCTTCTGGATGATCCTAAGTGAAGTGAGAAAGTCAAGCTAATGACTATAAACAAGCGCTTCTTGGGAGGCAACCCAATATTTTTTTTTATTCTATTTAATTTTTTTATTTTTCTTATTTTGGTTTTCTTGGTTTGTTTGCTCTTTGTTTCCTTATGGATTTTTTTTTCCTCTTTTCTTTTGTGCTTCTTATTTCACATTGAGGACAATGTGATACATAAGCATGGGGGAGAAGATGGCCTATCCTTGTCATTTGGTTAGTATTCTATTCTTCCCTATTTTATTTTGATGAGTGTTGCTATCTTTTTCCTTGGTCATTTCTTTCAGATTTTTATCTAAAAAAAAATCAAAACAAATAAAGAAAAGAAAAGGAAATGACCCTTCATTTATGATATTAAAGAGTGTGTTTTGTCTTGCAATGGCATGAGTGTTTAGTTTGGTGTGATAAGACCCTTTAAATCATCTTTTGAAAATGGATTTCTATGTGCTTAAATGTTTTGGTTGCATTGTTATGAGAAAAGTATAATTGTGTTTGAGAACTTTAGGGTTATATATGCCTTAACATTCTTGTGGTATTGTAGTTTGACTTATGCTGATTTACTCTTTGCCAAAAGGTGTTAGATTTAGAGAATTTTGGACCTAGTGAGACTTTGAGCCTTTAGACTGATACATCACTACAGTCTCTTATTTTTTCTTTTGTGTGTGTCTCCCACCATGACTTGGGAAACTAGAACTTGTAATGGTTTTCTTCAAAGCCACATATGACTTAGACGTGCATTAAAATGATAGAGGCACTTGTTTTTTTTGTCATAACCTATATTAGCCAAATAGCCTGACCTTCACATTTTATCCTTTGCTAACCCCGTTGTGCTTATGGCCATTTTCTTGATCTAAACACACATGTAACCCAATTTCCTTTATCCCTCCCTAAGTCTAGAATCAATGGTTGTTGCGCAATTTCAAAAAAAAAAGAGAAAGTTGGGAGTATGATGTAATCTAAGCATGAGGGAGGTGTGAAAGAGTAAATGGTTGTGTATGATGAAGAGCAAATCGATATATCTCTCTCAAAAAAAAAAAAAAAAAGGAGAAGAAGAAGAAGAATCAATAAGAAGTTTTGGGTGCTTGTGTTTCGTGATGAAAAGTTGGGATGGTAAAATATATGTTATTAAAAAAAAATATCTCATTGGTACTAGACTTTTAAATCTACTTCCAAAAAAAAAATTCCGTCCTAACCTTTTAACCTATGGCCCCATTACAACCCTAATAAGACCTCTTGATTGTTGTGTGTTCTAAGTCTTTCTAGTGGTGGAGAATCGAAAAGCATTCCAAGCATATGGATGATCTTGATCATGAGTGAGAGGACTAGAGCAGAACCTTCAAATAAAATAAAACACATGAGAGGTGTGTCCACAAGACCTAAAGTGAGAATTCTAATTTGAAACTTTGAGGGAAGAGTGAGTTGGTATATGGCTGCCTACTGTCCACAATTGGATGTCCTTTGTTGCATGGCATGTCCCTAGAGCTCGATAGCACGGTTACATTTCTCACATGTGGGGGCAACCTAAATATCTTTTGAAAAAGGATTTTGAGCTTTTAATTGTTATATTTTTGGGTCTTATTGCTCCTTACTTGACTCTTGTGCTATTAAAGGGCTAAACACACTTTTCTGAGAAAGGGATCCTACTACTTTTCTTTTACCACATGGTGGGTTTCTTGTATTACTTTATTTGGGGACAAGCAAATGTTTAAGCATGGGGGAGTTGATAAGTGTGACTTTTACATCTTATTCCTAAGGTTTATAAGAGTTTTTACCTTTAATTTCAGTCAGAATTCTCCCTTTTTGTTCTTGTTACTGCCTTTGTGTTGTGAAAATTGCAGGGTCTCAAGCAACAAAAATAATCATGAAGGATGAAGAACAAGAATAACCTTAAAGGGAGAAGAAAGGAGAAAAAAAAGGAGCAAAGAGGAGCAAAAGTTAAAGTGGAAAAAGAAAAAATGCATATTTAAAGTATATGGGCCTGAAAGAAGTGAAATTTAGACCAAGAAAAGGTCTGAATTTGGAGAATCTTTCAACATCAAAGTTTTAGATATTTTTAATAGCTTTCCAAAGCATCCAAAATCAGCTTAATCTGAGTTAAGATGAAAACGTTATGGTCAAAATACGAATTATGGTCAAAGCTGACACGGGAAGCCCATCGTTACGGAAACCCTAGCGATCCACGAGGCGGTAGTGTAAAAAACTCTTATTCTAATAGCTCGAGGCAGCCTCCACTCCCTCTCTTTTCTCTCTTCTCTATCCTCTTCCCCAATTCATCAAGATCTCTCTTGTAAATTAGAGACGGAGATTCAAGAAGTTAATTTTTGCAAGAATTTGTGAACATCAAGGGTATTATCTAATGATATTTTCTTTATCTATGGAATCTCTTATTGTTTTTAATATTCTTGCTATGAATTTGATGGGCTAGATCTTGTGCTAAGGTGAAGGGGAATTTTCCCCGATCCTAATGTGTTGAATTATTGCATCCTTTTTTATTCAATTCATAATGTATGTGTTGTGTTATTGATTGATTGTCGAATTTTTAAACCACGGCCGGGTTCTGATTTTCGGTGTGGGAAATACCGGTGAGATCGAGAGATAATCCAGTATTAGACCCAATAGCACAACGGGAGATTAAATTGTAGGTCGAGAGACGATCGATTTGACCTCTTCAACAATAAAGGAGGAAACTTTATAGACTTTAATGCATTACATTCTATTAGACTCTAAGCTAGAGATAGTTAGGGCCATAGATATGTAATAGGGTGGTTGTGGCTTGAGAAAGCACAACACTTTCTATCCTTGTTGGCATGATTGATTATGATTGTTGAATTATTTTGTGATGTGATCTTCAATTACATGTGAGGATCGGGGGCGATGAATCGGAACCTTAGCTCTTCTATTTATTTGAGTGACTTGAGTGCTATTTTCCTTTCTTTTTAGCTTATTTAGTTATTTTAGCTTACAATTTATTATTTCATATCATCTCATAGTTTAGACATAGTTATGTTCTATCATTGTCCTAGTGGTCATTCACCAATCCTTGTGGGATCGACCTTGACTACTACTCTGACCCCGTGCACTTGCGAGTAGGAACGTGTCAGTACTGCTAAACCTTTATAGTCATAGTGAACCACCTAACTCATCAACCCTACATTTTGATTTTTCTAAAGAAACTAGTCAACTAGTTTGGTAAAATTGGTCAATGGAACTTAGTAGAGGCTAAGACTACTAGGGTAATAAACCAATAAGTTGATGGTTTAAAGTAGAGGCTAACACTAATAGGGTCATAGTCAATCAATTTGTTGCATCAGTTGATCTATTATTCGAAGAACTAGTTTATTGGTGTAGTTATATTAAATAATGGGTTTAGCCCAAGACCAAGTCGATAAACCATAGGGACAAATCTCTTAGTCATGGAGACTAGTCAATTAGTTATGGTAAAAACAACCCCTAGAAAACACACTTATATAGAATTAAATTCCATGATCTTTATTCAATCAATATGGACTTCAATTATGGGTCATTAAAGTTCCTTAACAATCAAAATTTATCGATTGGTTTATGAATTATTGAAATCTTCTAAATAATCTCAATAAAATTACGTTGCATTTTTTTATCATCTACGAGAATATTCTATTCTTGCTAGGCCATCATGCTCACAACTTATACAAAAAATTAAGCATGCCAATGTTGTTGAGATGGTCAAAATATCAAGGCTAGCTACTAATCAAAATCATACCCACAAAATCTTAAGTTAGACTTCCAAAATTTATTTCATTTATTCAATATTAACTAGTTCAAGGACACAATAATCACTAATATTCATGCTTCCAAATACTTATAGAACATGCTCAACACTTACCCATACCATTTTCCACAAAAATAGTTTAGACAATGGTTTTCCTCAAAAGAATTTAGCAAATCCACTGAAGATAGCAAAAGCCTTTGAAATGCCAAACCCCTTTTCAACATTTAAATGCCTTCTAGGAAAGAAAGACAAAAACATAGTAAAATTTTGAAATCATAAAAATATCAAATAAAATTAGAGACATAGGGTAGAAATCAGAGAGAAACAACCTATTTAAGAAGAGAATGGAAACCAAGAAGATACTAGCTAATCTATAACTCCTTTACCAAATCTAACCTTGAACTATTTAGGAAGAAAACAAGAAAGAGTTGGATGAAGGATTAGAAGATGAAAAAAATATTAGAATGGAACAAATAAAGGAATAAAATGTGGGTGGAGAAAGTATGAAGAATTACAAGGAAGTTGGGGAGGTTAGGGAAGGAGGGATAAAATTAAAGGCTTTTATTAGAAATGTTAAGTGTTTCTGACAGAAAAGAATAGTGATGGGGTATATAAATTGTGACCCCAAACCCTAGCCTAAATATGCTTCAAGTAGCACACTTTGAATGTTTAAGGCTAAACTTCCTACCTTTAAGCTGAAATGGTAAAAAAATAAAATATTCTAGGGAAATGTGCCTTAGAAATTTGAACACAAGAAGGGAATAAAGATAAAAAAAGTGAGGGAAATAAAATTAAAAATATTTAGATATTCTAGGGATGAATTACTCACTCAGAAATCTAGTGGAAGGTAGAGAAAAAGAATAAGAAAAAGAAAAAGGAGCTAAATTCATAAAAGTGATGTATGAGAAATTACCCTCCACGAATATGTTGAAAACTAATAAAACATGATAGTAGTTATCAAAAGATTCATAAAAATCTTAAACAGACCACTCGGATAATATCAAAAAGCTATAAAAAATTTAATTAAACATATTTGTAGTGAAAATTAATATTGAATGACAACTAATTAAGTCAAAAAAGACAACTATACCCCAAATGAGTTAGTCGGTTCATCTACTTTAAAAAAATTGAACTTAAGGAACAAACCTATTGATCAAAACCTCAAACCAAGTCCATTAGTTTTCTAATAGAACCAATTATCTTCAAAAATTCAAATCAAATCAAAACAAAAGAATACTAACCTTTAATACACATCTGAATAGGTATCAAACACACTTAGATCATAAGCAAATGCTTAGATTAACTCAAAGTAAACACTCTAAAACTTAGGGTTTTACAGCACTACCCCTTAAAAAGAAGCTTCATCCTCAAACTCTATGAAAAGTCTTAGACCCAAAACATCAGTAGCATATAATGCATTCATGATAATCCTCTAACAATGTTAGGGTTACCCTTTAACAAAAGAAATAGGCATACTAAGCTTGCATCACACACAAAATATGACAACTAGAATGGTAGTGATGAGGTGATATTGCCAAAAAACACATGGGTTGAGATTTTAAATCTAAAATAAGGAGTACAAGTACCAATAAAGGATCACTTCCATAAACCAGGAAATGACCATTTCATGAATAAGGAGATTATCAAGGTAAGGAGATAAAGGTAATTAGTTAGGATGAGGAATCAGATTACCACAAAAGGGATTCCTCAATAAAGAGAAATCCTAATGAGAGTTCAACAATTCATAAAGGTATAATATCATTCCCAAAACATTGTTGGGGGGAACAACGGCCAACAATGTAATGAATTAGTAAAAGGATGAAATAGTTAATAAGTAACTAAGTAATCATTTCAAGAAAAGTTATAATACCATGCCACGTTATTGAAAAGGAGGTATTGCTAGGAAATGGAAAATAATGAGGAATAATGTAAAAGGAGTAATTGGATGAAGCTAAAGTACTAGTGTTAATAGGAATAAGGCATCGATTTAGTCAAGAAAGAGGGATAATGACGATAAGGGCAATGCAGTGCCACCATGTTTCACTATAGAAAATATTTATTTTAAGACATTGAGAAAACAGAAAAATATAACGCCTAGGAAAAATGGGGTGTTACTGCCACACCTGAGATATGTTAGACTTCTGCCACCTATCAGATATTAGATATACAAATAAGAGACCAAACAAACCAAAACCAAGAGTAGAGTACAAAAAAAAAACATGAAATGTATATGCTTAAAAGAAAATTTTTACAAAATAAGACATTGACAGTCCCCAAAATATTCAAATACATGAGGGAAAGATTAAGGCAAAAGTATAAAGATATGATAGGAATAAAGAGAATTACCCCTAACCCTTATCCATTAAGAAGCAAAAATATTCTTTGGATGTCCACGCTCTCAAGCTGCCAAGCCCTAAGTGATGTAGGCCTACTATTGGTCGTCCTAAAAAAACATGCACATGGTCTCTTCCTCCTAAGCAAGTGACTAAAAAAACATCCACATTAGTACACCAAGTAAAAAATAAGCTAATTTACCTCCTCAAAGGGAGTTACAAACAGACAAGGCCGTGACAAAAGGGAGAAATCACACTAAACACCAATCATATTCACCATATAATTACAATTATGTACTCTAATAATGGTTATGTATTAGCATAGGGTTTTCATGTCATGCACATATTTAGGCAAATCATAACACATCATAAGTAGCTAAGTGCTCCATACTCCAAGTCTAGGCAGTCCTCCTAATTGCCCCTAAATTCAACACACATGTCCGAAGCATGCCCTCTAAGGTCTGAGTTATCTTCTCTGTCTGACCATCTGTAGCTGGATGAAACGCAATAATCATCTTCAATTGAGTCTCAAAATTATCTTATAACTTTTTCCAAAATAGTAATAAGAATCTAGTGTCTTTATCTAATATGATGTCTCTAGTTACTCTCATGTAATCTCATATTGTGTGTTCCTATTCATGTTAGCTAAGGGCTCCATACTCTTTGTCATCTTCATTAGTATGAATAATACCGACTTAGTTTGATGTTTTAAAATACCCCTCATTGAATCGAAAAAACTAGTATTATTTGAAAAAATAATCTATAGATATATTATCCCATTTCCACTCTAGAACATCCTATGGTTGTCCTACCCGTGCCGATCTCTTATTCTTGATCTTGATCTTCTTATAGGTCAAACATCTTGTGAGGAACTCTGCTAACACTCTCTTCATATGGGGCCAACAATATACCTTCTTCAAACCATTATACAACTTATCCCATCTTGGATGGAAAAAAAGTAAGGACTATAATGGACTTTTATCTATGATTTTTCTCTTGATCTCAATACATCCACATAATACTGAAATGCCCCAAAAATTCTAATTTTATTATTTATCATTAAATAAGATTTTATTTTAAAAAATTGATTAAATAATTTACTTTTATTAAAATAAGAGATAATTAATTAGGGTAAATCAAGAAGAGAAATTTATAAGTGTTTTAAATGGGATGAATGGTGGTATTTCAAGCTAATTAAGGATTTTATTTTGGAAATTAATTAAATAAATTACCTTGTTTAAATTAAGAAGGATAAAATTGTTTTAAATTAATATAAACTTTATAAATAATTTAATTGGAGAAAATTAGAGTGTTTTGTTAATTAAAATGGAATTTAAGAAAATTCTTTCAAAAATCCCTAAGTTAACCTAGAAATAGAATTTAATTATTATTTTGATAATTATATTTTATTAAACATCCTAAATTACCCAAATCATACTAATTAATCCAACCACTAATTTTCCTCTTTTTTTTCTTTTTCTTTTCTCTTTTCTTTTCCCTCTTTTTCCCTTTTCTTTCTTTCTTTCTCTTCTTCTTCCCCGGCCTGCTAGACCCAGCGCCTTTCTCCCCCTCGCGGCCCGTCCCTCTCCCGCGCCCCTCCTTCCCTTTTTTTTCCCCGGCAGGTTCGGCCCGCCCCCTTTTTCTTTCTTTCTTTTCTTTTCTGCTGGACCACCGGTCCAACCTCTTCTTCTCCTTCCTCCTTGCACCGTTGTCCTTCCGCCGCCTGCAACCAAAATTTTCGCCGGGAAAAGAAAGCCTTCAACGCCACGCCATTGCTCCTGTCTTTTCGTCCCTCTCCACCTCGTTGTCTTCCCTATGGATTTGACCAATCGGTGCAGTGTTCTCCCACACGAAATCACTCTCTCTCTCCCCGACTAGTCTCTGCGCCGGCCAAGCCTCGCCGGACATGCAACACCCTAACCCCCTACTCCCCCTTGAGCCTTGTCGTTTCCCGTCCCAATTTCCCTATAAATAGCCCTAACCATTGCCTTAATCGGGTTCGAAATTTGGAACCCAGAAAATCAGAGTCGCACACCGCCCCACCTTTAGCCGCCCTTTCCTCCGCCTTCGGCCACCGTTGCCGCCTGCCCGCGCCACCAACATCCTCCCTGCACCTCCCTCTACACAACCAAACTACTAGCTCCCCCTGCCATACCTCGCATAAGTCGCCTTGGCCGCGCGAAGTTGCCTTCCCGAAACAGCCTTTCGACCCCTGACGCCACCTTCGTGCCACCGGCGCAGCCCCCACCGCCACCTGCAGCTCCATCACTACCCCCCAAATCAACCAGCGGTTCCTGCCCTACCACCCTACACCTCCCCTTTCTCCTAGTTTCCCTTCCCTAGCCTCCAGCTCCATTTTCCCCCTCTCTTCCCCTCCTCCACAGCCGCCGCAGCTGCCGTCGTGCCGCCGCCGGCGCCACCACCTCTCAGCCAGGTTGCCCAACACCCTGAACCCTAAATCTTAAAAAAATAAAAGTGATTAATGATTTAATATTATTAACTACTATTATTAGTATTTTTATGATTAATATTAACATTATCATTATTATTACTAATATTATTATTACTAATACTACCACCCTTATTATTATTACTAGGACCCAACCTTACCCTAAGAACCTCTAATTGATGGTGTTAATTAACTATAAGACCTTGTTAAGTTATTACTATTATCTCTATTGTTATTATTATGATTATTATGATTATTATTATTATTGTTATTATTATTATTATTATTATTATTATTAATATCATATTTGTTACTTCAACTATGAATAACATCTTTAGTATCTCTATTATTATTATTATTTTAGTAGTTTTACTAATACTAGTATTGTCACTATTAATGTTATTATATTTATCATTATTATTAATAATATGGTTATGGTGGTTGTAATTGCCATTATTATTATTATTACCCTTAGCATTATTATTATTATTATTATTATTATTATTATTATTATTATTATTATTATTATTATTATCATCATCATCATCATCATCATCATCATCATCATCATCATCATCATCATCATCATCATCATCATCATCATCATTACTATTGTTATCTTTACCACACTTATTACTTCAACTACTATTACCATCATTAATATCCTTATTATCATTATTATTTAATCCTATTACTTTTAGTACTCTTATTATCATTATCTGCATTATTACTAGTATTATCGTTATCACTGTTATTGTTATTATTATTCCTATTATAATTATTATTATTATTATTATCATTATTATTATTATTATTATTATTATGGTTGTAGGTTGTTGTGTTATTATCATTATTATTGTCATTACCCTTATTGTTATTATTATTATTATTATTACTATCGTTATTGCTATCACCATTATTTTCACTATCATTATTATTATTATTATTATTATTATTATTATTATTATTATTATTATTATTATTATTATTATTATGTTATTGTTCTAACTCTTATTATCATTGTGTTATCCTTATTAATATTTTTAGTATTATTATTGCTATTTGCACTATTATTATTATTATTATTATTATTATTATTATTATTATTATTATTATTATTATTACCATGATCATGGTTGTTGTTATTATTATTATTACCATCATTATTATTATTATCACTTATACTACTACAATTTCAATCATTATTATCAACATCATTATCATTGTAACCACTATTATTATTAGTAGTAGTATTTTTACTATTATTATTGGTATTAATAATAATATTGTTATTAGTAATATTAAAACCCTTTACTTTGATAACTATGGATTTTACTAAGGCGTGTCTTGATTAGTGGTCATTTGCTTAACTACCTTGAGAATAATAATAACCCCACCCTTTTAATTATAAACTACTATTATTAATATTAATTATAGTACTAGGCCAAGATAGGGGTAAGATAGGAAATTATGATAATTTGGGTAGAGGGAGATTGACCCTTAGTATTTCTTCCTTATAGGTGAACCGGGTCAAACCCTAGGAGGTGTAGGAGCGTGCTCCAAGCCTGACGCCGATTTAGGTAAGGATGTAACTAAGGTCGCCTGTGTGTATTCCATGTTTTACTTGCCTTGGATGCCTCGTACGGTTTATATGCTGTATTATGTGTATGTTATCTGTTTTACTGTGTAGCACAGCATGGAACCGAGGTACGTTCTCATGCACTTGTCTGTATGTGCTAATATGGAAATGATGCAAATATGAAGTGATGTGATGTGACCCTAGGACATGCATGCTAGGTTATTTGATGAGGTGTTGTGGAATGGGGGCATGAAAGAGAAAAATGAGAGATTAAGATAACCAAAGGGAAGTACGTTGGCTAACGCAGGTAAGAATGACCTAGGCAATCTATGATCCGTAAATGGACGAGAAAAAAGGGAATTGAATAAAATGGAAGAGTGGGAGAAACTAAGGTTATATGGGAGAACTAGGGTTTGCATGGAAATCTTAGGGTTTGGCATGGTAGAGATCGAGGGGATTGCATGGGGAGGTTAAGGCCCGCATGGGGGCGAACCTTACGTATGAAAAGTTACTTTGGGACGTGGGGAAAGTAATGGAAGGTCTGTTTGGGAGTCTGGAGGCTCGAGGTGAAAAATAGTACGTAGGGTCATATAAGGGTACCTAGGGTTTGGGGAAGAAACCCTAATTTGAGAAGGTGGAAAAAGAAAAAGAAAATAATAAGAATAAATGAGGAGGAGTGAGGTATGAGGGAGAGTTGAGTCTGAGGGTCATGATTTGGGTTTCCAATGTGAGAAATGTGTTAAGTATGATAATTACAACGGGTGTTTAGTGGCCTAATGTAAGCATAGGAGATAACTAGGTAACCTAAACCGAGTAGGGATATAGCTAAGGCTGAATGTGTGACATGTGTCCTACGTGCCATGGATGTTCTATATGATTTATGTGACGTGGCCTTAAAAGCCATTATTCTAACTGTTTCATATGTGGCGTGGCTTGGAATCGGGTTGTGTGCATGTGCCCTCATTAGTATGTGATAGTACGCATATACCTTCAGTCTTGATGTGATGTGTTGAGATCTCTGACCATGCATGACAAAGGTGAAATGCCCTCGAATAAGATACATTAAAACACTAACGACTTACAGAGAAAGATGTTGAGCCGAACCCAGACCGGTCCACCGCTATAATAGTGGCAGGGTATCTTACCCTCGCGACCGTTCCAATGGCTATAATAGTGGGGGATTTTGTGCTCAACAAACCAAACGTAAAAGTGATAAGACATGGAAAGATACTAATATTTACAGTGGAACACCTTGTGAGTCGAGGCCAGACCGGTCCACCGGCAAATAATAGTGGCAGGGTACATTACCCTCGCGACCGTTCCACCGACTATAATAGTGGCAGGGCATAGCCCTCGCGACCGTTCCATCGGCTATAATAGTGGGGCTTCTGCACTCACAAGGATCGATAAAGACTATGATGTGAATCAATTATAATTATCAGAGACATAATGAGAAAGTTATCTGATTCGTGACCAGTATTGTTCATCTGTGTTATTGTTTATTATTTTATGAGCTATGTATGTTGTGTCATGTATCTCTGTGTATGTGGGCCTTAGTGCGTCTGTTACCTTACTCATTACGTAGCGTACTGATCACCCGTTTCATGGGTGCTGCTCATTCCCACGAGCGGAAGACCTGTCTAAGTTTTGCAGGTAGGGGACGATGTCTGTGGCATTTTTAGGACTGAGAGTTGAGTCTGGATCTAGCTAAGGGGACGAGAGTGACGTGGCGGGAGAACTTCCCCTATCTTGTTTCTTTGCATTATCTTACTCTATTATTTTTTTATTTTAAGTCCTCTGACATTTGGAATTTTTAAATTACACTTTGGAATGTAACTTTTGATTTTCGCACTCTGATTCCGTAAAACTAATGCGTTACGAATGATTTGTTTTGGTTCTATTCTTTTTAGCCTAAGCACTTAGTATTGGGTTGGTAGGCATGAATTGATCTGGTACTAAGTGTAACACCCCCAAATTTACTACTGAAAAATTTCGTTTAAATCAAAAGGTTAGCGGAAGCAAAAGAATTAAAACCGTGAACTTGGGGGTATTACCACCGCACTTAGCACCAGACCGGTTCATTCCTATCGTTCCAGTACTAAGTGCTAAGGCTAAATCCGATCATCAATAAGTACGAATTATCATAAAACGCAAGATGACATTTAGCATAAATCGTTAATAAGATATAAGTCAAACAAAAGTTTGAATACAATTTAGGATTACAACCCCATAATGCTTTTTCTTTAAAAACGGGAAACGTAATACAAAATATAGCTAACAAAACAATCCCCAAAAAGGATCAGTATCCGGATCGCCTACTCACTCAAGTCAAGCCTTCCACCCCAAGATAGTACCCGATCATAAACCTGCACAGGAAGTCTGCTCCCCACCATCGGTGGATCATCACAGGACCCATTCAATCAAGGTAGTATCAGTATGGGTCTAATACTGAGTAAGGGCGAAGGTGCGCTAAGGCCAAGCATACCATCATACAACATAACATGCACAGCACAAACACATAAGCAATATGTAATATTATGGATGATGTAGATCGGTTATGGTCCAACCCAACTTCTTCTTTTCGTAACTCTGATAATTATAGTCGATTCGCATCATAATCGTTAAGAATCCATGAGAATACGGGAACCCCACTATTATAGCCGGTGGATCGGTCACTTATAGAGCAGAACACACCTAACCACTATTTTATGCCGGTGGATCGGTCTCTAGGGCAGAACGCTCCTGGCCACTATTATGCCGGTGGATCGGTCTGGCCCCAACTCTCATGGTGTTTCACTATGATTATAATATATCTTTCCATGATTTGCTTATGAGTCATTTCACACCATAATCTTTGTTAATCCATGCAAGTACGGGAACCCCACTATTATAGCCGGTGGATCGGTCACTTATAGGGCAGAATGCACCTAACCACTATTATACGCCGGTGGATCGGTCTCCAGGGCACAACGCTCCTGGCCACTATTATGCCGGTGGATCGGTCTGGCCCCGACTCTCATGGTGTTCCACTGTACGTATATAGTATCTTTCCCGTGATTTAATTACAACATACTGTTTGGTTTGTTGAGCTCGGGATCCCCCACTATTATAGCCGGTGGATCGGTCACGTATAGGGCAGAACGCACCTAACCACTATTATATGCCGGTGGATCGGTCTCCAGGGCACCCCGGCACCTGGCCACTATTATGCCGGTGGATCGGTCTGGGTCCGGCTCAACAATCTTACTCTTTAAGTAATTAGTATCTTATTCGTGTCTTATCAAAAAGCCTTCCACCCTTGACATGCATATCCACTATCCTCTACTTCCTTCCTCCCCAGGGGGCCCGTCCCATATCTTGAGACTCCTGCGCCCCTTATCACACCCCGAAATCCATTCCCTTTACACTTACCTTTAGATGAAAGAGTCAACCCCTACGGGTGTGGGTTAGGCCCTACACTCATGACATTAACTCCACCTCCCATCACCCCCTAGGGTTTTCCCTTGAAAACCCTAATCAGGCCGATGTGGCCCAACCTTCTCCCACTTACGCTACCTTTACCTCATTTAACGCCCCACATCTTACCTCAATTAGATCCTCTCCCAAAACATATCACTTTACCTTTTGATTCAGCACATAACCATGAAAACCCTAGTTGACCACCTCAACCTTAGTACCTTTCTTCCCCCACAAGTAACATCTCTCTTTCCATCCCAAAGTCTCTTCTTCCACATGGGAACCCATACTCACCTTTTATATAAATGAAATCTCGACCCATACTCCATCTTTCCTTGATCATTTTTACCCTTGTAACCTTCAAATTGCTCATTTCCTCCCAAAAACCCTAATTGGGTCCCTTAGACACCCTTAAATCGACCCACGTGAAATTTTGCACCCAAGTCTCCAATGAACCCGTAACTTTGACATTATCTTATTTACTTCTTAAATCAACTTTCCTCACGTAAGATTCATTCCCATGCATAATTTAAACACTCCATGCAGACTCTCCAACCCCCACTTACACCCAAAACCCTAATAAGGTCGCTTATACACCAACTCACGTACTATTTTTCATACCAAGTTCCCAATCACTCCAAGACTCTCCCAAGCTCTTACTTACAACCCAAACCAACTTTTCACACGTAAGGATAATGCCCATGCAAGGTCTAGTCCCCCCCCCCCCATGAAAACTTCCTAAACGTCCACTTCCCCGTTGTTCTTTTATTATCATTTCATGTTACCCAAAACCCTAGCATGCATGTCCTAGAGGGCCATAAGTCACATCATCAACATCAACATCAAACATGGAACATGTCATACACGTATAATATAAGGCACACACAACATACCTCATGATCCACGCTGCGCTATACAAAACAGGTTATTCATAACACATGCATAATACACATCAACATGGCATGCTCATCATTCACCCACACATTACATCACACATAGCACAAGGCCATAGCTTTGTCCTTACCTAAGGCGACGCCGGGCTTGGAGCACGCTCCTATAACTCCTTAGGGCTCGAATCGGGGTCACCTATGAAAAGGGGAAAAATGATAAGTATTAGTTTCCCTTATAAATACTATCAACCCTCATTCTAGTTTAGGATTAGGGTCCTTATCCTTAATAGGGGTGTTATACAAAACTAGGGTTTTTACTCTAAAATTATTATGCTAAGTATCACTAATTGATATATCTTTATTTTTAGTACTTACCGTTACACTTATATTATTAGACCCGTTAGTTCCATTCTTATAATACTAGTGTTCGCTAGTCATAGTAAAATAGTGCTAATAATAATAATAATAATAATAATAAGTATAATAATACTAATATTAGTTAAAAATTACTATAGGTGGCATAAAGAAAGGTTTTAGGGTTCAGGTGAGTGGAAGACCACCTAAGGACGGTGGTGGTCCGGCGGCGGCGCGTGGCGACGACGACGACGGCGGTGGAGGAGGAGAAGAGGGGGAAAAATGGAGGTGGAGGTTAGATGGGAGGAGGAAAATAAAAGTCTGAGGTGGGGAAAGAAACAGAAGATGAAGGGGGTGGAGTGAGGGTGGTGGTGTGGTAAGGGGTGGCGGCGCGCAGTGGTTGGCGCGGCGGCCGAGGGTGGTGGACAGAGGTGGAAGATGGGGGAGGAAGGAGGAGAGGGAGTAAGGATGGTATGGGCAGGTAGGGGAGAGCCTGTTGGTTGTATTGGGGGTGGTAGGAGGGCTGGTTGGGGCAAGGGTGGCGGTAGGAGGCGGCGCGATTGGCGGCGAGGGGCTGGAAAGGGCTGCTCGGGGTGGCTATTTCGCACGGCCAGGGCCGCACGTGCAGGGCAAATCGAGGGTTGAGGAGGGCTTGGTTAGGTGGAGGGTAGTGCAAGGTGGGGTTCTGGGCAACGCTAGACCAGCGGCGTTGGGGAAGGGTGGCGGTCGACGCGTCTGATAGGGCGGCGGCGAGGGGGAGCAATCTAGGGTTTCGGGGTTCCAAATCCCAAATCTAGGTGATCAATGGGGGGTATTTATAGGTAGGGTGGTCCGGCAAGGCCAAGGGAAGAAGACAAGGGGTGCAGGCGCAAGGCTAGCCGGCAAGCGGCAGGCGGTCGCAGGAGGAAAAAGAAAAGGAAGGGTTGCAGGCTGCTCAAGAGGGAGGACAATGTTGGTTGGGGCCAAAACGGGGAAAGAAAACAATGGGAGAGAGAGAGGGAGGCAGGCTCGCCGGTGAGGCAGGCAGTGCCGGCAGTGCAGGCATGCATCGTTGCTGCCGTCTACACGGGGAAGAAGAAGGGGGGAGAAAGGGGGTGGACCGGCGGTCTAGGGGAAAGGAAAAAGGGAGGGGGAACCGGCTGGGCGGCGGTAGTTATTTCCCCCATTAATGAAACGCGACGTTTTGGGGAACGTTTTGGGCAAAACGCCACGTCCTCGTCGGTCTGGCAACGGTTACTTTTTTTCTTATTGCGACGCGGCGTTTCGGTGACTCTAGCACCGAAACGCAGCGTTTTGTTCCACAGGAGGCTAGGCTCGCTGGGCCGCAGGCGAGGAGAAGGAAGGAGAGGCAGGTTCGGGTCGGGCGAGGCCCAATTTCAGCGGAGGAGGAAGAAAAAGGAAAAAGAAGGAAAAGAAAGAATTTATTTGGGGTTTTGGATTTTGCATAAATTATTTAGAATATTTTTGGGCTATTTAGAATATTAATATTTATAAAATATTAAATAAATTCCTTTTTTACTTAGTTTAGGCTATTTTAGATAAATTTCCTTAACGCCCATGCTAATTAGAAAAATACCCAAATTTTCTTCTAATTAAATTCTTTATTATTTTCCTCTTAATTTACCTTAATTAATTCTCTAAATTTTAATAAATGAATTTATATAATTGATTTCCTAATAATTTCTTATTTGGCCATAATTTCGAAAATTAGGATTTTGGGATATTTCAGATTTAATCAATGTGTAACACCCCCAAATTTTAGAACATAAAATTTCTTTTATAAAGAGTTAATAGTGAAATCTAAAATACAAAATAGAGGGGTGTTACCCTAAATCCAACATAGAAGAGACACTCCTTGTGCCCAATTTATATTGGGTGCAGGGAAAAAGTAACCTTATACCTAGGAATCAGGTGTGGGAAGCACTTGATTCCACCACGATACATAATAAAAAAATAGAGAGAAGGAAAAAAATAGTAAAAATATAGGACTAAGAGTTATAGGAGATATAGAGATATCCGAATAACCATACCCTTTACCAAACCCACTCAAAATAATAACTAGGGTCACTTCTACCATTAAAGCTAGGTATGTTAAATTTCACATTACCCAGATTCCTATCAATTTGATCCATATCACAGTTATTCCTATAATGTGGCCTAGGACACCTATCACTAATAAATGACACTTGATCTTCCGATTCATCTAAATTATTAGTAGTGGGTATCCTATGTCTAGGTTCCCTAGGAACTCAACCAAGTACGCCAGCAAGTTCATATACTCTAGTACCTTGTAGATTATTTAACCTAGCATCCTCTTCCCCTAATCTTTGTTCTAGGTTAGCTGAGAATGCAGCAACTTGAGCAATTAATTTTTCTTGAAAAGTCCTAAGTGTTCTGAACACCTCATTGGTGGGTGTTGGTGCAGATTGGTTCACAAAATGGTAATTATTTGACATATTACAACTTATTGATTATCCTCTAAATTATTCAAGAAAATTCACAAAATAATTGTAAATAGGAGAGTAAATACCCTAATTAGTACAACAATAATAGAGAACAATAATGGCTCACTCAAGTGATAACAAGTAGTAACACTATAAAACCACCGAGAATAGATTATATCAAACAGCAACAAAATTGAATAAAGAAATCACAATAAAAGAAAATAAAACAATAAGGAGAAAAAATATTACAATAATTTAAAGGAATGAGGATATAACCGCATTGAAACAAGCTTCTACAATGAGTAAACCTAAAAAGCTTATTATATATAGCTTTAACGCAGGCAATGATAGCAGGAAAAAAAAATATATTCCACACTTATAAATCACATAATCAAGATAATAAGAGGAGAAATTAGAACGAATTTACTATGCCAATGACTATTAGCAAGCACAAATTTTGTTTTGTCATGTATGCCCATCTTCTTTAAAAGACTAAGGGTCTCTATAAAAAGTAGTGGTTAGATCGATAGAAAAATATGTGTAGACTGCACATAGAACCAAACCCCTTTATAGTAGGCCCCAAACTAGTTATACAGAAATAGTCAACAATAGAAAATAGAATTTAAAGAATGTTTACATCGAGCACGCATTCAAAGGTCAAAAAGGTTTCGACCTCTACTAGATCTTAAGCTTCCATTGATCTGACATTAATATCGTCAATGTGAAAGATCGCCACTCCGAACGATTGATCGGTCACCATTAATAATGGATCATAAAAGATCCTACAAGAAAAGTAGATCTATACAAAAAAAATGTTCCAATCTAACAAGTTTTTCATAGATTAACATAAAATAAGAATGTGCTAAAAATAATGTCGCAAATTCCACAAATCTAACTCCACTGCTCTCGAATTAGTCTAGATTTTATATAGATCTAAGGATAATACTTCAAATCAGACTAATTAACTTTTATTTTACTCAAACCAAAAAATAAAAGTCAAAATGAAGGAATTCTAACCAAAACTTGTCGATCTTATTTAGATGTTTAAATTGTTAAAATGAATCAACAAACACAAAACATGAATGACAACAATTTAAGGATGTCGAAATGACTTCCTATGAATAAAATACTTCCTTTCTTATTTCAATTGCAATAGTCCATGCTGGGGAAAATTGTATCACTAGAACCACCAAAAAAAAACAAAGAACTCAGACAGAAAAAATAATGATCAAAGAGCTGAGGCTCTGATACCAAATGATGAAAACTCTGATATGGAGTTTTAAATAAAATCAATAAAATTTCCAGATAATATCAAATATAGTTGAAACGACTAGACCTAGATCAATCAATGATAATATATCAAGGGAATATCTAAGATCTGAAGGCATAGAGAAGAATTCAAAGGTATTTGAGAGATTCTCAAGAAAAAAAAAAGAGAGAGAAGGAGAATAGCTCAAGTGAGAGAGAGAGAGAGAGAGAGAGAGAGAGATTTCAATGAGAGAGTTCGGTGAGTGAGAGAGAAAAGAATAAAGAAAATTTTTATTCATCAGTTGTCAACCAAGTGTTCCCTATAATAGAAAATGTGGACTTATATACCCATGGCAAACAAACCATACACGATGATGGTTCGAGAATACGATCAAACACGTTTGGGCTTGATATCATCTAGCCCACATATAATTTCCCCTCATTACATGGACCAAGCAACTTATAGATGGGCTAGAAAATAACCATTACAAATAGCCCAATTATAAGGAAAATAATATAAACAAAAATTTTCCAATTATCCTAATTCTCATCAATTATAATATTTTACCAAGTGTGCGAATTAAGGGGTTGCATAGACAACAGTATAGCCAACCTGGTATAGGTTGGGTGGCTGCCTATTTGTGCCAACACTTAATTCTACTAGCATATAAGTTCGACGATTGCATCATTTAGGATTATAATTATCTAATAATAGCAAACTCAACAAACAACAACATTAATTTCCAAATTATCTCAATCATCTGTGATAATAGCTTCCTGATTTTTCTATTTATTCACACAAAAAGAAAAATAGTTAAATGTTGTTAATATGTCATAGTTAATAGAAAAGTTACTTAGGTAATAGGATACACATCAATTTGAGTTATTCTTTTTTTTATATCATATTTCAATATGATTACGTCTATTTGACTTTGTTATTGTTTGTAATCAATGTGTTCCATGTTTTGTATGCATTATGTGAGCATGTAATCTTTATACAGTAGTTATGGTTTATTTAGTACATACTCTGTACTAAAAACTATACATTTTTAAAATTAGTATGTTTCTTGTTAGATCAACACTTGAAGTGATTTGTTTTGTTGGGTTTAGGGACAAATAATTAGGGTTATCCGAAACCACACTTATTATAACGTCTTTCATTATTATACTTTTTATTTTGTTGTGGTATCAGAAGTTATTCTTCCTTTTGAACTTCAATGATACTTATATTATTGATAGCAGTCTTCTTTTCATTTCATTATCAATTAAGTTGGAAAAATAGTTTGTGTCTCACTTAGTTTGTGCCTGGAGGAACATATTGCTCTCAAATTGTAACTTTTCAACCATAACTCTACAAAGAATACCCTAATTTTAGTAAATTAATATATTAATTATAGTAATAATTTTTTTCAAACATAGGTTATAAGAAAGATGTGAAGTGACTTATGTTAAAGTGCATAGTTGTAACATCCACTTATTGTTATCTTAATGCTTTTGAAAAACAAGACAATTATCTTTAACTTCTGCATATCTTTGAATTAAAAGAAAATTCATAAATCATAAGAATTTAGAGCATTACAAATTTATCATAAAACCAATTAATAATAATAGAAGTAGCTCATCAAAATTATATAATAGTAATGTATCCTTCATTTAAAAGATGTGAAACTATCGACACTTACCTTTTATTTAAGTCTACTAATTCATAATAATGTGGAAGATCATTAATAAACAATCATCTACAACCTAGGAACTTTTCTCTCGGTCCATAATTTATATGGGTCTTCACAAGGTCACCTTAAATTCAAATTATGTTGAAGTATCACTTGGTATTTTGGTCAAATTAGGGTAATGATCTAATCTAAGATCAATAACATTCTATAGAGAAATCTTCTATTTCTCTAAAGAACTCTTTACAATACTCTAAGACCCTCACTTGACGAAGAAGAGAAGAACAAAATAAAACACTCTCTCTTGGTGTCGATTTTCTATTCAGAACTTTGCTTCATTAACTCTCATGCTATATGATGATCAAGCGTGTAAAGAGATATGCTTATACATATACACATGTAGGCCTTTTATTAATAAGCTCATATATCTCGGCCTTATTACCAAAAGTAAACCATTTGCATGGCACTATTATATACATATTAATTACAATGACATTTTACAGACATTACAAAGTATACAATAAGATAACAAAGTTACAAAAACTCTAAATATGTAATGAATTAACATATGTAATCAAACTTTGTGTCTTGTAGCCATGTCTTCCATGAAACTTTGTAATTCTTGTAATGAAATTACCTTGTAGATCAAATATCTTCAATAGCTTGAAATTCTTGTAAACATATATAATACCTATATGAGTTCCTTAACAAAGCATTATAAATTCCAAAAAAAATGGGTTCCATTTCCAAGTATTCTCATTCTTGTTCTTCATCCTTTGAAGAGTAAGATTATGCTTGAGATGCTCCTACATCATTGTCCCCTTGTAAAGAAGAATTTTTTTTCTCTCAAATTAGCATCACTATAGTAAGGAGATAAATCACCAATGTTTTTTTGGTAAGTAATGTGTGGATTTTATATATTATACCAAAGAGGTAGAATGAGTACATCAATATGGTTCTCAAGATATCAGCATGAATGCATGGTATCAATCAAGGCTAACATATGTTGATATGATTTACATGTATTGAAACTGACTACATAGGTGGCCAAACCTTCAAAATGAGCTTCTTGAGGTGTGTCCAAGGGAGGTTATTGCACCAAAAAATTCATCTATTACGTTCCCCCTAAGTGTGGTAAACTACTGCAACAAATAAGGTTCGGAAGAAATTTGTGCGAGTTCTCGGGCGTCAACCTTTCTTGCTTAGCTAGCGGGTAATCTTGTTCCAACTATAGTGGACTTCTGAAGGCATCCAGTAGCTATGATTAGATTAGGCCATAATGATTGGGAATAGGGGCAAGAAAATAATAAGTGTCCAAGAGTTTCAACTTCAGCATTGCAGAAGACACGTGCTATGTTTATGTGTGGATCTATTCAGAAGTCCCAAAAACTCCTCCATAGTGTTTAGGTCATTCTAGTTCATATGCATTATTTCCAATTTTTCTTATGATTTTAACTAGCCCATTAGATTTTGGAATAAGTTTTTTTTTCTTAATTTTGGAAATATTTCTTTTGTTAAATACAACCATACCAAATATCCTAGTGAAAACACTTATTGAATTTAATTTTTATTTTCTTGAGTTTGATATTTGGCGTTAGATTTTTCTATGTTGTTCATAATTTGTTCATGAAGTTTTTTAAAGAATTTGATTATTTACTTGGTATCATAATTCTTTATATCTTCTTTTTTAAATGACAACATATCAATAAGCAAGTAATGATTAACCCCATAGACAACTTTAAAAAGAATTGAATGAGTTATACTAGAAAGAATCCTATTATATGCAAATTGGTATGTGTAAGTTTTATATCCAAATCCTTAGTACTCTTATTAACTAATCCTCATAGTATAGTTCCTATAGTTGTATTAGTTTCTTCGATTTAACCATCTGTTTGTGGATGATGAGAAGTACTAAATAATAATTTAGTACCTAACATATACCAATGTGTCTTCCAAAAGTAGCTCAACAATTTCACATCTCTGTCTAACACTATACTTTTGAGAACTCCATGTAACCTTACTATCTCTTAGAAATATAAACCTACTGCATGAGTTACATTATTAGCTTTGTTATAAGGTATGAAATATGCCATTTTAGAGAACTTATCTAATACCAATATAATAGAATCCTTTCCCTTTTGTGTCCTTGGTAATCCTAAGATAAAATCCATACTAAGGCTTTCTCAAGGTTGATTAGGAATTGGTAAAGTAGTATACAAACCATTATGGAAGAAACATTTACTCTTTTGATAATTCACAGATCTTCCAATAACAGCTTGAACTAATTTAATCATTTGTGTCCAATAGAAGTTTTCTTGTAATATTTCCATGGTTTTATAAACACCAAAATGAATAGCTATACCCCCTAATATACTTCATTAACAAATAAATCACATACACTAGAACAAGATATACATAACTTATTCATTTGGAAAAAAGTCATCTTGTAGAACATAGTAACCACAACTATTATTCTTTTTACATTCATTATAGATGTCACCAAAATATTCATCTTTAGCACATAATTCCTTTAAAATTTCAAAATCTAATAATTTAACATCTAACATAACTAATATCATAGATCTTCTAGATAAAGCATCTTCTTTAGGAAAAATTAATTTAAGTACACAGCATAGTGATATGAATCTCCAGTAATTGTATTTAATTAATTCTGATAATTGCTATAAATCATTTTGTACTTATAATTGTTTGTCTTATTGTGTGCTTGATTAGGGGGAATTATTGCAGCACATGGAGGATGGAATTAAAGTTGTTGTAGCTGTTGAGGATTTGTTGCAGAAATTTATTTTAAGATATAAAGTCCCATATGATGCATTCGCCGCCAAAGTTGGCTAATGGGGATTAAGTTGGCTATATAACCCGCCACTCGGTCCATGGTTCATGGGTTAGTTGGATTGTGGGTTAATCATCCTTTAGTAACCATAATTAGCTAAATTATTCTTAGCTGATGGGAATTGATTGTATAATTATTTATTTGTAATTTTGGGCATGAGGTTATAATTGTTTTGGACTGTTTCGATTGTTTCAGTCGTCGACCCACCCTTTGTTTATTTGGGATGATTATTGGCTGAGTATGTATGGACTGCGTCATGTATTTGTATGAGTCTTGTACGCCATATAAATATGGCTTATACAGAACTTACAGGACACTTTTGGTGGAATAAAAAGTTCATTCTGATTCTTCTCTCTCTTGAACTCTCTCTCGCGTTCTCTCTGGCAAACCTCTCATTCGCACTTTTCTGCTTCTTCTACTTCTTCTCTTTGATCGATTCTTGACCGTTCTTACTTCTCAAATTCAGTAGCCATTCTAATACTGCGCTATAAGTTCTTAGATCTTCCTTTGGAAAATTCCTTAGGCTGATCTCGGCGAATCGAACCCCGCGCTCGATTATACTTCGATCCTTTTTGAGAAACCCTAACAGGTTTCCATCATTTGGTATTAGAGCCTTGATTATTCGAGTGCTCGTGGTTTAATTGTTTGTTACCAAGTTCTTGTTACTTTTGATTCATTATTTTTTGGTTTCGCTAATCCCTATTTCTGAAGTGCGAAATTTAGGGTTTGCAATTGACGAAGGACTTTGAAGAATTCCGTCACATTTAAGCCGGCGATCGGAGTGTTGCATATGTTGTTTCGAAATTTCTTAGAACAACCCTAAATTGCTTGGACGATTTTTTGGTTAGGGTTTGGTCAAGAATTTTGAATCTTGACGATTATTGAGAAATACTTCCCGATTGGTAAATTCGAACCTTATTTCGTTACGTACTGCTATCTGTGGTAACTTATTTACAAATTCTTTTCGAGATATTATTTTGTCACGATTAATAAATGTACAGGAGAAATAATCAGCAAACCTTTTTGGTTTTGGAAAGGAGTAAGGCCTCTAAGAAGAGGGGTCCTATCTAGTAATTGGATTACTTGTTTTAAGTGCTCGCGGTAATATCGTTTCTTTCTTAAGCTATCTGTTACTTTCGATTCAATACTTACCTGAAATTACTGTATAGTGTGTGTTGCCGATATATCTTTGATACTACTTGATACTGTGATATTCTTATAATTAGATCGCTTAATTACTGTCTATTTGATTTCTATTAAAGTAAATTGATCTTGTTGGTTGTCTATAGTTGTGCTTAATTGAGAATAATAAGGAAATTTAATAATGTCTAACAACGGGCAATCTCTTAATCAATCTGTTTCCATTTCCAGTAATGATTTATTAGAAACCCTTAGGACTTTTCAAGAACAAATGACTGCTCAATTTGTTGTGTTATCTACTAACTTAGAATAAAGAATAGGAGAACAAGAGGTAAGAATTAATGAATTACAACATAGTAGAGTTGAAAATCACCGGGCAGGGCTATTAGGAAGGGCTCCTATGGACCCTAGGATCAGAATTCCACTCATAGCTAATCTAGAAGAATTAGAGGACCAAGTATCCAACAATAGTGATAGGAGACCTGGGCAGAATAATATACAAGAAAGGGATTTAGACTTCGTTGATAGGAACCTAAATAATCTTAAGCTTAGTATACCTGGGTTCAATGGCAGAAATGACCCTAATTATTATTTTGAGTGGGAAAGGAAGATAGAGTTAGTATTTGAATGTCATAATTACTCGAATGATAAGAAAATTAAGGTATCCGTAGTAGAGTTTACTGAGTAGGCTTCCTCTTGGTATCATAATCTCGTTTTAACTAGACGTAGGTGTGGAGAACCACCCATACGGACATGGGATGAATTTAAAATTTTGATGAGGAAAATATTTGTTCCAAGTTATTATTATAGGGAATTACATAAAAGGTTACAAACAATAAGTTAAGGAATGAGAACAGTGGATGATTACTTTAAGGAATTAGAATTTTTGATAATTAAAACGGGAATTATTGAGGATGATGATGCTACCATGGCTAGATTCTTGAGTGGGTTAAAATCTAAAATAGTTGATAAAGTACAATTATATCCTTATGGGACTTTAACTGAAATGGTGAATATAGCTACTAAGATAGAGATTAAAATAAAGAAGACTAGACAATATAAGCCCCCTGGGATTGGGATTAAGAGTATAGTGCAAAGGAATTTTGGGGGAACTACTTTTGGAAATTGGAGGAATAATGAAAGATTTGAGTCTAGAGGTAGAAACAATGAGGCAAAGGTAGGAAATAAGATTGAAAGGGTAGGAATGTAATAACAAACCCTGTGAGTGGTCCAAATAGAACTAGGGATATTAAATGTTTTAGGTGTGGAGGATTGGGACATATAGCTTCTGAGTGTCCAAACAAGAGGAATATTTTAATTAGAGAATCTGGAGACATAGAATCTGAATCTGGGGAGGAAGATTTGGAGACTAGTTTGGTTAGAGAAGATACTAGTGAGTCAGAAGAAGAAATAGAACTACCAGTAAGTAGAGATCTTTTTGTAGTGCGCAGGGATTTAAACAGTAACAAATTACCTGATTCTAATGTGATACAAAGAGAAAATATATTTCATACTAGATGTTTGATCGATGATAAATGTTTTAATATGGCTATAGATAGTGGTAGTTGTATCAATGCTGCTAGTACTTTGTTAGTGTCTAAGTTAGGATTACCGACCACTAAACACCCAAAACCATATAGACTGTAGTGGCTTAATGAGTTAGGAGATGTAAAAGTTAGCCAACAAGTTTTAGTAAACTTAAAATTAGGAAAATATGAGGACTCTATTTTGTGTGATATAGTTCCAATGCATGCTACTCACTTATTATTAGGTAGACCTTGGCAATATGATAGGAGGGTAACATATGATGGTCATAAAAATAGATATACTTTACATAAGGATGATAGGAAAATTGTTTTAGCACCAATGACTCCAAAGGAGATTTTTTAAGACCAAATTAAAATTAAGTCTGACTATAAGGAATTATCTAAGCAGAATTTGGAGACTGAGGTTAGTTCAAAGGAAATAAAGGGAACATCTGGATTTTATGCTAAGAGTAAAGACGTAGGAAAGGCTATCAAGAGGCAGGAAAATGTGTATTTGATGGTTTATAAAGAGTGTTATGAGTGTCAATTAGGACTAAGTGAGGAAGTACCTGTTGCTGTGAGACAATTATTGGAAGACTATAGTGAGTTGTTTCCTAAGGACATTCCTAGTGGATTACCTCCATTAAGGGGAATAGAACATCAAATAGATTTTGTTCCAGGAGCTGTTATACCAAACAGACCTGCTTATAGGGCTAATCCTAAAGAGGTTAAGGAATTAAAAAGGTAGGTTTCTAAATTACTAAGTAAAGGATACATTAAGGAATCAATGAGTCCATGTGCAGTTCCAGTATTACTAGTACCTAAGAAGGATGGTAGTTGGAGAATGTGTATAGATAGTAGGAGAGTAAATAAAATAACTATAAAGTATAGATATCCTATGCCTAGACTTGATGAAATGTTGGATCTTTTACATGGTGCTGTCATTTTTTCGAAAATAGATTTAAAAAGTGGATATCATCAAATTAGGATGAAACCAGGAGATGAATGGAAGACAACTTTTAAAACCAATTTTGGATTATATGAATGGTTAGTAATGCCTTTTGGATTATCCAATGCACCCAGTACCTTTTATGAGACTTATGAACCATGTTTTGAGAAATTTTATTGGAAAATTTGTGGTTGTTTATTTTGATGACATACTTATATATAGTAGATCTTTAGAAGAACACTTAAAACACTTAAGGATTATTTTGGATGTGTTTAAGACAGAACAATTGTATGCTAACTTAACTAAATCTAGGTTTTGTCTGGAAAATGTGATTTTCTTAGGATTTGTGGTAGGAAAAGATGGCATATCTGTGGATAAAGACAAAATTAAAGCTATTCAAGAATGGCTTGTGCCAAAGAGTGTAACTGAAATAAGAAGTTTTCATGGGTTGTGTTCTTTCTATAGGATATTTGTTAGGAATTTTAGTACTATAGTTGCTCCTTTGACTGCCATAACAAAAAAAGAGAATGGATTTAAGTGGGGTTTAGAATAGAAAAAATATTTTGAAACACTTAAAAATAAATTAACCTAGGCACCTGTGTTAAGCCTTCCTGACTTTGAAAAGATGTTTGAATTAGATTGTGATGCTTCAGGGTTAGGAATAGGGGCGGTACTTTCCCAAGAGGGAAAACCAATAGCTTATTTTAGTGAGAAATTAAATGGTACTTTAAATTACTCTACTTAAGAAAAAGAACAGTTTACTTTAGTAAGAACTTTAGAAGTTTGGCAACATTACCTATAGCATAGAGAATTTGTGATTAATACTGATCAAGAGGCTATTAAGTATTTAAAAAGTCAATCAAAGTTAAATAGGAGGTAGGGTAGATGGATTGAGTTTATTGAAAGCTTTCCTTACATGATTAAGTATAAAAAAGGAAGTGATAATGTAATTACAGATGCTCTATCTAGGAGATATGCTTTATTAAATGGTGCAGATACTACTTTGTTGGGGTTTTCTTGTATTATGCTTTTATATTTGGAAGATCTTGATTTTAAGGAAATTTATAAGAAGTGTGAAATTGCTATACAGGGAAAATATTATATATCTGAAGGTTATTTGTTTAGGGAAAGTAGGTTATGTATTCCTGAGTGTTCATATAGAGGATTATTAATTCAAGAAGCTCATAATGGTGGATTAATGGCACATTTAGGATTTCAAAAGACTTTATACATATTAAATGATCATTTTTATTGGCCTCACATGAAAAAGGATGTGTTGAAATATTGTGTTAATTGTGTGGCTTATAGACAGGCTAAGACTACATCAAAACCTTTTGGGTTATATACTCTATTACCTGTACCTAATCAACCTTGGGTTGATGTTTCTTTAGATTTTATTTTAGGTTTATCTATAACTAATAGGGATAAGGATTCAATAATGGTTGTAGTAGATAGGTTTAGTAAAATGGCTCATTTTATACCTTGTAATAAGACCAATGATGCTGTGACTGTGGCTGAATTATTTTTTTCTCATATAGTTAAATTACATGGCATACCTAAGACCATAGTTTCAGATAGAGATGTTAAATTCCTGAGTCATTTTTGGAAGTTTTATGGGGAAAATTAGGGACTAAATTATTATTTTCCACAACTTGTCACCCTCAAACTGATGGACAAATAGAGGTAGTAAATAGAACCTTAGGTAATATGTTAAGAGCTGTCCTTGGAAAGAATCTTAAACAGTGGGAATATGTTTTACCTCAGGTAGAATTTTCTTATAATAGAACTTTGCATTCTATAACTAAGAAGACTCCCTTCGAAATTTTGTATGGTTTTAATCCTTTGACTCCTTTAGATCTAAGTCCTTTACCTAATGCTGAATTGCAAAATTTTGATGTTGAATCTCGTGCTAATAATATAAAGAACTTGCATGAATCTGTAAGTCAACAAATCACTAACAAGGTGCAATAAATGGCTAAGAATGCTAATAAAAGAAGAAGAAAAATGGTTTGTAAACCTGGGGATTTAGTTTGGGTATATCTTAGGAATGAAAGATTTCCAAACCTTAGAAAATCAAAATTAGATTCTAGGGGAGATGGACCTTTTACTATGTTAGAGAAAATTAATGATAATGCTTATAAGATTGATTTACCTGCTAAGTTTGGGAATGTTAGTAACTCTTTTAATGTTTTTGATCTTAGTCCATTTATTGGTATTACTCAGGTTTTAGAGGCGAAACCTTTTCAAGAAGAGGGGAATGATATGAATCTCCAATATTTGTATTTAATTTATTTTGATAATTGCTATAAATCATTTTGTACTTATAATTGTTTGTCTTATTGTGTGCTTGATTAGGGGGAATTAATGCAGCACATGGAGGATGGAATTAAAGTTGCTATAGCTGCTGAGGTTTTGTAGTAGAAATTTATTTTAAGATATGAAGTCCCATGTGATGCATTATCCGGCAAAGTTGGCTAATGGGGATTAAGGTTGTTGTATAACCCGCCACCCGATCCATGGTTCATGGGTTAGTTGGACTGTGGGTTAATCATCCTTTAGTAACCATAATTAGTTAAATAATTTTTAGCTGATGGGAATTGAATGTATAATTATTTCTATGTAATTTTGGGCATGAAGTTATAATTGTTTTGGACTGTTTCGATTGTTTCAGCCGTCGACCCACCCTTTGTTTATTTGGGCTGATTGATTTGGGCTAATTATTGGCTGAGTATGTATGGCATGCGTCGTGTATTTGTACGAGTCGTGTACACCATATAAATATGGCTTATACGGAACTTACGGGACACTTTTGGTGGAATGAAAAGTTGAATCTGATTCTTCTCTCTCTCGAACTCTCTCTCGCGTTCTCTCTGGCGAACCTCTCACTCGCACTTTTCTGCTTCTTCTACTTCTTCTCTTCGATCGATTCTTGATCGTTCTTGCTTCTCAAATTCAGTAGCCATTCTAATACTGCGCTCTGAGTTCTTAGATCTTCCTTTGGAAAATTCCTTAGGCTGATCTCGGCGAATCAAACCCTGCGCTCGATTATACTTCGATCCTTTTTTAGAAACCCTAACAGGTTTCCATCACATAAAGTCATGCTTTCCCTCATATACCATCTTCTTATGAGTTGTTGTATTTGTTTCTCTAATTCCTTAGCCTCTTCTGGATTACATCGATATGCATGTTGATTAGGCATAGACATACGAGGCATTAAATCTATAATATGTTCTATTTCTCTCTTAGGTGGCAATCTACATGGTGAGTCATTAGCAAAAACATCAGAATACTCATTAATAAGTTCATTTAATTGAGGATTATTATTATTATTATTATTCTCGCCTTGTAGGGATTCCTTCATAATCACAGCATAGCAACTTCCTTCTTTTCTTAATACATGTGGCAATTGCTACTTCATGTATGAATAAACTCTTTTTATTCCCGACTATGCTCTCATTATCACATTTAGAAGGTTTAAGTTTATGCTTCTTATTATCCTTCTCAACTAGATATTCATTAGTAATGCTATTATGAATAAAATTTGTAACATACTGCCATAGTCTACCTAACAAGATTCCACATGGATTCATATGTAAAACATGACATAGCACATCATCATGATAATTACCAATTTAAAATTAGATTAGGGTTTGTTTAGTTACCTTAAGTCCCTTATCTTTATTTGAATATTGAAGAGAATAAGGCTTTGGATTTGGTGTAGTTTTCAACCCCAAATACTTCAACATTCTCTCACTAGCTATATTCATACAAATCCACTATTTATGATACCTCAAAAAGCCTTGTCTCCCATTTTTCCTTTATTCTTAGATAACTTTTCTCATTCATTAGTTTTCTCACTAGGTTGGATTTGAAGTACACTTTCTAACATATAACAAGCATTTTCTTCCTCCTTTGAGTCACTAAAAATTTCCTCATTATATCGGAATTTAGTATCTTCTTCACAAGTCACCATAGCTTTGATTTCTTATATGAAAAATACTCTTTGATTGAGATATTCACGAGCAAAGTGTCCAAATCCTCAGAATTTGAATAATTTCCTTGTAGATACTTCCTTTACTTGATTCTTGTCTTTACCCTCTCGAGTAGTTCCTTGATTTTTATCAATACTTATAGAAGTTGAAGTACTCACTCCATATATTGTAGCTTGAGTACTTGAATAGTACTTTGTAGATAGAGTACATTGCTTGGAATGAGTATTAGTGAACTTAACTTGTTATTAAAATCTTAGGGATAGCTGAAATGCCCCGAAAAATTCTAATCTAAAATATTATATTTAAATGAGATTTTATCATAAAGATTAATTAAATAAATTATTTTGATTAAAATAAAAGGAAATTAATTAGGAAAAATCAAGGGTAAATTTATAAGTGTGTTAATTAAGAGAAATTGGGTATTTTAGCTAATTAAGGATTTGTATTTTAGAAATTAACTAAATAAATTATTTTATTTAAAATAATGAGGAGAAAATAGTTTCAAATTAATATTAATTTTATAAATAATTTAATTGGAAGAAAATTAGGGTTTTTGCTAATTAAAATAGAAGTTATGGAAAATCTATTAAAAATCCTAATTTAGCCTAAAAAGGGATTTAAATATTATTTTATTTAAATATTATTATTTTTAAATATCCTAAATATTCATATTAATTTAATTGACCCTAAACTAATTATTTTTCCCCTTTCCTTTTTCCCTTTTTCTTTTTCTTTCTTCCTTTTTCCTTACCTTTTTCTTTCTTTTTCTTTTTCCTCTTCTTTTCCCCGACTGGGCCTGGCGCGGCCCAGTTCTTCTTTTCTTTTCTTCTCCCTTCTTCGGCCCAGCCCGCGCGGCTGTTTCTTCTGCCGACTCAACGCCGCGTTTTGTTTCTTTTTCCACCGAAACTCACCGTTTCATTTATCTATCACCCCTCGCGCCCGTCGCCCTTTTTCCGCCCCGTTCCGTGCCGCGTTTTGGCTCCGTTTCAGCCGAAGCTCGTCGTGCCATTTAACGCACCCTCGACCGCGCGCGAACCGGCCCGGTTCTCCCCTTTTCTTTTCTTTCTCGGCCGACCGGCCCATCTTCTTTCTTCTTCCTTCTCCCTCCGTCTTCCCCGACGCTGCAACGAACCTCGACCCCATCAATGGCCTCTTCAGATACGATGAATTATACCGGTCTTTTCTTGTCTCATTGCCTTCCTATTAACTCCAGAAATAACTTCATATAATTATTGGACGTTAAATCTCGCCCGTTTCCTCTCCCCAGCCCCGCGAATCTTCGAACCAACCCAAACGTCAACCGACCATTTAACGCCACCGGCCACCCAAATTCTTGCATTTAAAACTTCCATGTCGACCTCCAGCTCCTCATTATCCATTCCAACATCTATAAATAGCTGGATTGTAGGAGTTGTGGAAGATTTTTCTTCCCCGAAACCCTCGGCGAGGGCTGCCATCATCGAGACTTTAGACGCCTCTTCCGCCTCCGTTAGCCAATTTCAGCGCCACCGAAACCTTTCATTTTCTTCCCTGCATTTTCCTCTAGCTAACTACGTTTCTCAAATTCCTCGATTCTTCTTGTACTGGCTTACATAGCCGTGCCAAGTTGGCTTATTGTCTCGCCTGAAATTTTACCCAGAAAGCATTAAACCGCCTTCCGCCGCCGTGCGCCGCCACCTTTGGCTGCACCAACACCATCATTTTGTCCCTCTCCTCCTGGGAAACAATAAACACCTCTTATATCACCTCAATTCTCCCTATCTTTTTCCCAACATCCATCTTTCCCTCTTTTCTTCTGTTTTTCCGGCCACCGTCGCTGCCGCCGTGCACCACTGCCGGTGCCACCCATCCCCACCAGCTTAAGGTTGAACCCTAGACCCTCTCAACCATTTTCCATATTAGTATATGCCTTGATTTAATTTATTTCAATTATTTGCATATAATTACCATTTTTATTATTCTTAATATGTTTTATTATTATTTGATGAGAAATTTTATTCTGAATTTTACTTGCAGGGTGGAGAGTGGTAATAAAACAATATTATTGATAGTTTCGAATTTTAAGTTATTAATTGAATTATTATGGGATTATTATCATTCTTCTTATTATTATTATTAATATTATAATTATTAGAATAAATATTTATTATTATCATTTTACTAATTATTCTGGAAAATATTAGGCCCTAATTTTGTATTAACATTTGCACTTATTTATTTTAGTATTATTGTTTCTATTGTTCTTATAACTATTGATGATAATATTATCAGTATCTTTATTATTTTTAATATTATTATATATGTTAGTAATTTTATTATTTATATTAAATAAGTGGTAAGTCATTAGTTATAAGTAGGGTTGAAAACCCCACTTTAAATTTTAAAGCTTATTATTATTATTTATATTCTCATTGATAGTAACTTTATTAATTTTGATATTATTATATTTAGTATCATTATTATCATTAGGGTAAAATCTTTAACCCTATATTATCAAGGTTTATAATATCTCTATTATTTTTAGCAAAGTTAGAATTTTGTTAAAGTTATTTTATTAATATGTTATTACTTGGTCAAAGCCCTAAGGAGGCGAAGGAATGTGCTCCAAGACCGCTGTCGTTTCAGGTAAGGGGTGCTAAGGCCTTTTATGTGCTAATGTGCATTGTGTGATTCATATGCTATGCATTCTATGTTTATGATTATTAATTATGCCGTATATGATATGACATGGAGTTGAAGTATGCTTTCGTATGACATGTGTATTATTTGTGTATGACCCTGTAAGACATGCATGTGAGGATGTTGATATGATTTTATGTGGGAGAAAGGATGAAAAAGGAGGATGGGGAAGGAATTTGACTAAGGGAAGTGAGTTGACTTAATTTTATGAATTTATGAGGAATAATCTATTGCATGGTTTTATTTGGAAGAATGAAATCTAAGATGTTATATGGGAGAATCAAATTATTATTCGCGAGGAAGAATCTAATTTATGATTTAATTGGGAGAATCTCATTTATAATATTATTTGGGAGAATCTAATTTGTGATTTGTCTGGTAGAATCCGATTTATGGTTTTACTTGTGAGATTCTAATTTATGATTTTATGTGAGAGAATCTAACTTATGATTTGATTGGGAGAATCTAGTTTATGATTTGTTTGGTGGAATCTAATTTATGGTTTTGCTCGGGAGATTCTGATTTATGATTTTATGTGGGAGAATCTAACTTATGGTCTTGTATGGAAAAATCTAATTTGTGATTATGAATGGGAGAATATAATCAATTGTAAGGTATGGACAAATCTTTGGGTTTTCTATGGTTTTAATCTAGGGTTTGGTATGGATGGATCTTTGGTTTTATGTGGGTTGAATTTAGGGTTCCGTATAACGAAGGTATTAAGGTTTACATGGTGGTTTTAATAGTTGCATGGTGGTATTAGGGTTTGTATGGTGGTATTAATGATTTCATGGTGGTATTAGGGTTGCATGGTTACATCATGGTATTAAGGATTGGCAGGGGACGTATAATGGATGCATGGGAGTGAAATTTGCGTATGAATGTTGATTTGGGATTGTGAGGAAAGTAATATAAGCGTTGTTGAGGGGTTGAATACTTTGGATGGAAATAGTATATGGAGCATTATATGGGTACGTAGGAAACCGAGTTAGGGTTGTTGTGGTTGTTGGGAGCCTTGGTGCTATCATATACACTTGGGAATTAAAGTGTAATTATGAGGATGTTATTTATGAGTTGTGGTGTGTGGAGTGTTAAAATGATTTGGGTTGTGTGAGGTGGAATGAGATGGGCCACTGAGGCCTGAATTAGGGTTTCGGGATAACCCTAGATTGAGATATGGAGTGGACTTGGGGGATATGTGTTGAAGGGAATGATTCGTGCATGTCTATGGTGAAAGCTTGGAATAAAATACTTAAGACACTAATTACTTAAAGTGGAAGATCGTTGAGACGGGACCAACCGATCCACCGGTTCGGAATAGTGGTTAGGGTGTTTACCCTATGTGTGACCGATCCACCGGCTATAATAGTGGTTAGGACATGATGTCCTATGCGTAACCGATCCACCGGTTATAATAGTGGGGGTTCCCGAGCTCAACAACTGCAAACCAATGTTTTGCTAAAATGCCTAAAAGATACTAATTACTTACAGTGGAACACCATGCGTGCCGGAGCCAACCGATCCACCGGTTAGGAATAGTGGTTAGGACGCGTAGTCCTATGTGTATCCGATCCACCGGCTATAATAGTGGTTAGGGTATGATACCCTATGCGCCTCCGATCCACCGGCTATAATAGTGGGGGCTTCCGTTTTCGCATGGATTTGATAAAAAGACATGATGTGTATCGAATTCCGATAAGAGATTAATTAAATAATTAATCTGGACTATGATTGGGCCTTTGTACTTTTACCTGAATTGTTCATATACCTTTATATTGTTATGTTGGAGTATGCCTGTTATTATTCTGTATGGATTATGCGCTTGTGTGTTGGCCTTAGTGCTCGGTTACCTTACTCAGTACGTAGCGTACTGATCACCCTTTTTATGGGTGCTGCTCATTCCCACGGGTAGTATGCCCTTCTGATTTGTGCAGGTGGGTGAGATATCAGTTGGGGCTGAGTGTTGAGCATGTATGGCTCGAGATTCAAGAGAGTTGTGGCCATATTATAGTCTTTATATGACTCTAATTCTTTTTGTCAATCTTTTATCGGTTGTAAGTTTAATTCTCTTTTGGAAATGAATTACATTTCTTGATGCGTAGTCTGATTTTGTTTTACAACCGTTTAATGCTTATTTGGGAATTGAATTGTATTGATTATTTCTTTTCTTAGCCTTAGCACTTGGTACTGGAACGGTCGGAGAGAACCGGTCTGGTACTAAGTGTGGCGGTAACACTTCCAGAATTCACAGGTTTTCAGTGCTTCTAATTTAATTGCTTCCGCTTTTAAGAAAAAAAAATTTAGTGAATTTTGGGGTGTTACAATAGCTTAATCATGTCATGTAGATAATAATATAGACAAGTCTCAAACTTTGTCTCAAATCATCATGTTAAGGCCACCTAAAAATCTAGTGCATGTTTGTTCCTTTCTTTCATGGTTATCACATGAAAGTGGCAATCTTTCAAACTCCTTAACATATTCTCCTACAACTCCTACAATTAGAAGTCCTTATCTAAGATTAGTAAACCTAAAATAATTATCTTGCTCATACTCTTTAGGTATAATTTTTTTTCTTAGATGCTTTTTAAGTTCATCTCAAGATTTCATTTTTTATTTTCTTTCTCATTCCCCAGTCCTCTTCAAATTATCATACCATATCCTAGAAAACATCTTAAACTTAGTAGTAGCTAGTTTACATTTTTGCTCAACATGATAATCTTTGAATTCATATATAGCCTTCACCTAATGTAACTAGTTAATAAACAAGTCTACATCAAGTTAACCATCAAAATCAAGAAGATCAAGTTTAATGTTTGTATCTTCTTTTTTATAATACTTTGGTTGATGGGCATGAAACTTTTGATTACATCTACTCCGTATAGACTCTTCATCTTGGTCTACTCATGAGTTGAGATATATTCCCCTAACTATATTTGTTTATTTTTTCGTACTCCCCATTTTGTCTCCATATAACTCCTTTTGTTCTTGGATATTATAGACTAGTTTGGCAGATCTAGATTCTAACATTTGTAATTGTATTTGTATTCCAAGAATTTTCCTAAGTTGAGCATTAGTGGCATCTAAATTTGTTGAGAGTTTTTAAAAAGCTTCAATCATGTCTTGGGAATTTGGTTCCTCCTCCATTATTTGATTACTACGACACTAAAACACACTCAAATTCCACTTGGGGTTTTTAGATGAATAAAACTAAAATAGCTCCATACCACCCTATTTTCTTATTTGACTCTTGCACAAGATTTTGAGTCCAATGAATCAAACGCACAATAAGCAATAAAATATTCTAATGACACAACAAAATGAGTACACTTAACACTTATCTGGCTAAGTTATTGATATAGATTTTGGCATGTTTTAAAAAATTAATTAAAAAAAACTTACAAACTTCCTCCATGCATTCAAATACTTCATGTATAATTTCATGCAAGGAAAGACAACATTCAAATCTACAATAATTCTATTTTATAATAAAATACTATATTTGAACACACCAACGCAAAACACATGACCAAAAAACATAAAAATAACACACTCTACTTTGTTAAATCACTTCAACCAGGTAAGGTTTTCACAAAAGGTGCACCCTAGTCGAATCTAATGCTGAAATGTGATCATCACATGTGATTAGCCATCATCCAATACACATTTAACATTCACACTTTAATGCAAAAAACTAAAGATTATAAATGCTTAAAAAGACACACACTACACACTCAAAATTATGCACACATTCGTCACTAACAATTCTTATCTAAAACAAATTAGCCCTTTTATTCTTGGAATTTCGAACATCTTCACATGGCTTCTTGCAAGTGGTGGTAACCGAGTGGATTGTGGCTTCTTCCAAGCCATATTCAAGCTATAATGAAGGTAAGAAAAAGGTGGTGAGTTGATGGCTTTTATTTGGTGTTCCATGGTTTGCATAACTCCTTATAATCTAACTCATATATTAGTCCAAGTAAAGAGAATTTTAGATTCTCCTAGCTTAGAAAAAGTAATAAATCGATTATTGTTATCATATGTGAGGGATGCTCCTACATCAACTTTCCATCAAGATGCTTTCAAGAATCATGCAAGACTACACTATTACATGCAAAGATCACGTAGCATTCATCAAGATTTAAAGAATTCAATTAAGAAGAATCAAGAACTTTAGTAAAACTTCAATGGTGATGGTGTTATAGTCAAAAACGTGTGTTGTCAATGCTAGGTAACCTACTGTAATACCAAATTTAATGTGGAAGATCATCAATGAACAATCTTCTACAATCCAAAAACGTTTCTCTTAGTCCACGAGTTATATAGGTCTTCACATGATCACGTTGATTTTGAATTATATTAAAGTATCACTCGGTATTTCGGTGGGGTTGTGGTAATGATCTATACCAAGATCAATAACCTTCTATAGAGAAATCTTCTATTTCTCTAATGAACTCTCTATAACTCTCCAGGACCCTTACTTAAAGAAAAGAGAAGAAAACGACCAAACACTCTCTCTTGGTGTTGATTTTACATTCAAAAATTTGCTACATAAACTCTCATTCTATATGATGATAAAGTGTATAAGGGTATACACACACACACACACACACATGTACACATGCAGTCCTTTTATTAATAAGCTTATATATCTCAAGCTTATTAACAAAAGTAAACCATTTGCATGACACTAGTATGTATGTATGTATGTATGTATGTATATATTTACAAGCATTACAAAGCATGGAATAAGATAACAAAGCTACACAAACTCTAAATATGTCATATATTGAACTAACATATGTAATCAAACATTGTGTCTTGTAGCCTTGTCTTCTATGCACCTTTGTAATTCTTGTAATGTTATAACATCAAATATCTTCAATAGATTAAACTTCTTGCAAACGTATATAATATCTGCAAGATTTACTTAACAAAGCATTAGAATCATTACAAGTATGTTTATTCTATTGAAGATATTTATTCTTATTCTTCATCCTCTAAAGATCAAGATTGAGATTGAGCTTGAGATGTTCGTACATCACAAGCCCAAGATTTAATAAATTTATCAAGGATCAAATGAGGCCCATCAAATACAAGCTACCCAATCCTTCTCCTTGGTATAATACAGATGCAAAATCCTAAAGAAACTGCCCATGATAGATCTACTAATGTCACGTAAGGAAATAGTTTATCAAAGAAGCATTAAATCATAGTATTAAAAATCAGACCGGATCAGCCAATTTGGCTAGTAAACCAACAAACCAATTAGGTTATGGGTCAGATTTTATGAACCAATTTTTAGGATCTTGAACTAGTGAAAATATATCAATAATTGGTTGGATCAGTAAAAACCGATGAACCAGTCAAAAGATCGACTAACCTAATTGGTCAAAAAACTGGTTGCAAGTGTCAAACTCATGTTAATTTAATTTTTGATATATTTTATACTTATTTATTTAATATATATCACCAGTCCAATCATTAAACTATTTATGATACTAGTTTAATTATTGATCTAATTTTTAAAACTACGTGCTAAACTGATTGATTATATGTCGACAATTTCTCGGAAAGTGGTTGCGGGCTTGCGGCAGTTGTCAAAGAGCTAGTAGAGTCGAAGGGAGTGCGGCATCCAACTGGGTCGCATTGTTAAAAGATGGATGTCGATAATTTTTCGGAAAAGGAGTTTAAATTGTAGGATTCTTGAAACACAACATGCCCTACCAACCGTAGACGGGTGATCAAACCCAAAATTACAAATGCTAAATAGGCGGTGCATCAAGATAACCTACGTTGCTCTGCAAGGATAATAAATAGTTGGGTATTAGATGGTGCTGGTGGAATATTGGTAGAACACTTCGTATTATACTGCTACCCAAGCAACCTCGTTTGCTGTTGTGAGGACTTCATATTATGGGCAAGGTGCTTCCTAGAGAGCAGCAGTAGGCTCTGAAATAAGACACAGTGATTATAATATTTTAAAGGAGCTAAGTTATGGTTCAGAAGCGCGTTGTGATCTGTTGACAAGAGGAAATTGGAGTACGAATGTGTTAATTCAATATTGGAAATATGTGAAGCTTAAACCATTTGGGCACAAGGCCCCAGCCGACAGGTTAAGTGAGAAGCTTTCTTTGTATTGCTTAGGTACTTCAAGCTAAAATTAGCATATTGATTGGAATTTCCTCGTACAGTGTAGTCATTCATCCGTTGTTTCATGTGCTGCTGTTGAAGCCAGATGTGTATGCCAGCAAGTGTGGCTAACATTTTCGGCTTGTAAGAACTGAAAACTTATGGAAGGTCGAGCCTAAATCTGTGATAAACCTGCAGTTAATCGTCCAGGAACATAAAATCCAAGAACTTCTGCCCATCTGAGTTGAGTTCTAACCAGTAGGATAAGCATGCAAGTTCAAAGCTCTTAATGGTCTGCTTCATTTTGGCTACTCGAATACATAAGATAAACATGGTTGGATATTTGAATAGTCTCAGGGGGTCGAAAAAATGCAGGCTTGTGATTTCACCTTATCTTACTATGAAATAAGCTTCCATGTAATTGATGGCACTCTAAAATAAAATGCAGGATTAGTAGATGAAGCTTCTTTGCCTTACGAAGCTTGCAAAATAGAATAAAATATTGGCCACACATTGACATATATTCAATATATATCGAATTTTCAGCCAACTGACATCTGGTACTCGACATAAAAATGAAGCACATGCGTCTCCTGCGATGTCATACATTTTGACAAACATTCATTGATATTTTTATTAATATTCATCACTCTATGAAAATACTTATTGTAGAAAAAATTACACTGTAACAACTATGACGTATAAAATCAATTGATGCACAATGAAAACAAATATGACATCACTGTGCTTGTTGGACCTACCCATAAGTGAAGAAGAAAATTCCTTTTGGTGATTGAAAATAATAATATACTTCAAAATGTTGACCAAATGGAAATCGTTTCCATCAAACATGGTGGAAATGGTATCGCCATGCAAATTGTCATATACAATGTCCCCATAATACCACGATATCACAATAAAAACCATGACTATGGTTTAATTGCCTAGCTGGCAAGGGTATCTGCTAAGTTACTCATTTCAATGTGGCCCTTTTTGTCAGTCTAATAATCAAATAAGCAGATTAGAAGTCCAATTCCATGCATTGAAGCATAAGAAGAAAGA
The DNA here is from genome assembly GCA_030549775.1 of Tamarix chinensis. Lineage (NCBI taxonomy): Eukaryota > Viridiplantae > Streptophyta > Magnoliopsida > Caryophyllales > Tamaricaceae > Tamarix > Tamarix chinensis. The sequence goes on from CM060175.1 coordinate 39,520,538, forward strand.
CATTATCTGTTGATTAAACGATACAAAAATAAATGCCTAATTTTACGTGTATTGAACAAAATAGTATTGGTATCTGTCAACAAAGTGCAAGCTAGAAACTAAATTTACCCATACACAATAGCTATTGTGTTGCTCAAACGCCTACGATCACAGGATATGATCATCTGATCATCATTTTAAAACTGATACTAAAACACTACAACGAATAAAGGACTTCAAACAAGGACTTGTTCTCGAAATATGAAAGAACTACTTACAACCCAGGATAGGAGAAAGAAAAAAAGGAACAGCGAAAACCTCTGTAGCAGAGTGGGCAAACGTCCATCTCCACTGGTCGTAACAACAGGGACAACCTTTCTATTGCATTCGTTGCCTGTGGAGCTTCAGTCCCATGTATCTGTTAGATCAAGATAAATCTTAAGTTGTGCTCTACCATTAGCTCGCATTTATATATTCTGCATCAACAGCTGAATTAATTCTAATAGTATTAGTTACCTGCCAAGCATCATGAGAGTAGCCTGGGGATTTGTTCCTGGAGAAATAGTCAATATCGATCCATCAATAACTCTTAGAGCATTGATACCAATGACCCGTAGATCGCGGTCTACAACCTTCCCCACAAGGCAACCCCCATGGTAATGCCATATTGTGCTCACAGTATGGTGGCAGAATTCTGCCATCAAGGCTTCATCAGCTTGGTCTGTAGGCAATGGAGGACCAACAAACCTAAAATCTCGATTCCCAAACAAGTGGGTGAACTTGAATTCTTCCATAGAACGACTCCTCATCACCTCTCCAATTTTACGCAAGCCACTGACACACTTTTGTAAGTCTGCTGGGTCACTAAAGTAGTTGAATTGGACCACTGGATTTAGCTTCACATCCATTGAGGCTAATCGGAGTGAACCAGAAGATACAGGTCCAGCAATTTTCTCCATTATTGTAGCAACAGTGAGATACGGTGCTCCCAAAATTAAATGATTAGTAGGAGATGTAAGGGGGATCATATTGGAAGCAGCCTCCAAAAAAGCTCCAGAATCAGTGATCCCCACCACTTGAATGAGAGAATGTTCTAGTGGCAATGGAGGAATAATAGAGATCCCATTTCTGGGATTGTCATAGAGGAACTGCCCCACATAAGGTGAGTGATGCGCAACAGGAATGCCCCATGATGACAGATATGGCCTGGAACCAACGCCACTAAGCAATAGGATCTGCGGACTCCCAATGGCACCAGCAGCTAGAATAACCTCACCATCATCAAGCACCATGGCATGATGGTAGCGACCTAATTTATCACGATATACAACCCCTATCGCTGAAAGTTGCGAATTATCAGATGCAGATGTTGTGGCTAGAAGGACCCTCTCCACACTAGCATAAACAGCCACCCTAATATTTGAAGCTTTAGCAAGGCTAAGCAAATCAGCAGAGCTGTGCCGTCTACCTGAACTGTCAAAGGTTGAGCCACCAATCTTGGTGCCTGATACGTGATCTAACGTGAAACCATTATATGGATTTATGCCGGCCTCTAAAAGTCCATCCCTCATTACAGACTGCCAGCCTTTTAACTCTGGCTGAAATACAATCGCATTCTCCACCCACTCATAAGATTGATTCACTAAGCTCAAGTCCCAATCCATCTCAGATTTGGAATAAAATTGTGTATCTGCTCGGCTGTAAAATCCAGCATTTATGGCACTGCTGCCTCCAAGGATTCGACCACGGGCATTAGGGACACCCTCTTCCGAAGTGAAGGATTGTGCAGCTGAGTCAAATGCATCAACTTGCAAGAGTGTTGGCAAAAATCCCTCTTGTGTCATCAAGTTTGGCATCCCATAAGGAACACCACCTCTTTCGAGCAATAAGACTTTATAATTCTGAGACAATGTTGCTGCTAATGGACATCCTGTTGTGCCACCTCCAACAATTATATAATCATAATATTCTTCCGAAGGACGCTCTGTGGCATTGAATACAAATTGAAGATATTCTGGAGCTGTAAGAGAATTAATGAAGATGGTGAACTTTGACTTACCACAATAAGCTTATTATGGAGCAGAAGACAGACTTCAGCATCCAGAAGCAAAGTAATATAATCTTCAAGCCAATGACACAAAACAATCAAAGGAAATGCATACAATAAAGTAAAGCACAGACCAGTTAAAAAATTAGAATGTCTTAAGATAACAAAGATCGCAAATCTTCCACTGTTTTCTAGCAGGAGCTCAATGTTAACTTTGTCTAAATTTGTGACCGGACCATAGTACAATGGCTAGTTCACTATTATGTTCTATTGTCATGATAATTACACGAAAGACAGAGGAGCTCAGAGATAAAGTTACAACAGTGGATCTAGCCACTCAGCAGTATGACCGGCCTACATATGCAATGACTTCTCCTTACTTATTTTACAGAGCTGGTATCACCAAGCCATTGAGTTGTCACTGGTGTCCTTCATTGTTTATTTATGCCAGTATCCAAGGAAAAAAAGAACTTAAAACCTCAGTGATGTGCCCAAAAATTTTGAACACTCTTGTTGCGTTTCCCACTTATGCGTTACATCACTCCTTTAATCACAAGCAAGATATTTGCTTATGATATTCTCTACCCCTCACAGCCTAACTTTTTTTCCTTTTCTTCTGTTCTTATCCTCTTCTCTCTACAGATCCGGCTTCTTTTATCCCTACTAATTGCTGATTGAAATCATTCTAAAGTTAAATGATTAGGGAGATGGTTTTCAAGATTGTACAACTTCAATCAGCAGGGATGATAATAATATGACAGGGTAGTGAACTAACAATAGAGACATGGCCATTCAGTGACATGAACCAAAAGATTAGTCAGGTGAGGAATCCAATCACTTGCTTGACAAGCTTCAACTCATCCCAACATGAGCATACTAAAAACCAGACTTGAATCCTAAGCTAACTAGTAGTAACATGCACAGAGTTCCCAGTTCAATCTGAACTGACTGGTGCAAAGTTGTCCCAAATTCAATTAAGCCCATGTCTGTTACTTACAGTGGCCACAACCTGAACTAGCCTTGACTCAAATTATGTCCTGATCTAATAATGCACGTTTGATAATCTAGTTTAGTAAACACCTAAACTAATAAGGTCTTGGTCCAGTAGTTAAGTCTGCAGTGTTGGAACAGTAGGTCCCACTTCTGAATCATTATATGCAACTGTACTGCCTTGTTCCCAACTATCAGGTTTACATGCATGTTCTACTAGTCTTAAAAGCCTCTATTAAAAATTAAAATATGAAAAAGCTATTTATAGGCAAACAACCTCACTTGATAAAACCTACAGCAAGAAGATAAGGTTGAGTTCTAACATAACTAAATATCCTAACAGGGATGTGGAGACTGCGCCAACAAGACAGCTTATATGCCAGCATAGGGTAAGTCGCTTCACGCACCAACCATGAGTTTTGGAGGGAGCATATCTCCCAAGTCATCCAAAGTCAACGTCGACATCGTTCAGTAGTTCAGAGGAGAAAATGAAGGCATAATTTTACCGACCATCCTAAATCCAATTCTGCCAAGTGCATTGACGACATATGTTCAGCTACAATCTCTACGACAATCAGTTCATATTATCAAGTAAACGGAAAACAGTAAATCAACATAAAATAAAAAAGCCTCTTATTCTTCCACTGTGACACAAAAGTGCAGTGAATTGAAATTGAAGATCACTTGAAAAAGAAGTGTAGGAACTAATTAATACTCATTCATGGAGCTTGATAAACTACAGCGTTCAACGTTATTCAACCACCCTAACCAAAAAATTTGAAAATTCAATTTGGTACCATTTACAACGGAAAATAACGGTAACCCGGAAAACGACTGTCTGTGTCATGGAGCAGGAGGTAGGGTTTGCAAGAAAGCAGAAAACGAAATAATCTTAAATTATGGATTAAAGACCAAAACAAGAAAGAATCCTTACCCTTATCCTGCTGCGATCGCAAAATGTACGACTGGAAAAAAAGGACCCAAATGTATGCCCATTTCACCTTGCCCAAGAATCGGGACCATGGATGATGAAGAAAACGAATGAGTTTTCCCATCGATTATGTGATAGTATACAGATATTCCCTTATTTCTTCGTCCCTTGGAGAGGGAAAAATAGTGCGCACTGATATGAAAGAGGAGCAATTGAGTATAGTAGTTTTTTAGTTGTTGTTTCTTGCGAGCACTCAAATTATGGCGGTCACTGCATCCAAGCCTGCTCAGCTTCAACTGGGTTTAAGAATCAAATCATAGAAGAAAAAGACGAATGCCAGAGATGGCGCGCAGGGTCCGACCCTCATGAGGGAGGAGGCAAGATTAGAATCTATTTGGTTGGCAGATTCGGTTGAAAATTGTTATGCGATTTATGTTAGCGGCAAAGGAAATGAAAACAGTACCGACTCGGTTGTGCCATCGGTTAAACCATAGCACTAATCAGTTGTCGCAGTCCTAGTACATGATAATGGCGCCGATTGCCGATTAAGTTCGTTGGGGTTTTAGGAGTCAGGAGACTCAGGACTACCGAATGCCCCGCCTTCCATCTGTTTTCATGATATTAATTTCGCAGCTTTCTGCATCTTCCTTTTTAGTCCGAGTGAAATACTCCTTGTTGGTATTAAAAATGAACACGTGGTTTTAAAAACTAATAAAAGTAATCATTAAATTATACTTATACGTTTATTAAAAAATAATAAAATATTTAATATATATATATATATATATACTTAAAAAATTAAAATTAAAAATAAAAAGTACGTTTTAATTTTCTCAAATAATTTTTTTATACAAAAATTTAATAATAAAATAATTTTATTTTGTATATGAATAAAATAATATTTTGGCCACCAAACATTCCTAACTATTCTAAGTTGGTCCTTATGCTATTTTTTTCTTCTCCTAAATTGGTTGTTACATTTTAAGACTGTCCTAAATTCGTCCCTAACTTACCTATTTAATAAGTTATTAACATGATGACACAATAAGAAAAGGATTAACATCACTTATATTAATATAGTCAATTTTAAGATTTAATACCAGTAATTATTCACCGTTGATAAGTCAGAGCATAAATATATTTTTCTTTGAAAAAAATGATACATAATAGGTAATAAATATGATATTATTGTCATGATTAAGTTGTGTTAGAATTTATACTTGCTGATTTTAATAAAAATATTAGGAAAAAATTTACTGATGTATCTTTTTTCTCTAATACCAATGTCGATAGAAGTAATAAAAATCGCTAAAAAGGAATATCTTTTCCCGAAATAATATGGAGGAAAAATCAATGTAAAAGAGCAATGAAGAAAAGTAAATTTTTTAATACCAACGATTTATTGTCGATAGAAACAATATTACATTTTTCTTGAACAAAAGGAAACCATGTCTGAAATACCCCAAAATTCTAATTTTAAAAATTATAGCTAAATAAGAATTTATTAGGAAAATTAATTAAATAAATTATTTTATTAAAATATAGGGGAGTTATTTAGGAACAATCAAGAGGAAAATGATAAGTAATTTAATTAGGAAAAAAAATTAGGGAGTGTTGCTAATTAAAATGGGATTTTAAAAAATTATTATTCAAAAATAGCCAAACTTAATCTCAAAAGGAATTAACTATTATTTTCTAAATATTATTATTTTAAATAACCCAAAAACACCAATACCTAACCCACCTATTTTTCCTTTCCTTTCTTTTCTTTTCTTTTCTTTTCTCCCTCTTTTTCCCTTTTTCTTTTCTTCCTCTCTTTCCGTTTTCTTTTTCCTTCTTCCCCCTACCTAGGCCAGCCTACCCTACATGGCCCAGCCTCCTTCCCTACTTAACCATCCTAGGCCCGCGCCGCACCTCTTCTTCCTTTTTTTTTCTTTCTTTCTCGGGCGGTCTGGTTTCTTTTTTTCTTTTCTTCTTTCTTCCTCCTTAGACAGCCGGTCCCGACCCTTCTTCTTCCTTGAGGTGCAGGTGGCGACCGAGGAGCTGTAACCCTGCCCTCCGCCGGCCACCACCACTGCCTACCTTCTTTTCCTCCCTCTCCCCTCCCTTTCTTTCATTTTTTGACCCCAACCGACCCTTTTCCCTCTCCCGAGCACCCTGCCTCTCTTTTTTTCCTCTTCCCTTGACATTGTCACCCTACCATGGCATAACTGCCTCAATAGCCACCACTGGCGGCATGCCTGGCATCTACACCCCCTTGTCTTCTTCCCCTTGGCATTACCCACCCAATCGGCCAATAAATACCCCATGGGATGCCTTAATTTGATTTTTGATTTTGAAACCCAGAAATTGTCCCTTCTCGCCATTGCCCCATCAGACGAGTACTCTGCCGCCGCCGCCGCCGCCACCCATCGCCACCAGCCAAATGACCACTAGAATTGCCCCTTGCACCACCCTCTACCTAACTAAACCTTCCTTGTCCCTCGATTTTCCCTACACAAGTCACCCCTGGCCGTGCAAAATTTCCCTCCCAATCAACCTCTCCTCAACCCCTACCGCCCTTTGCACCGCCGTCTGCCACCAATTCCACCGCCACTAACACCACCTCTACCCTCACAAACAACCAGGGGACCTTTTTCTACCTCCCTATACCCCCATATTTCCCTGCCTCCCTCTTCTTCTCCCTCCTCTAGCCTATACCCCCATATTTCCCTACCTCCCTCTTCTTCTCCCTCCTCTAGCTTATACCCCATCTCTCCACCTCTCTTCGTCCTCCATTGCCGCCGCCGTCACCGCCATGTGCCACAGCTAATTTTGCCACCAACTCTAGGTGGTATTCTAACTTCCCTAATCCTTAAACTCTTTTTCTATAAGTGTTAATAATTTTTAGTAATATTAATAGTATTACCCTTAATAATAATAATAATAATAATAATAATTATAATAATATTATTATTATTATTATTATTATTATTACAATTAGGCTCAAAGGCTACAACCAACTCATAAGAAGGCACAAAGGCTATAACTGATACTCAAGTAAGCTCAAAGGCCACTACCGAAACATAGATAGGCACAAAGGGCACTACCAAAATACAGGTAGGCTCAAAGGCTGCTACCAAAATATCCCACTAATCATTTCTATGTGATTATCAAAAATAACCTGAAGATACTAAGGTACCCCGATCATACTAGCACATAAGGGAAGAATAGTATCCTACTAAAAATCAACCCAATAACCTAAAGGTACCTTGGTTGCACTAGTAGACAAAGTCATACAATAACCTACCAATGAAGACACCCCATCCATTAGTATACATACCCCTACTTAGGTCTATAGAGATAAATAGATAGGGCTTGGGTAGGGCACTAAGGTATACCAGCAAAATCTAAAATAGTCATAGGCTAAACCACATCTATAGGGTGGTGATCCCTAAAGAGCCACCACTCTTAATCTTGAGGTCGTTCACTTTAAGTATTAGTATTTTAATTAGGGTAACTACAAAAAGCACACATTAATCACATATAATCAATCCATCATACTTAAACCATTTTTATTCATTTCCAACAATATGAAGTAACCGGAATCAATATTATTGACAATGTTAACCCACTAAGGACATCCTAGGGTTAAATGCTCACACTTAGGCACTTTAAGTCAAAATAACCAAAGTACCCCCTAAGGCCAAGGCTGCCTCTTTACCAACCATTCCCATCACAAATTCCATTTAATTTCGTTAACATTCCATAAAAAGGATAAAATATCATAATTAAATTATTGATCATGATGTTAGTTTACCCGACATACCAAATGACCATTTTACACATAAACCCTAACATGTGCTTCCAGAGCAATCAACCACACATTCTCATGCTAAATAAAAAAATTAATGCACTTCATGCATGTTTATGAGAATAACATCATAGCATACCCTAATTTTTCAAAATACCCTTAAACATACCGTAGCAATAATTATGCTAAACAAGCATATCTAATAAAAAAGACCCTATACTCATGTTTGATAATGAACATCACATATTGTGTATATTCATTAGCATATTCATCAAGGTACACTCTAAATTACTAAAATATCCCTATAAAATGCCCCAAAAATATTTATTTTAAGAAATGTAATTAAATAAGGATTTATTAGGGAATTAATTTAATTAATTATTTGTATTTGAAATAGGAAGAAATTATTTAGAAAAATTTAAGAGGAATTTACAAATATTTTTATAATGGAAAATTTGGGCTTTTGCTAATTAAAAAGGAATTTAGGAAAAATATTTTAAAAACCCTAAATTAGCCTAAAACGGATATTTAATATTATTTTCTTTAAATATTTTATTTTAAATACCCAAAATATTCTAATTAATTTAATTGACCCCAACCTACTTAAATTTTTATTTTCCCTTTTTCCTTTTTTTCCTTCTTCCTTTTTCTTTCTTCTCTTTCTTTTTCTTTTCCTTTCTTTCTTTTTTCTACTTCCTTCTAATTGGCCCTATTGCGGCCCAATCTCTCCTTTTTTCTTTCCTCCCTTCTTCGCCCCATCCGTCGTTCTTTTTTTTCTTCCTTTGGTAGCCGAAGCGCTGCGTATTGTGGCTTTTTCCCATGGAACACCATGTTCCATTAACACTTTTATAACCATTTCCAATCGGCCTGGTTCTCCCTTCTTTTTCTTTTATTTCTTTTCCCCCCAGCCACCCGGTTCACCTTCTTCTTCCTCCTTCCTCCTCCAACGTCGACCTACAGCTCCATCGCCTCCAAAAATGGCGCCGCCAGCCACGCTTGACTTAACCGACCGTTTTTCCTCTCTTTCTCTGCCTCTTGAATTGCAATTTGACCCAGCTTAACCCACTTTCCTTTTTCTTTGCATAAAATCCTCCTTTTCCTGTGCAAAAATTTTACATTGACCTAAGTTTGTGCCAGCCAATTGATGTCGTCAGCTACCCCAAACCCTACCTGCATTATCCTCATGTTGACCCTCAGAACCCTACCTTCCCTTCCAAGCTCTATAAATACCCCTTGTTTGGTTGATTTTGAAACTTTTTCCCCTAAACCCTAATAACATACCCTGCGCACCACCGTGACTTCAGACGACCTTTCCTCCGTCATCAGCCAACTACACCGCCATCTCTGCCTACCTAAGTCTTTCCTGCACCGCCCTCTAACTAACTAAACCATCCATCTCCCTCGATTCTTCTTGCACGAGCCACCACAGCCGTGCAAAGTTCCTTGCTCGACTATACAAAATTTTATACCTGCAACCCCTCATGCCACGTCCACCACCACATCCGCCGCTATTACTGCCTTTTGCACCACCCAAAATCTACTACTAATCTCCCTCTGCCTTGTTCTACCCTCCTTTTCTCCTTTCTCCTTCTCTTCCCCTCTCTTTCTTCTTCTCTTCATTTCGGCCACCACCTCTGCCGCCGTGTGCCACTACCACTTGCTATGCCATCACCCTTACTTTACTCCTCCCAGCCTAGGCTACCACTAACACCTCAACCTCCACCCCCATCCTCCACCTCTTCTTCTCAAACCTAAACTTTTTCCTTTTCTAACTTCTTTTCCGGCCACCGCCGTGCACCACTGCTGGTGCCACCCATTTGTGCTGACTCAAGGTGAAACCCAAGACCCTTTCAACCCTTCTCCCCTATTTATTTAATTTTATTCTATTTTATTTTAATATTTAACATTTATTCAATTATTATTATTATTATTATTATTATTATTATTATTATTATTATTATTATTATTATTGGGTTTCATATTAATGTTATATTTTCTTGGAAGGGTCGAGAGTAGGTATAAATTATTTACGTTATTATTTTCTAATTATTAATATTATTATTAGTATTATTATAAGCTTTATTATCATTATTAATATTATTAGTATTATTAGTATTATTATTTTATTATTACTATTATCTATCTAAAGAGGGTTGAAGCCCTATTTTATTAAATGGTGCTCATACTCCTATTTTTATTATTAATATTATTATTTCTAATATTATTAATATTATTATTATTATTATAATTATTATCTTTATTATTATTAATATTATTATAAGTAATATGTGTTATTAATAATAATATTATTATTAAATGGTAGCTTCACTATTTTGAGGTAGGGTCGAAAACCCTACCTTGTATTATTTAGGCTTAAGTTATAACAATTATTATTTTTATAATTCGAGTATTATTAGTGTTATTTTTATTAATAATGTTTTAGTGATATTTTTAGTATTATTTTGGTGGAGGGTAGAAGCCCTTATATTACCATCCATTTTGAATTACATTAACATTATTATTAGTATTTATAGTAGTAATTCGTATAGTTATTATTAGTATAATATTATTTTATTTAAAAACCTAGGCTTAGAATAAGTTAGTAAATAATAGTAATTTTTAGTAGGAGGGAACCTAATTACAGTTTTTTCCTCATGATGGTGAGACCAGTCAAAGCTCTCAAGAGGCGTAGGAGCGTGCTCCAAGACTGGTGACGTTTTAGGTAAGGGAATACTAAGGTCGTTTGTGTATTATGTGTTTTCTATGCCATGCATGCCATGTGATATGAACTATAATGTATTTTATGTGTATTTGTATAACTGTCATTTATGTAGCATGATATGGAGTTGAGGTAAGTTCATGCAATAAATTATGGCATGTATATTATGTGTATGGGTTGTGTTGTTATTGTGGTGTGGTGGGGCCCATAAGACATGCATGATAGGTGTTGTAATATGATGATAAAGAGTGTAACAATGTGGGGACGGATTGAGTGTTATATGACCATACATGGACGTTAGGGTTTACATGGGAGTTAGGGTTTGTATAGAGATTTAGGGTTTCACGTGTGGGCATAAGTTTTTGCATGAAAAGTTCACACGTTTGCATGGGGGACACAAAGTGTGCAAGAAAGAAAAATTTATGTATAGAAAGTTGATATGGGGTGTAAGGGAGATATTAGAAGATTCGTATGGAGTTTTGGTGGAAAAATAATACGTAGGATATTATAAGGATATGGAGGAGGTTGAGTTAGGGTTTGTTATGGTCACCATAGTTGGTGTAATAACTAGGGTTGGAGGATGAGAATGGTAGAAGTCAGTCATGCATGTCTGGGTCAAATGTAACACCCCGAGTCGACACGACCACGTGGGGACTACCTTGAAGTGCTTTTGGATTGATCGGCTGGCCCCACAGATAGGGGTGTTGACAAACCAAGCCGGCTCGCGAGCTTTTTCGGCTCGGCTCGTTAACGGCTCGGTTCGGCTCGACTAGCTTATTAAACAAGCTTAAAAATTAGGCTCGATTATTAAACAAATCAAGCTTGAGCCTACTAAATTTAGGCTCGAGCTCGTTTAGAGTACAAAAGCTCGTGAGCTCGGCTCGTTTACCACCAAAGCTCGAGAGTCGGCTCGTTAAAGTTCGGCTCGACTCGTTAAAAGTTCGATTCGTTTATAAACAAACCAAGCTCAAGCTTTATTTTTAAAGCCCAAACCTACCCCGGCTCGGCTCGATTCGGTTCGTTAACAGCCCTACCCACAGATCAACACGAGTCCTTTCAGCGCGCTTTGTCCTCACTCACGCACTTCCCGATAAATTTACAGAAAATTTCTGAAACTTCCCAGGAGGTCACCCATCCTAAAATTGCTCCACGGCCAGCACGCTTAACTGTGAAGTTCTTAGGACGGAATCACCAAAAGGATGGTATACCATGTTGATATAAGTAGCCAAATCAATCCTTATAACACTCCGCTCAATTTGGGATATTACATTCACCCCCACTCAAAGAACGCAACTTCCTTGTTGTGCCTCAACCAATGACTGTCTCAATACAGTTCATCCCATGAATCGTCCCGCTAGGTGGCTGACTGACTCATCCAAGTTCAGCTCACGGTCGCGGTTTTGCTCTGATACCATTTGTAACACCCCGAGTCGACACGACCACGCGGGGACTACCTTGGAGTGCTTTTGGATTGATCGGCTGGCCCCACAGATCAACACGAGTCCTTTCAGCGCGCTTTGTCCTCACTCACGCACTTCTCGATAAATTTACAGAAAATTTCTGAAACTTTCCAGGAGGTCACCCATCCTAAAATTGCTCCACGGCCAGCACGCTTAACTGTGAAGTTCTTAGGATGGAATCACCAAAAGGATGGTATACCATGTTGATATAAGTAGCCAAATCAATCCTTATAACACTCCGCTCAATTTGGGGTATTACAATTATTCCTAAGGGTAATATGGTCATTTGGATACATCATAATGTTTAACCCTAATGGGGATGCCTAATATGTTATAAATGTTACTAAGAATGGATATAGGAGTTTGGTGTATTATAAATACATGTGTTAGTTGGATGATCAATATTTTGTAGCCTAGGGGTATTTTGGTAATTTAGTTGTATTGCTGTAATCATCCTAATAAATATGCATGCTAAGTATTATGTGGTGTTTAGAATGATAATAGGGGTTTGTGGCATTAAAAATACACGTTTCATCATGATTATTAATATCATTTAACCTAGGGACATTTTGGTAATTTTACATATCCAATGGGGGTTATCCAAATAAATATGCATGATAAGTAATAAAATAGAGGTTTGTGATATTAGTAACATATTTTTGGGCATGAATAATAATATTATACAACCTAGGAGCATTTTGGCAATTTTGCATGAACTAGGGGGATTAATCAAATAAACATGCATGATAGGTCTTATTAATGTTAAATAAGAGAATAGGGGTTATTTTTCTTAGTATCACTTAGTTCAACATGATAATCAATATTACATAATCTATAGTCATTTTTATAATTTTACATGCACTATGGTGAATAGTGTAATAAACATGCATGGAAAATATTAATTGGTATTAAATATTAGAATAGGGATTTATTGTCTTAGTATCACTCATTTGAGAATGATAATCAATGTTTTATGGTCTAGGGGTATTTTGGTAAATTTTTGCATATACTTTGGTGATTATTCTAACAAACATCCATGATAACTATAAATTTATATTAAAAATAGGGGTTTATAATCTTATAGAGTCTAGGGTGTAACACCCCAAAATTTACTATATATATATATATATACAAAACCTTTAAATTTAAAACACGTAAATTCTGGGGATGCTACCGCTACACTTAGTACCAGACCGGTTCACTCCTACAGTTCCAATACCAAGTGCTAAGGTTAAGAAAAAAATTGCCATCATTACACATTAATAAATAAATTAAATTTCGCAAATCAAAAATCAGAGTACGCATAAATTTTACATAATCTGAAATACTAGAGATAGTTCTTCAGAGAAGAAAAATGGCTATAATATTAAAATTGTTTCTAGAGTTTCAAACATAGTTAAAAGAGAACAGGAACAATAATCTCATAAATGACAAAACGGCCATGCCACTCCAGGACCCGATCCGGCCCAAATCATCACTCGGCCACACCTGATGTCCCATAGACATCAATAGCATCAAAGAAGACATCACCTACCTACAACACATCAGATGTGCCTTCTACTCATGGGAATAAGCAGCACCCATAAAAGGGGTGATCGGTACGCTACGTACTGAGTAAGGTAACCGAGCACTAAGGCGAACACATAAGCATAGAAAATCATGCAGGATAATATTCAACTTACACATTCAAACCCACACATATAACATATAAAGTGATGCAGAGTATTATACAGCTTATAAATGATCAAGCCCACACATAAAGGCTCGAATAGTCCAGATTAATTATTTAATTAATCTCTTATCGGAAGTCGATTCACACCATGTTCTTAATCCAGTCCATGCGAGTATGGAAGTCCCCACTATTATAGTCGGTGGATTGGAGACAAGCAGGGCACAATGCTCCTGCCCACTATTATTATCCGGTCAATCGATCACACATAGGGTATCATACCCTAACCATTATTTCTTACCGGTGGATTGGTTAGCCCCGGCTCACATGGTGTTCCACTGTAAGTACTTAGTGTCTTTTAAGTATCTTAGCAACTTAGGTGTTTGGTTTATTGAGCATACCCTAACTACTATTATAACTGATGGATCGGGCACACATAGGACAACATGTCTTAACCACTATTTCTAACCGGTGGATTGGTGGGACTCGACACAATACTATTCCACTTTACATGATTAATGTTTTAATTATATTATTCAAAAGCTTTGATGTAACACCCTCAAATTTCCCTCCTGAAAATTTTTTTTTTGAACGAAATAAGCGGAAGCTAGGAGAGAATTTGGGAGATGTTACCGCCACATCTAACATAAGATAAATGTCAATCATCTATCTCATGTTAGATGCAAGGCTAAAACCTGTCAAACAATTAAATCCGAATTTTAAAAGCATGACAGCGTTACGAGAAATTAAAAGTCGATTACAAAACCCTTGGAAATTTAAATACGACACTTTAACTTCCAAAGATGAATACAATTAAACAAAACAAATCCCGAAGGATAATTATCCGGACCGCTTACTCACTCAGGTCAAGCCTTCCACCCCAATTTAGTAACTGATCAACACCTGCATCAAAGGTCTACTCCCCACCATCGGTGGATCATCACAGGACCCATTCAACCAGTGTAGTATCAGTACGGGTCCAATACTGAGTAAGTCTCACTACCCTATCTTATGAGAGAGACGTAAACGATAACATCAAATACATATTAAATTATGATACAATACGTTGATACAATATCATACATACTCACAAACCACAGCAGGAATATTGCCATACACCTATAGTAACATATGAAACATATATAACATCCCATTTAAACATATAATCATAGTATAACCGAAATATAAAGTGGCTCATGCGCCTCAAGTAGGAATAATCCATATTATTGGAAACTCAACGCGTGACATACTCACATAAGCAGCATGTAGTAATACAGATAATAATAGTTGACCATAGTCCAATTAGACTTATTTCCTTTGAGTCTTTATTAAAAGTAGTCATTTCACACCACAGTCTTTATTAATCCACGTGAGTGCGGGAACCCCACTATTATAGCCGGTGGACCGGAATATATAAACTCAGGGCAGAACGCTCCTGACCACTATTATTTGCCGGTGGATCGGTCTCCAGGGCAGAACGCTCCTGGCCACTATTATTTGCCGGTGGACCGCTCTGGCCCCGACTCGCATGGTGTTTCACTATAAGTGCTTGTGACTCATTCTTTATTCTCATCAATAATATATTCATTTCACACATATTCTTTAATAGTCCATGTGAGTGCGGGAACCCCACTATTATAGCCGGTGGACCGGAAAGTATACACTCAAGGCAGAACGCTCCTAACCACTATTATTTGTCGGTGGACCGGTCTCCAGGGCAAAACGCTCCTGACCACTATTGTTCGCCGGTGGCACGGTCTCCAGTGCACCCCGGCTCCTGGCCACTATTATTCGCCGGTGGACCGGTCTGGGCCCGGCTCAGCATCTTCCTCTTTAAGTGATTAGTATCTTAACGTATCTTATTGAAAGTGTTTTACCCTTGACATGCATGGCTAACTATATCTACACTTATCCTCCCAGGAGGGCCCGTCCCATATCTTGGAACTCGTGCACCCCTTATCACACCTTGATATCAATTTCTCTCTATACTCACACATAATAAAAACTAACCCTTAAGGGTGTGGGTGAAGGCCCAACACCTCGTGACATCAGACTCCACCCGTCATTAGCCTCGAGGGTTTCCCTTGAAACCCTAATAGGACCTATGTGGCCCAACTTCCTCTTATTTCACTACCATTAATTTATTTATCCTCAACACCTCATCTCATTTAGTTCCAATCCCAAATCATATCGCTCTACCCATCGATTCCACCTGTGACTCTAAAATCCTAGTTGGCCACTTCAACCCTAGTACCTTTCTTTTTCCACAAGTAAGCTCTCCTTTTCACCCAATATTTCTTCTCTCCCAAAACACCCATAATCATTCCTCATAACATAAACTCTCACTCTCAACCCGCACCTCACTCACCGTTAATCATGTTTACTTCCGCCTTTTCCATGTTACTAATTCTTCCCAAAACCCTAACCGGGTCCCTTATACTCCCTTTTAGCAACTCACTTCCCAATTATTTCTTTTTGCCCTTTTATCTCCATGTCAAAATAATAATAATAATAATAATAATAATCGTCCTAGCATACATGTCCTAGAGGGTTACATCATATCACAGCACATCATAATTACCACATATGGACATCACATTCATGTCGTAAGAAAACGCATACCACATACCTTAACTCGAAGCTGCGCTACGCATAAAACACATTAAGGATAACCATACGATACACAACCGGACATGGTATATATACAAAACATCTAAGGCATGCAAGTCACACAACACATAGGAACCTTAGCCACATCCTTACGAAATACCCATAAGTAGAGGTAAGTAGAGAACTTACCTGGATCCGAAGCTAGCTAAGCGAGATAAAAGGGAGAGAGATCACTAGCTCGTGGATCCACGAGAAAGCTTTCCTAGATCCGATAGAAATTGAAAACTAAATTAGAAATTATCCTATCAATCAATAATCCACGTATTCTAATTAAATAAACACAAACGACACAAATGATCTTTCTTAGAAAACGTGTCCAAAAATTAAAACTTAAAAGCATAGCTCTATTAAAATTTAAGGTTAAAACTAAATCAAAACGGATTAATACAATTATCACTTGGGACATTTCAACTTAATTTGGAAAGCCCGAGAAATAATAATCGATCATAAGTTAATTTATCGAAAATAACTTATTTATTAGGTTTTACAACTAATTAGGTAACCTAACCATTTACATAGAACCAAATCCAAACCGATTAGGTTAAAACCGAATTTAAATGATTTAAAACCCACAGATAGAATTTGATTAGATAAAATACACATAGCAAAATCAATTTTATAAAATCATCCCAGAAAATTAGGGTTTTTAATACTTAAACCACAAATCGGCCAAATCACTTTGATTACCTCAAATTGATAGTTTTAAAACACAATTAAACTAATTTTAGACAAATCTAGACAATCAAATTCAACAACCGATCTTCAGATAAATCAATTCCAGATGATCAATTTTCAAAATTAGGGTTTTAAAGTCCACGACATAAACGCAGGTAATTCAAATCGATTAATTCTAATTAAAGGTATTAGAATACAATTAGGCTCATTTCAACTACTTTTATAAATTTAATTTTAGCAAAACAACTATACAAATAACCAATCTCATAATCCCACTTAAAATCTAGGGTTTTAGACCCGAAAATGCAATTCGGTAAAATTCTATAAATTTAATCAAATTGAATGTTTAGAAATGCAATTAAATACCTTTTATAACATTTCAAATAATCAATTGATCAAAACCGATAACATAATATCAAATTTAGCACAATTAGGGTTTTTGGGCCCGGAACGCAAATCCGATCAATTCTTGCCAAAACATATAAATTGACGGCTCGAAAATGTAATTAAACATATTCTAATGTAATTTATATGGTCAATTGAATAAAATAACCCGATTACAAAATCCAATTTAAATTCGCGGGAGTTTTGGCCTAAAAATCCAATTCCGATCAATTACGTACAATTTTCCCAAATCAACACTTCCAATATAAAATTAAGTACATTTTAAACAATATTATAAAATCAATTGAGCGAAACGGCTCAATTATACGACCCAATTTCATTACACCCAAAATTTGACCTAGGAATCAAATTCCGATAAAACCTGCATAAATTTCTCAAATTGACGGTTCCAAAATGAAATTGGATACATTTTAAAACATTTTGTATAATCAATTTATCAAAATTAGCTAAATTGGACGAATCCGAAAAAATTCGGGCATAACCAGGCCAAAAATCCAATTTTTCCAAAATTCCAACACAACCACACAATTAACCTATCCAAATCAATCTTACAACACATATATACATAAATAAACAATCAATTTAGCTTTTTATAAGCTAATTCATACCCAATTAATCAAAACAAGGGTTAGGGTTTTTCGGAAATTTATACCAAACGAACTCAACAAATCAGAGCACGGGAAGGCCAGAGAAGCTTCGTTGGGGGTCGGGGGTGGCTCGCCGGTCGTCACCCGAGCTCCCGTGGCCGGACAGCGGCACGGCCGGTGCGGCTCGTTGTTGCACGCTTCGATGCTGCTATACTGTCGCCCGCTACTGCCGCCCGCCGCTGCTGTGCGTCGATTGTGGTGGCAGTCGACCGACGAGGAGGAGCAGGAAGGAGGAGGCCGGTCACCGGAGAAAAAGGACGGGAGAAGGAGGCGGCTAGGAGTTCGGGACAGGGACAATGCGCAGGGGCTAGGGGGTCGGGGCTGTTGGGAAAAAAAGATAAGAGAAAGGAAGAAAGGAAAAAGGGAAAAGGAAGAGATGGGGGTCGGGGCACCGACGGTGCTGGATCTTTTTTTTTTTTTTTACAAATGCACCTAAAACAAATACTTAAGTCTAAAAATTATTATTAGAATATTTTATCTAAAATTTATTAAACGAAAATTATTTCGAAACGATCCAAGCGCTTAAAATTAATAAAAGCTATATAAAGAATTTCGGAAACATTTTCGGAAGAATTTATTAATGAACGTAAAAATTTATATTATTTATATAAATACATTATAAGACCCCGAAATAATACTTAAAAACATATAATAAAATATTTAAGTAAAATTCTAACAAACCGAGACTAATGTAAATAATTTCCGAAATCGGTTTTTCGTAAATTAAAAAAGCATAAAACAAAAGAAAATTAATTCCATGAAGAAATTCATAAATAAACTCCGAAAAGCTTTTTAATTTAAAACTTCCCAAAATTATTAACGATTCCCGAAAACAAACAATGTTAAAATCGGAAATATTTTCTCCGAGTAAAATAATTAAAATAAATTTAACTATTTAAACAGAAATTCCATAATTTAAATAATATATTTCGTTAACGAATTACAACTCTAAAATAAAGTCAAAATCACATGACAAAGTTATAATCGAAAACAAATCTAAACTTTTAAAAATAAAAATATGAGGAAGAATGAAAATACATATTTTTAATCGAAAATCGAATTCATAAGAATGTAATAAAATCATTGTCGTGAACGAATTTATCTAGAATGGTTCCCAACGACAATAATTAATTAAATTCAAATATGAATTCGAAATCGTCGATAAATCCATAAAACGAATCAAAATTAAAATAATTAAATGTTTACATCAAATTACGCTAATAAAATCATTAAGCTTAATAAATCTAAATTTTAAAAATAAGGGGTATTACAATCATAGCAGTAATATTCTTACTACAAGTGTCCATATATACTTATTCTATAATTTCATATACACATGACATAAATCATCACTTCCCCACATTAGACCACTTTTGAATTCCCCTTTCACACACATAACACCTTACACAAGATAACATGCATTCTTTTTCCACTTTCCAAGAAAACATTAATAATCATGGGATTATTTATAACACACCATATCTACAAAAATAATATGTCAAAAACCCTAATGTGCTAACATATAATAGTCCAGAAATTTTAGTGGAGTATCATAGTTACCTTATTTCTAGTAAAAACCAAACTTTACTGGTATTCTGTTAAAATAGCTTAGGCTCCGTTTAATAAAATTTTGTAACTAAAAACAATATCACAAATACAATATTAATATTAGATAAATGAAATAATGATTTTGATTAAAAATATTTATTAAATATAACATTACCAAACTACCTTTATATCTTAATAATATCTAAAATACACAAAATTTAAGCTACATAACTCACTCTACATGTGCAGCATGAGCCACATAGAATATCTACAAAGGAAATGGAATAGAGAAAAGGGGAGGTGGCTCGAGTAAGGTTGGTGGGAGGTGTTAGTGCTGGTTATTAGGTATAGGAGGTTGATAGCATGATGTAAGAGCAAACACTCAAGAATTAGTGTTCAAAATTATGGAACCAATTATTATTCATTTGGAAAGTATCTCCCACAAATTTGAAGACCAATGGATCGTTACATTACAAAAAATGTACCAAACAAGCAACTAAGTGTCTACGTGCATGTACATGGCATGCATGGAAATGATGACCACATGCATGGGGAGTTTATTGGTATCATGGTCGAGCAATAATATCAATATTAGATAATTAATTAATTAGTATACTTAAATAATAGGTAAAGTATGAAGTAGCATAAAAATAGCATAAAGGTAGCATAATATCTTTTAGCTTGGAATCTTTTGAATTATGGTAAAGTATAAAGTAGCATAAAGTTAGAATGGCTATAAGCGGCCTAGAAGGCATGAGTATGAGACATTGAAGAATTGAATATTAAAGATCAATATTGAAGTTGAATACAAGTGAATTTTGTGTGAGTTCAATTCAAGTTAATCGAATTTATGTGAATAATTTAGCTTGAAAGTTTTAATCTCTTTGTTTGTGTGAATTAGAGATTAATTCATATCCTTTCCTACTCTTCATAAGCCATATTTATTCGGCCATAATTTTCATCAAAACAACACTCTAGTTTGAGTATAAATGAAGCCGTAATTTTTTTTACCCATTAAAAACCCTAAACCACCATTCGAAATTGTAAAACCCTTCACCCAAACCAAACATCACCTTATTATTTCTATTCGAATTAAACCCTAACCATAAAATAATCTTCCTTTAAACCTTAACATTCAAATCATCATCTACAAAAACTCATCATTGTTGAATCAACATCATAATTAACTCATCACATTCGAATCATATTCATCACTCATCCACCATCACCGAATCATCACCATCAATTTTTTCTACCATATTCAAAAATATCCTCATCCTTATTCCAACCATCCTCATCCTTATTCCATCATATTTGAATCTTCAATTTCTTAATTCACCATCAATGAGCCTTTATCCTAATATCTAAACCCAATTCGAGCCTTAATTCTACATAATAGAGAATCCCATCCTCCCACACACATCAATTTTGGTATCAAAGCCATAGGTTGGTTTTCAACCACTAAGTTTCTCTTCTTTTTTTTTAAGATTTGATAAGCATTATTATCTAATGAATAAAAAAATAAAATACCTCCATAAGATTTATAGTCAAAATTACCTAATTATTTTCCATTTGTTAGAACAAAGCATTTAAAAACCAGATGTGCAAAAATATCTCACATTTAATTTCTCACCTTTATAGAGTTCATATAGTGTTTTCTTGTAGATGGCATGAATCAATACCAAATTCATCACATAGTTGGTGATTGATATGGCTTCATCCCAAAATTTATTGGGAATTTCAGAGTTATATCACATGGTTCTTGTTACTTATTCCAAAGTCTCATTCCATCTCTCAATAAACTCATATTATTATGGAGTTGATCACACAATTTAGTAAATTTAGCATCTTCAAGTTCTTTAATGTGATCACTTTTTATTACATGGATCATTTTTCATTTTTTATCATGGAATTGTTTGTAAAGTATAATATACATATTAAAAACATCATCTATAGTGGAAAGATATAAATTCCATGCATACCAAGAATAATCATCCATAATCACTAGTGAATATCTACAACCACCTATGTTATGTGTCTTATAGGTCCAAATAAATCCATATGTAATATTTCAAGTGGTTTAGACACGGTCACAAAATTTTTAGGGTTGAATAATACTCTATGTTGTCTTCCTTGTTAGCCTGCATCAAATAGTATGTCCTTTTAAAGTATATTTTAGGAAGATCATAAACTTGACCTTTTTTAGCCAATTTTTTTAATAAATCCATACTATCATATGTTATTCTCTTATATCATAGCCATGAAGCATTATCTATAACACTTAAACATGTATTGTGTAGTTTAATTGATGCGTCAAATAATATTTCCTTTTAATCTTAATTTTAAGAAGATCGTAAACTAGATCTTTTTTAGCTAATTTTTTTAATAAAGCCTTACTATCATGTGCTATTCTCTTATATAATAACCATGCATCATTATATATATTAAGCATGTATTATGTATTTTAATTGATTTGATATCAAGCATATAGTCATTGTTAATGTGTAGACATATAAATAGGATGGATTTATCTATGCCATTTCAAATCATAAAGTAAGAGTGATATAGATTAACTAAAAATTCCTTATTACAAAGTTTATTAATGCTAATTAGATTATATTCAATACCACTAACTAAGTACAGATCATTAATGAAGGGGTTAGAGTTACCTATAGTAATTCTTCCAACTTTAATGATCTTTCCTTTCAACTTTTCACCAAAAGTAATGCTCTCTTCATTGTAGGATGTCAATTTTTTGAACATTGTATGATTACATCTTGTTTTCACATTGAAGCAAGATGTCAATCATAAATGTCCTAGTTTAGGTACTCTTTCAATAGGTTATTATTGGGTTAGTGTTCAATTGTAACACCCCCAAATTTACTACTGAAAAATTTCGTTTAAAATCAGAAGGCTTAGCGGAAGCAAAGGATAAAATCGTAAACTAGGGGGTATTACCGCCACACTTAGTACCAGACCAGTTCACTCCTACCATTCCAGTACTAAGTGCTAAGGCTAAATCCGATCAACATTTAGTACGAAGTATCAAAAAAACGCAAGACGACATTTAACATAGATCCTTAATAAGAGGTAAGTCAAACAGAAGTTAGAATACGATTTGGGATTACAACCTCATAATATGTTTCTCGAAACAAGAACGTAATACAAAATATACCTAAACAAAAATAAATCCTGAAGGATCAATATCCGGATTGCCTACTCACTCAAGTCAGGCCTTCCACCCCAAAACAGTATCCGATCTTAAACCTGCACAAGAGGTCTGCTCCCCACCATCGGTGGATCATCACAGGACCCATTCAACCAGTGTAGTATCAGTACGGGTCCAATACTGAGTAAGTCCCACTACCCTATCTTAGGAGAGATATCATCAAGTGCATATTAAATTCGGGTACAACACGTTAATACAATATCATGCATATTCACAACCCACAGCATAAATCTTACCATACACCTAGAGTAACATATAAAACATACGTAACATCCTATTTAACATATAAGCGTGGTATAACCGAGATGTAAAGTGGCTCATACGCCTCAGGTAGGAATAATCCATATTATTAAAACTCAATACGTGGCATACTCACGTAAGCAATATGTAGTAACAGATAATAAAAGCCGGTCATGGTCCAATTCGACTTATTCTTTATTCTCATTAATAATATGTTCATTCCACACATATTCTTCAATAACCCATGTGAGCGCGGGAGCCCCACTATTATAGCCGGTGGACCGGAAGATATACGCATAGGGTAGAACGCCTCTGATCCACTATTATAGCCGGTGGACTGGAAAATAAACGCACAGGGAAAAACGCCTCTGATCCACTATTATAGCTGGTGGACTGGATCATGGCCCCGACTCACATGGTGTTTCACTGTAAGTACTTAGTATTTTCCCATGGATTACATCATTCATTTTCATTCAAAGCATTCTTCATAAATCCATGTGAGCGCGGGAGCCCCACTATTATAGCCGGTGGACCGGAAGATATACGTACAGGGCAGAACGCCTCTGATCCACTATTATAGCCGGTGGACCGGAAAATAAACGCACAGGGCAAAACGCCTCTGGCCACTATTCTAACCGGTGGACCGGACTGGGTCGGGCTCATCAGTCTTTTGCTTTACGTAATTAATGTCTTATTCGTGTCTTATCGAATCACATCACACCCTTGACATGCATAAATCATTCTCTTTATACTATACTCATCACAACTAATAAAAACCCACATTCATAACCACACTTTAATCAATAAAAACACATGATAATGCCAAGCAACTTTAAGTAGCCATACCAACCCTAATGTCCACACCAAACCGTGGTTAGCCACTCTTATCCCTATTTCACCATAACCCCCATACTTAGCCATCCCAAACCTTAATTATCCTCAACAATAACGATTAGTTACTCCAACCCTACTTAATCACAACGTCCCAGAGTTAATTACTCCAAACCCTAATACCACCATACAATATTAATACCTCCATAAAATCACAAATACCACCATACAAACCCTAATACCACCATACAATATTAATACCTCCATAAAATCACTAATACCACCATACAAACCCTAATACCACCATACAACATTAATACCTCCATAAAATCACAAATACCACCATACAAACTCTAATACCACCATACAATTTTAATACCTCCATAAAATCACTAATACCACCATACAACCCTAATACCACCATACAATATTAATACCTCCATAAAATCACTAATACCACCATACAATATTAATACCTCCATAAAATCGCTAATACCGCCATACAACATTAGGACCGCCATAGAACATTAATACCATCATACAAACTTCAAGACTCCCATGATGGTTCCCAACTCATATTACCGTTTATCCTAATATGCAGGTCCTAGAGGGCCATAACATAATACATCATAAACATCATACATATACATGGCATGCTCATATCATGGGGAAACATACAACATACCTCAATCTCCAAGCTGCGCTACACATATGACAAGTTATGCACAAATCATATAATACATGGCATAGCATGGCATACACAACATTCAACACATCCACGTCACACATAACATAAGGCCATTAGCTTCGTCCTTACTAAACACCCATAAGTAGAGGTAAGTAGAGACTTACCTGGATCCGAAGCTAGCTAAGCGAGATAAGAGGGAGAGAGATCCCTAGCTCGTGGATCCACGAGAAAGCTTTCCTAGATCCCATAGAAATCGAAAAACTAAATTAGAACTATCCTATCAATCAATAATTCACATACTCTAATTAAATAAACACAAACAACCCAAATGATCTTTCTTAGAAAATGTGACCAAAAATTAGAACTTAAAAGCATAGCTTTATTAATATTTAAGGTTAAAACTAAATCAAAGCGGATTAATACAAATATCACTTGGGAAATTTCAACTTACTTTGGAAAACCCGAGAAAGAATAATCGATCATAAGTTAATTTATCAAAAAATAACTTATTTATTAGGTTTTACAACTAAATAAGTAACCCAACCAATTTACATAGAATCAAATCCAAACCAATTAGGTTAAAACATAATTCAAAGATAGAAATTGATTGGATAAAGTACACATAGCAAAAATCAATTTTATAAAATCATCCCCGAAGATTAGGGTTTTAAAGACCACGACATAAACTCAGGTAATTCAATTTAATTAATTCAAATTAAAGGTACTAGAAAGTAATTAATACCATTTCAACTATTTCTATACATTCAATTTTAGAAAAACAGCAATACAAGTAATCGATTTCATAATTTCACTTAAAGTTTAGGGTTTTAGGCCCGAAAATACATTTCGTTAAAATTCTATAAATTTAATCAATTTGAATGTTTCGAAATGCAATTAAACACATTTTATAACATATCAAATAACCAATTGCTCAAAACTAGTAAAAGAAATACACAATTTAGCACAATTAGGGTTTTTGAGCTCGGAACGCAAACCCGATCAATTCTTGCCAAAACATCCCAATTGACAGTTCGAAAATGTAATTAAACATATTATAATGTAATTTATATAGTCAATTGAATAAAATAACCCGATTACTCAAACCAATTTAAACCCGCGGGAGTTTTGACCTAAAAATCCAATTCCGATCAATTATGCACAATTTTCCCAAATCAACACTTCCAATATGAAATTAAATACATTTTAAACGATACTATAAAATCAATTGAGCGGAACGGCTCAATTATACGACCCAATTTCATTACACCCAAAATTTGACCTAGAATTCAAATTCCGATAAATTCTGCATAAATTTCTCAAATTGACGGTTCCAACATAAAATTAGATACATTTTAAAACATATTGTATAATCAATTTGTCCGAAATCGCAAAAACGGGCGGATCCGAAAAATTCGGGCATAACCCAGCCAAAAAACCAATTTTTCCGAAATCTCAACATAACAATACAATTAACCTATCCAAATCATTCTTACAGCACATATATACACAATCAAACAATCAATTTAGCTTTTTATAAGCTAATTCATACCCAATTAATCAAAACAAGGGTTAGGGTTTTTCAAAAATTATACCAAACGAAAACCGACAAATCTGGGCAAAGGAAGGCAGGGGGAAGCTTCGTCGGGGGGCCGGGGGTGGCTCGCCGGTGGTCAGCAGGGTCTACCGTGGCCGGAAGGAGGCGCACCCAGCGCAGCTCGCCGCTGCTGCTGCTGTCGCTCACTGCTGCCGCCCGCTGCTGATGCGCAGCTCCGGCTGCTGCTGAAGCGGTTGTTTCTGCGGGTTGGGGCCGACAAGGACTGGCGAGCTTGGCCGGAGCGGGGAGGAGCTTGGGGAGAAGGTGGCGGCGGTTAGGGTTGCAGGATGGGAGCAGGGAGTCGGGGCAGCAGAGGGAAGAGAAGAGAAGAGAAGAGAAAGAAGAGAAGAGAAAAAGGAAAAGGGAGAGGGGGTCGGCCGGGGTGCGGGTTTCTTTTTTTTTTTTTTACAAATACACATAGAATAAAATACTAAAAATATAAAAATATTATTAGAAGATTTTATATAAAATTTATTTAACGAAAATTTATTTCTAACGGATCCGAAGGCTTAAAATTAATAAAAAGCTATATAAAGAATTTCGGAAACATTTTCGGAAGAATTTACCATCGAACGTAAAAATTTATATTATTTACGGAAATACATTATAAGACCCTGAAATAATATTTAAAAACCTATAATAAAATATTTAATTCAAATTCTAATAAATCAAGACTAATTTTACTAATTTCCGTAATCGGATTTCCGCAAACTAAAAAGCGTAGAACGGAAGAAAATAAATTTCAAAAAGAAATTCTTAAATAAGTTCCGAAAAATATTTTTAATTTAAAATTCCCGAAAATATTACATTCAATTGATTAAAACATCAATAAAATATTACTTCCCGAAAATGATTAATTACATTCAATTATGAATTCAAAATCGTCAATAAATCCATAAAACGAATTGAAATTAAAATAATTAATTGTTTACATCAATTTACGCTAATAAAAACATTAAACTTAATAAATCTGGGTTTTAAAAATACGGGGTATTACATCAATTCTCATAGAATGGATCATTTAGATATCCACACTTTCTTGATTGTTAAAAAAAACTTAAATTTTTTAGTAAAACCACAAGATGCATTAACATGACCAACTCTAACACACGCATGGTAAAAAAATCCATTTATGCATAGAAATGTAATTTTCAATCTTGGAATGTCTACACCATGGAGAGAAGTATCTATTTTCCCCATATATGCTACAACCAATAGATGTAGGAGAGGCATGTGCTTGATGAGATTTGGAGGCTTTCATAATAACAAAGGAACAATTCTATAGAGTTTGGCATTTTATTACCTTTATGTCACTATAACCTAAGCCCTATTGTTTCTTGCAATACTATTGAGAACTTAGCAACATGTTTAAAATTTTTTCACCCTAAATGAATGTATAGGAAACCTTAAGACATTTATCACATTTGTCTTGGAAGTTAACCAACATGGATTGAATTTGATCTATCTTCACCTTATGACCGACACCAATTAATTTCTTATATGCATAAAATTCAATGAATTTTTTACTTGGCTCGATTATAATGTGCAATATGCAATATTCTAATATGTTGTGGTCATTAAGAAAATTTATATGCAATTCATTTAAGTGACCATAGAGTTATTTCATATCATCTCATTGTTTAGTTACTTTTTTAGTTTCACATAGTGAATCACACTAAAAACATAATAATTCATAATATGAATATGGAGCTTTAGATTATACCTCATTATCATCATCATCATACTCATCATCAAAGATGGAATAGGTGGTGGAAGAGAAAGATTCATCTCTAAGTGACATAAAATTTAGATTTGCTACCTCTTCTTCTTCGTCTTCGGATATTTCTCTTTATCTTTCCCAAAATGTATCCATAACCTTCCATAGAGTTGGTTTATCTTATCCTACATTTCCTTTACTCATTTCCATTTGATTAACAATCTCATTTTTGAACTCATAATAATTTTAAATAACATATCCAAGGTTTCTAAAAATGTGACACTTGATATTGTCATACTGTTATGAGCCCCTTGGTCTCCCTAAAGTTTTGGAAGGTTGTTCTCATTCTTTTTCATTTATTCTTCATTTAGATCAAAAAGAACTTTTAAATTGAGTAGTAATAAGTCATAACTTTTCTTCATCCATTGTACCTTCATCATCTCCTTATTCTTCTTCAATCATCATTTATTTTTACCTTTATGAAGAGGATAAATCTTTTAGAGAGAGATACTTCTTCTTTTCCTTACCTATGTCTTCCATCTTGGATTGATGGACCATTCTCATCGATGGTCATAAATGTAAGGTCTCTTACTTCTTCAATAGTTGTGGCTTTTGTAATCAACTCTTTTATAATACCTTTGAGAACCTTTTTCATTCTCTCTTCCTTGGTGATGATATTCCTCAAAGCTTTGAGGTTTTCAAAATAAAGGTGAATTGATTGCTCTTATTGACTCTCATTTCTTCATAAAGAATAACTCGTATTCTCTATTATGAAGGGTTATTCTATGATTTGTTACATGTGTTGTTCCCTCAAGCTTTAAGATAACTTTAACCTAAATTTATGTGGTGGTGGTGAATGATTGTATTAAATTATACTCTTTTTCCCCAAGCCCACATTGCAAGATCGTAAAGGTTTTATCATTGAGAGTGAGCTTCTTTTTATCAGCATTGGTCAACTCAAATCATGTTATCTCAACCATCGTGCCATTAACCTCTTTCATGATTTTGATCAGGCCATCAATTATGATAGACCACATATCATAATCTTGAACCTTGATGAATTAAATTATTATGCTATTCCAATAAGCTTACTTTTCTCCGTTGAACAATGGAAGCTTTGTGGTGGATATTCCTTCACTCAATCTCATTTAATCCATTTCTCTTAAGGATGATTTTTCAATCACAAATTATTAGATCTCTTCCGAGTTTCCAAGCTCTAGTATTTATTAAAAGAACCCTATGGGTTAATAGTAAAATTTTTGCAATATAAATAAGAGAATAAAAATTTTACACACAATAGATAATGGTTAGAAAATAGAATTTCTCTACATCCACTACCAAAAGGGTTTCCATTTTGGATTATGAAACATCAGTGTATTTATTGATGATCTCTCCTCACTCATTTTATAACTCTAATATCCCAATAAAATTATAAGAGATCATTTACAACTTGAACTATTTATTCTATCTAGATTTATGGATCTACTAATCTAGTGATATTTCTATGAAATGCTAGGGAACACAAAACCTTAATATATAGAGTTTTGACAAAATTTGTGGTTGATTACAATATATCTCACAAATGATACTAATATGGTTTTTTAGTGTAATTAGTTAGAAAAAAATAGATTTCATAAACAATGAGTAATTTCTAGTTGAGTAGAATGAGCACAAACACTTTCAAAAAAATATCTCAACTTGAGATGGATTTAAAAGTGAATAGATGACAAATAATTTTAAGTAGGAGTAAAGAATTGATTTATGTAATTAATGATAAATCCAAAGTTTTTTTTATGCTACCTCATAAACTCTATTTATACTTATGCAATATTGTATAGCCATTGGAGAAAAATAGCAAATATCAGTTGCTCCAGCAGTGGAATATTTTTTTTTAAATTTAATACTGACCAATCAATCGGTTGGGAAAACTAGTCGATCGGTTGTTCAAAACAATTGATCAAATATGTATAGACCTTATATGGAAAATATTATCATTACAAAAGCTAGTTGATTATTTATTGAAACCAATTAATCAGTTTCATGTGGCATGCAGTTGGTCATATTAATATATTTGAATAGTAGTATGTTTAAGTAAACAAGTTGATGTGTCATTTAGAGTATTAGATCATTTTACCTTATCCATTTGATCATTTTAATCCTAGGTTAAAATCAATTTTGTGCTTCATCTTAGTCTTTATCCTGGTAAGTCAAACTGATATATTAGATTGGTAAATCTAGTTGATGTATTTAAATAGGAGAACAAATAGGTTTGTACAAGAGTAAAATCCATCGAATGGTTATTAAAATCATTTGTTTGGTCTTAGTACCAATCAAATAGTTTGGTGGAACCATTTAATATGTTTAAACAGAGACAAATAGATTTCTATAGGAGTAAAACCCATGGACTATTTAGTCAAATCTAGTGATTCACTTTTGAACTAGCCTATGTGTTTAAATAGAAACAGATGATTTTTTGTAGGAGTAAAACCCATGGACTGATTATTCAAACTTATCATTGGTTTCTAAACCAGTCAATAAGTTTTGTGAAACAAGTACATGTGTTTAAATAGAGCCAAATAAGTTTCTATAGTGACAAAATCTATGTACTAGTTAGACAAACAAGTCGATCGGTTTTAAAGTAGTCGATCAATTTACTTAGCCAATCAAGTTGTTTGGGTTTTAATACACTTAATGACCTAAGTTTGAAGTAAACTAATTTATCGGTCTTGAGATCAGTCGGTTAGTTTCCATTAGAACTAGTATGGTTAGAAATACTTCTAAAAGAATATGGGATTGAAATCAACATGAATTTTTTTTATCAGAATAGTTCTATGGAAGAGTTTTAAGCATCCTAAGAGATTAGAATTAAAATTCCTTTGCCTATTCTAATTTAAAGATAGCCTAAGAAATGAACTATACACCTTGAGGTCTTGAGTCTTAGTTGTCTTAACATAGTCTTCTCTTGTGCCTTGAAACTTAATTTCCATTTTAAATTTTCACTTGAGAAATGATTTAAGTGAGTGCATTTTAACTTCTTTGTCATCAATCATATCTTATGTGGACTTAAATATCGATGTTAGCTCATTTAAATTCATTTGTTATCATTAACAAGGTGTTACATATTTATTGACGAACGACATCAATAATATAAGATAGAACAATCTATCATAGCTTAACATGGGCCAAAATAAAATATAATGAAGGATTTTAAGGATCTAAAACTAAATTACTTATCAAGATAAGTAGGAACTTGACACTCGTAACCTTACACAAGGAAATTACAAGATATGTGCATAATAATTGACATGGTATGGTATCAGTATGGTGATCGTACAAAGTAAACACAACCTTCTATAGATGATAGCATGCCTATATATATGATTCAGTCGGAGCCCAATAGGGTCCTCCAACATAAACACTCTAAAGCTATCTAATTAAATTATTATTTTACACACTCTGTTGTTTTAAGTATTTTGATTATTTTAGCCTTATATCTAATATGGGGTAGGTGGCAGATGTCTATCCTATATAAGGTATGATGGTAGCATCCCATTTTTCCTAGGTGTTTTTTCCTTTCACAAATGTTTTAATAAAAAAATTCAATAGTTAAAAATGGGCATGTTATATTAAGAAGTCCAGATCTAACTCTAAGAGTTGGAAAAATAATGTCACATGTTTATGTAAGAGCATCTCAAGTAATCTAAAATAAGGATAATCTATTTATTAATTTTTTCAAAGTTGAAGACTTCAAAAATATTCTCATTTGGATCAATATGTAACTAGATTATCTATCATCCATATAATCCATGCAAACTCCAAGATCCCAGGTAAATATGGCTTCCATTAGTTGTTACATGACTATACAAAATCCATCCTTAAACCAACTACAATATGGTTCCATTTACACTCAACGAAGCCATCAGCTAACTTACCTCCACAATCCACACATTTTTGGCCTATTCATGACCTAATTTGCCACCCATATTTTGTGCAAGAATTAGGGAATTGGTAAGGTGATTATGGGAAGTTCAAGGCCCTCTAAAGTTGGCTTAATTTATGGAGATAAAACCTCCACAATCTGTTGAATCGAGTAGCAAACATCGAGTAAGCTGCACTTCTTTTCTTATTTCCTTTACTAGATAAACTTAGTTAAAGCATTTTGTTAGACAATTTTAATATGTAATTTATTTTTCCTAAGCATTGGCATAGAATTTGACACACAATCAACACTAGCTTATTGGAGTCTTGTTAACTTTAGTTAGCCTAAGTCAGTATCAACCATGGGTAAGGGTGTAACTAAACTAACCCACATGGTTAGAATCTATACGTAACCAATAGGAGTTCATTCTCACTTTTAAAAGGGTGGAAAAGGCTATAAAAAAGGGGAAGATGACATTTTATTTTAAAAAAACATCCTAGTTGTCAACATTCTTAAGAGTAAGAAGTTTTCTAAAGTTCAGTTCAAATCTTGTACCATTTATGCTAAGTGTTGAAATCTTATTTGGTTGATGCAAGAAATTGAGTATGAAGGTTTCAAAACCAAGTTATCCCTTCAAATTTTACTCTTCCTCTCCATTCTATTTTTGATCTTTTATTGAAAATTTTCCTATTTTCAACACTAATACTTAGCATGGTTTTATTTTTTTAGCTGTATGCATCAAATTTGTATCAAATATTAAGGTTGGTAAACTTGGGTCCTCATCCTTTGCCATCAAATTATTCCTTAAATCTTACCCATTTTAATCCCCCACAAAAAATTTCTTTTCTATAGCCATTTTTCCCACAAGAATCGAATATTTCACCACTTTATTCCTCTTTTCATATTTCTTGGGTAAAGCTAAGTGTGTTGTGTGCAGGCCAAACTTAACCCATGGAAAATCAAACTATTTCAAGGGGTTTGAATCTTGAAGAAGATAATAACCTAAGGAGGGATAGGGTCATAGGAGCCTTACTAATGAATCTTAGGAGAGTGTTTGGAATTTTGGAGTCATTAGTACCAAATGCCAACCTTTATAGAGCAAGAAATCCTTTTACCTCGAGGGGAAAAAGTGTGAATGGTGTGGGGGATGAGCCAATTGATTATTGATCATCTTCTAGAAATTCCCCTAGGTTATTTCGAAGGAGAAGGATGGTTATAAGAGATCCTCTTTGTGACATTAAGTTGGAAGTTCGAACTTTGATGGATCCTATAATCTAGAGGAAATTTTGAAGTGGGAAATAAGATGTAATCAGTTGTTTGAAGATAAGGTTTTGAATGATGAGAAGTATTAAGGTTGCAGTTCTTAATTTAAATGGGCTTGATTCCTTATGCTGGTAAAATATGGTACAAACTCGAAGGTGTAAGGCCAAGTCTAAGGTTAGAAGTTAGGAGAAAATGAAGAGGTTGATGAGGGAAATATTCTTGCCACATTTATATACTCAAGACCTATCCAAAAAAATGTATTCTTTAATACTAGGATCCTTGAGTGTGGAGGAGTACATTTGAGATTTGAGAGACTCATCATAAGTCTTGGTTTAGAGGAGGTTGAAGAGCAAACCATGTCTCAATTCATAGGAGGGTTAAGGGGAGACATCACTACAAAGGTGGAACTCTACAAATATTATATATTGGACAAGTTATTTCATCTAAACATCAAGATGGAGAAACATAAAAAGAAGATGAGGAGTTTGAGGGTGGGGGTTAGGGGTTGAGGCTGAAAACTTACCCACCTAAAGAAGCCCCAAAGGAAAACCCTGATATCAAGAAATTTGATGTTAAGGGGAAAAGGAAGGTAGATGTGGGTGAGACTAGTATAACTAATGGTTTGCATTGCTTCAAGTGCCAAAATGAATATCCAAACAAGAGGGTAATGACCTTACTATACCAAGACGATGAAGAAATGGAGAGAGATGACACCAAAGACCAATCAACCATAGAGGGAGGGGCTGAAGTTGATGAAAATCCATCAAATGTAGGGGAAACTCTAATGGTGAGAAGGGTGTTGCAAGCTACAGTGGCCTTAGAAGATGATTCCCAAATAGAGAACATATTCCATATCAAGTGCACCTTACTTGTTAAAATAAGCTCCCTTATTCTTGTCAGGGGTAGTTATGCAATAGTGGCTTCTTTCATTTTCATGGAGAAGCTAAATTTGGAGACAAAAACACATGCCAATTAATATAAACTACAATGTCTTAATAATGGTTCAATGGTTGAAGTATCCAGGCAAATGGTCATACCTTTTTCCATAGAAAAAAACTATCAAGATAGTGTTGTTTGTGATATTATTCCCATAGATGCTTGTCATTTGTTGTTAGGTAAACAATGGCAATTTAATAGGGATTTTAAATGTGATGTTAGGAAGAATAATTACAGCTTGATCTGTGCTATAAAAAAATATTGTACTCACACCCTTTAGCATTTGATCCTTACTTATTAAGGAGGAAAAGAAGTGTAATAAGGCTTTGTTTGTTGATGGGAAGGGATTGGAAAGGGTCATAGAGAAAGGAAACGCCTTACAATTATTGTTGATGCATGAGCCTAATGAGAAGAAACATAAACTCAACCCTCAAGTCAAAAACCTACTAGGTGAGTTTGGCGATGTTTTCCAAAATGACTTATCTAGTGAGTTGCCTCCCATAAAGGGCATAGAGCACCAAATAGATTTTACTCCCAATATAACATGCCTAAAAAAGCGGTCTTATAGGTGTGATCCTAAATAAACTATGGAGTTGCAAAGAAAAGAAACCTTCAAACTAATAAAAAATAAGTTAAGTAAGGCTCCCATCATATGGCTACCCAACTCTAACAAACTGTTTGATGTCGAATGTGACACAAGTGGAGTAGGCGGTGGGGTTGTCTTGTACAAGAAGGAAGGCCAATGGCTTTCTTTAGTAAGAAGCTTAATCTTTCAAGATTCAATTATAGCACCTATGACAAGGAGTTTTATGCCATAGTTAAGGCATTAGATTATTGGTCACATTATCTCCGACCAACAAAATTTGTATTACATACCAAGCATGAGTCCCTAAAGTATATAAATGGGTAGCATAAGCTCAAATCTAGGAATAATAGGTGGGTAGAATTTATACAATGCTTTTCATTTGTAGCAAAGAATAAGAGTGGCAAGACCAATTTTGTGGTCAATTCAGTCTAGGAGGTATTGTATGTTATCATTACTAGAGGCTAGGGTCCTAGGGTTTGGGTGCCTTAAAGAGTTGTACAAATAGGATAAAGACTTTGCTAGCTACATGGAGGGTTATGATAAGCCTCAAGGACCATACCTAGTGGGAGAAGGATTTCTTTCCAAGGGCAGCAAGCTATGCATCCCAAAGTGCTCCATCTAAGAATTATTCATCCAATAAATGCATAGGGGAGGTTTGGAGGGTCATTTTAGAATCAACAAGACATATTTTGTGCTTTGGAACACTTTTTCTAGCCTTAAACAGTGGGAGATATATAATCCCTCATTGTCAAGTGCTCTACATGCCAAAGGTCAAAGAGTCAGCTCAACCAAGGACTCCACACACCTTTACCCATCCCACACCACCCTTAGGATTATGTAACCATAGACTTCATATCAGATTTTCCTAAGACTCAATGGTAAAATGATTCTATTACGGAATTCATCGATTATTTCTCTAAGATGGATCATTTTGTCTCATGTCATAAGACAAATGCTACCACTTACATCGCCGATAATTACTTTAAACAAACAAATTAGTTTCATGGTATCCCAAAAACAATCATCTTTGATCAAGATACCAAGTTCCATAGTTATTTTTGGAAAACCTTGTGGAGAATACTCGGTACTAAACTTTTCTTTAGTACCGCTTACCACCCATAAACCGACAAACAAATAGAAGTCACCAATTGCATGATCACAATTCTTTTAAGGAACCTAGTTCACACGTCCTTA
Organism: Tamarix chinensis; assembly: GCA_030549775.1. Lineage (NCBI taxonomy): Eukaryota > Viridiplantae > Streptophyta > Magnoliopsida > Caryophyllales > Tamaricaceae > Tamarix > Tamarix chinensis. The sequence goes on from CM060175.1 coordinate 39,556,268, forward strand.
AAATATTGGGACATCATGCAAAGTTATGAAGAATTTGCCGACAATTGTTCTCCCACATATGTCACAAAGCACTCACATTTTAAAACCACCACACCCATTGACCTCATTCCCTTACCAATCTCAGCACAACTAGTTTTAAATCAAACTAATAAGCCAAAAAATTCAAAAAATTGGATGAACAAGTTAGGACCAAAATCAAGAAAGCTAATGACATGAACCAAAAGAAAGCCAAAAAAAAAAGAGCAAGCTTTTGAGATAGAGGATCCATTATGGTTGCACTTTTGAAAGGACATATTCCCATCCTAAAGGAAAACAAAACCATGCCAAGAAGCAATGGTCCTTTCCAAATCCTTGAGAAAATAGGTAATAATCACTATTGGCTTGAGCTTCTACATGACATGGGGAATTTGTCCCCTACATTTAACGTAGGAGATTAAATCCCTTATCTACATGACACACCCTACAAAGATGAGGAGGTCCCTTCTCAAGAGGGAGAGAATAATGCTGGAGCTTCTCAAATAATCTAAATTAAGAATAATCTACTTATTAATTTTCCCAAAGTTAAAGACTTAAAAACTATTCTTATTTGATTCAATAAGCAACTATATAATCTAGTATCCATACAAGCCCTTCAAACTCCAATATCCCACATAAATGTGGAATCCTTTAGCTAGTGCTTGGCTCCACAAAATCCATCCCTTAACCAGCTATAATATGGTTCCATTTCCACTCAACCAAGCCAATTTCTTACTCCACACTCCACATATCTTTGGACTATTAATGACCTAATTTGCCACCCATATTTTAAGTAACATAGGGAAGATGAGTATGGTAAGTTCAAAGCCCTCCAAATCTGGCTTAATTTATGGAGAAGCAACCTCTAAAATTAGTAGAATCAAGTAGCAACCATTGAGCAAGCTGCACCTTTTTTCTTATGTATGTTATTAGCTAAAAATAGTTAAAGCATGTTGCTAGAATTTCTTAATATATAATTTATGTTTACTAAGCATTTTCAACCCACAATCAACACTAGCTAATTAGAATCTTATCAACTTTAGTTAGCCTAAGTTAGTGTCAACCATGGGTGAGGGTGTAACTAAACTAACCTATATGGTCAGAAGTTGTATGTAACCCCTAAAAGTTGATTCTCACTTTTAAAGGGTGGAAGAGGCTGCAAGAAAGGGGCAGATAGAATTTGATAATAAAAAATCCCTGGTTGTTGACGTTCTCAAGAGTAAGAAATGTTCTTGAGTTTGGTTCAAATCTTACACCGCTTATGATAAGTGTTGAAACCTTAGCTGGTTGATGTAAGTGCTTGGGTTTAAAGGTTTGAAAACCAACAAGTTTTCTCTTCAGATTCTCCTTGTCCTCTCCATTCTATTTTTGATCTTTTGTTCAAAGCTCCCCCATTTTCAACACCAATGCTTACCATTATGCATTACATTCTATAGGTCTCACAAGACGGGGCATGTTAGAAAGTTTTATCCTAATTGGAAGATTGATGCTAAGTTTGCTTAGCCTTTTGATATAAAAGATGATGTTGTAGTTTCCCATGATGATAGTGGTGGAGACACTACAATAAAACTTACTTTTAGCAACAAATTTTTTGCAACAACAATATACTCTCATTGTAAAAAATGATTTATGGCAATGATAATTTATTGGCGTTGCTAAAAGTTGTTGCATAAAATAATTAGCCTATATATGTACTGCGTATAAATTGACAAAAATATTTTGCAACAACCAATCTCATTGCAATATACACAACTTAATTTTTGCAACGATAATTTTTTGTTGCAATATCTAACAAATTTTTTGCAACGATATATTATCGTAGCAAAACATTTAATTAAGTTATGGCAACGATATTTTTATTGAAAATTTATAGCGTATTCTATTTCAACGACTTGTTGTTGCAATAAGTAAAAATAAAAGAAAAAACTTAATATAAAAAAATTTTAAGCAATAGTTTTTTTGTAATGATAATATATTCTCGTTGCACAAAATGGTTTATGGTAATGACAATTTGTTGGTGTTGCTAAAAATTGTTACATAAAATAATTAACCTATATATATGTGCTACGTATAAATTGACAAAAAAAAAATTGCAACGACAAATCTCGTTATAATATATACAACTTAATTTTTGCAATGACAATTTTTTGTTGCAATATCTAATGAATTATTTGCAATGATATATTGTCATGGAAAAACATTTAATTAAGCTATGGCAACAACTTGTTTTTGTAATAAGTAAAAAATAAAAGATAAAAATAATATAAAAATTTACAGTCCTACATACGTATAAAAAATTTATAGTATAAAATAAAAATTTTATAGCAACAATTATATTTTGTCATTGCGAAAAAATAATAGCGAATCCCTTCTGCCATATATTTTGCTGCCATATGTATTAGGCGTGGGTGTTAAAATTTTCTATATATCTCCCTCCCTTCGTGCGCTACATATCAAGCTACCCTGCCATCACCAACCATAGAGGAAGAAAGCACGCACAAACCAGACCCAACATTCCCGCAAGATCTCTATTTGTGCGCTATCTTCATCGATTGCTACCATCACTATATACACAGATAGCATCTCCTACCACCTATAAGCCCCAATTAATTCTCAATGGTGGGTAATGATCTTGCATAACTCTTCAAATCAATGAATCAATCTTCAATCCATAAGATTTTATCTCTAATTCTTTTCACCTTGTTTAGATATTTTAGCTGAGTAAGAAGTACCTGTCGTTGCATTATATTCATTTCATGTATGGGGTAGAGAAGCACCGACTTTCAATCTCCCTTTGTTTTTCATGAAGTTGTTAAAATAGTCACTGCCATCATTTTTTGACATATTATTTAATATTGTTGATGTTTTTGGTTCTATTGTTCTTGTTGGCTGTCTGTTTGGAACATATTGTTTCTTTTTAAATTCTTCATTAAATGTCTGTGTTTTAGTTGATTTACTTATATAAAGATGTTGTAGTGTATCGGCTAATTTGTTTTTGAATGTTGTAGTATGTAAACCTAAACTGAATTGAACAGAACAGAACAAAATAGAATATAACATACAAAGATTTTTTTCCTAATTATTTTCACAGTATTCAGATATTTCAGTGAGAAAACTCATGGTGTCTGTCAACATTGCCTTTAGGTTATTTAATGCCTCTGTTTTTTCTTTTTGTTTAGGTTATTTATATTGTTTAGGTTGTTAGGATGTTCAGGATGTTAGGATGATGTTAAGATGTTAGGATGTTAGGAGTCTGACTCTACTTCTTAATATCTGCACAAATAAGGTGAGTTGTTCAGATATTCTATGTGTATATATCTATCTATATAACTGTGTATATATCTATGTATATATCTGCGTATATATCTTTGTATATATCTATGTATATATCTGTGTATATATCTATATATTGGTATTTCTGCACTATTAGCTTGTTGTGTGAAAAGTGATATCTGTGTATATCTATGAATATCTATGTATATCTATGAATATCTATGAATTGGTGTTTCTGCTTTCTATTTTGCAGAACTTAATTATATCTTCTAATTTGGACTGGAGGCAATACATTGTCAATACATTGGATTATATCTGTGAGTTGTTATTGTGTGCATATATGGATTTTTTTGGCCTGAGGAATAATTTTTGTTCTGTCATACTTAATCAAAGCTTATAGAATATAGCCATTTTGGCATGTGTTTAATCAAAGTTCTGTCATACTGTGTGCATGTATGGATTTTTTTTTGCCTGAGTATTACATTAATCAGAGTTTATGGAATATAGCCATTTTGCTAAGTTGATGTCGTACTTAGTAAGGAATGGAAGATAATTTGAGGAGTTGATTTCATACTTAATAAGGGATGGGTGATAATTTACTAAGTTCATGTCATGCTTAGTAAGGGATGGGTGATAATTTGGTCTATACACTATTATATGACAGCAGTTGATAACTATCCATTTTTATGCTACGGCATTTGGTAGATAATATTGATTAATAGAAATATTTTCAAGAGTTGAAGTGACAAAAAAATATGCTCTACCATACCTGATATATCATATGTCATACTTAGTTTTTTTATATACAACTAATAAATGATAAATTTTAGAGGGAAATAGTTAAGCATTGTTTCAGCATTGACCTCTTTACTTCTAATTCTATGATGTCACTGTCAGTATGATTTAAGCATATACTAATCACATGCCAATAACATATAACATGCTATTATTGAAATGGATCCGTGTTGGTAAGCACCAATCTATCTCCAAATCCTTCCTGAACAAGCTATATTTATGCCTCTATCAGTCAAGACCCAACCTGACATCCCAACTATTTTATTGAAATGATCTTTTGAGAGACACTTCAATCAGTTGTGAAATTACTTTTATCTGTTTCCTTGTATCATTGTTTATTTGTTTATGTTTTATTTAGGTTATGTAACTAGACCAGGTTAGCAGAAAACAATGTCTTCTTGCCCTTATTTTTGTACCTTTCCGTGTCTCCTTCCTCATCTTTTTATTTATATGATCTCTATGAGCAGAGTTCCATTAATTCTTTTGCCTACCTCTCCATGAACAGAATATGGTTCTCTCCCTACCTCTTTTCTTGGGAGATGCAGGTCATTAGAGTTAGTTACCCACTTACTCTACCTCTCCATAAAACCCTTTTACCTCTGGATTTATGACACATTTCTTAAAGATATTAAAAAGAGATATTATCTCTAGATTTCCTCTTTTTGCTATTATCTCTTTCTTAAACATGCAAAAGACGCCTCATAAAGCAATATGGAATCTAAAAGAAAACATATACATACATACATACATACATACATATATACATATATATAACTCATAGCCTATCTTCAACAAAATAAAATTGTAGTTCCTGGCCAATTTCCACTACCTTAACTATTTCATTCCAGTTAGACCCTAATACCACAAAACCCATCACATTTTTTCTTCATCACTCGATAGTTTTATTACTTTTTCATTCCACTACTTTAGCTATTTCATTCCAAATGCTACATTAGAAGAAGGTGAAGTCAAGTTAGTCAAGCGACACATATCATATATTCTAACATACTAAAAGCATGAAATCAGATTATCCTGCGAGATATTAACCCAAGATTAGCATTATCCAAAACCATCATGTGTTTGGATACCAATATTTTCCTTGGAGGAGGGATCATATAAAATTTATATATTATTTGATCACAATTACACATTATATTGAATGGGATCCATATTAAGATTAATATTATATTACATGCTAAAGTAGCACAATATCTATAGTTAGGATTGGAATCTTGCATGTTATAGATATAAACTTGAAACATTTCAATTGCAAACCCAAGACAGGAGTAGTGACATGTATATCTATACAACAATGAAAATATTTATAATAATATCTTACAGACTTTTATGGTCTCTCCCTAAAAACTAGAGTTAGATTCCTTTAACAAAAGTAGCAACATAAATAAGAAAACGTGTTTTGTTCTGATTTTTGTTTTCTTGTATTAGTCATACCAATAGCAATCTATAGATTTTCATTAAAGCAAATGCTATTAGGTAGCATTAGAAAACGGATAAGGTATAAAGAAGTTGGATATATATCATTTTTATTACTTTTTTATGTCATTATTTACTTTTCTATATATTTTTCTATGCAGGATGCGTGATTACCAATATGGAAGATTGGACCTGTGGTTTACATTTGGAAGAATGGTTCGAATTGTTATTTTGAAGATTAATATGCAAGATGGTTATTCACGAAAAATGTAATTTTTATTTAGATTGAATATGTGTGTATTTGGGGAATAGAAATTGGTGATTGGTTCCTTGTTGACATTATTTTAAGATATATATGTTAAGAATTGTTGTTATATATTTTGGTTGTATTAATTTAAGCAGGGAATGTGTATATAGTATGATTTTTGGATATCGATTACAGGTTTCATATGTCATTTATCGCAACGGTATTTAAATAGATTATTATGTCGTTGCAATTGTATGTTTTTGCAATGAAAAATATGGTTGTTGAAGTTTTAAGTTTAATTTTTGGCAATAGATTTGTCCTTGCAATATGTATTTTTTGCAATAATAAATATTGTTGCTATTTATTTTGCAACGACTTCTTTCATTGTCAATAACTAGGTTTAGCCAAAATATCAATTGTTATCGAAAAGCACTTACTAAAATAGATTAATATGTTGCAACGATTAAATTTGTTGCTAATTATAGGTTTTTTCAAGGATGTAATTTGTTGCCAAAGTACGACCAATTTTTTTTAACGGCAAAATTCATTGCTAATTATAGGTTTTTGCAATGAAATAACATGTTGCTGAAGTAGGATTAGTATTTCACAATGAAAAAGTCATTGCAATATATAAATATACATAGTTAGTTCAAGTGATGCATTCCAATGACATATATTTAGCAATGATATTTTTTGTTGCGTTTAATTAATTTTTTGCAATGACCATTGTCGTTGCTTTAGTTTTTTGCAACGCCATGACACGCAACGACCACGCAACAAAAATTGTTGTTGCGATATATATTTTTTGCAACAACTTACTATCTTTAGCAATGAAAACTGTCATTGTTAAAAATGGGTTTTCTTGTAGTGAGATGTGTTGATGACCATTGATAGAAAGAACAAGATCAATGATAGATGGATCTTGGATTATGGTTTCTTACCATATATGTCCCAACTAGAGTTGGCTTCATATATTCAAGGTGACTTAGGGTGGAGTTGTCTTGATGGATAACGATGTTGCTTGCAAAGTTATTGGGATTAGAATGGTGAAGGTAAGGATGTATGACATGTGTTCATAACACTGTCTAACGTGAGATATGTCCCTGAGATGACCATTCCTTTGATTGTAAAAGGTATTGGTGTGTTATTGAGGATGGCACTTTGAGAGCTAAAAAAGGGGCCTTGGTGGTAATAAAGGGAAAGCGGGTTGGGACACCATATGAGTTGGTATGTTCCACTATTATGGGGATAGTTGTTTTAACATCACATAGGTGTTCAAACTTAGATGTTACAAGACTTTGGCACATGAGAGTCAAGGGTATAACTAAGCTCTCTAAGAGGGGGTTGTTGGATGGAAAGAGTATAGATACTACAGACTTTTGTGAGCATTATGTGTTTTGAAAATAGAGGAGGGTTAGCTTTTCAGCACCTAAGCATAGTATGAGATAGCCTCTTGAATATATCCATTCAGATTTATGGGGTCCAGTGAGAGTGGTTTCCAAATGAGGTTTATAGTACTTGCTCACATTTTTTGATGGCTTCTCTATAGAAGTATGGATTTATTTCTTAAAGCATAAGAATTATGTGTTTAGTGTTTTCAAATACTAAAATATCTTACTGGAAAAGCAAACATGGAAGCAAGTTAAGTGCCTTAGGATAGATAATGGTCCTGATTCTATTGAGTAGAGTTTCAATGATTTATGTCAAGATCATGGGATAGCGAGACACCGCACGTATGTTGGGAGACCACAACAAAATGAGGTTGTTCAGCTTATGAACAAAATCCTATTAAAGAAGGCTCATTTTATGTTATCAAAGGGAGGGCTCGAAAGAGATCTTTTTGTCTAAGGTAGTTCACATGGTAGCATACTTAATGAACCAGACACTAAATTGGTCCACTGAGTTTAAGACACCTGAGGATTTGTGGTATGGTAACCTAGATGATTACTTTGATTTTCATGTCTTTAGTTACCCAAATTATTATTATATGAATGGTGGTAAACTTGAGCATAGAGCCAAAAAGTGTGCATTTCTTAGATTTACATACAAAGTGAAGGGGTTACATGTTATGGGACTAGTAGAGATGTTACCTTCATTGAATTTGTGTTCCTCCAAAAGATGGAGTTTTATGATGGTATATCTAAAGGGGTCGAGTAAGATAGTGCTTCACACCAAGTGAAGGTTAATGTTGACTTATATTGTAGAGATTATTCTAATAAACCCACTATTCTTGAAATAGGTGGAGAAAAGGAGCATTGCTCTAGATAAAGGAAGAAGGATTGTTAATCCTCCAGTTAGGTATGGTTTTGAAGAATTGGTTGGATATGCTTTAACTAGTTGATGCATAAAAAGACAAATTAGGTCTTGCTAAGTGTTGACAATGGAACTTGGGTTTATCTCAAAAAAAAAAGAGAAAATAGAAGAGAGGATGATATAGAATAGAGGATTTTATCTTCAAGTAACCCTTGAGATCAAATACTTACAATCATCTCATCCTCTCTTCTATTTTCTCTTTTGTTGGAGCTAAACACAAGTTCGAGCCTCAAATCTTAGAAAGACCCAATTTGTTTAGAAATTTATGCATTAAATTGATATCAAAGCTCAAGGTTGATAACTTGGGTCTTTGTATCTCAATTTTTCTACACACTTTATCACGATTTCCCTGCCTCATTTTCTACCCTACTGCCACCATTTCCCAACCCCATTTTTGAACCTACTACCACCATTTTCCAACCCTAATTTTGACCTAACCACAATTTTTCTTTCCACCTTTTAAGCCATTTTTCAACCAACATGTCCACCATTTGAACCACCACCCACTCGACCCTTAATTACCTTACCACATTGATGAGTTCATATTTTGACACATTTTATACCCTTATAATATTAGTGTTTGGTAGTTTATTTAACTAATATAGGGGAATAATTATTATTTTATGCTTTAGTGGTAAAATTTGCATAAATATTATTATTTGAGCTAAAATGATATAAATTAAGTAAATTTAGAATAAAATATTATTTATTAATATTTATTGAAATTTATTTTGCAGGTATTGTTTTTTATAAAAAAAAAAAGAATTTGAAGTTTGGACCAACAGCCGAAGGCCGAAGGCCAAAACGCCACGATAGCCAAACAAACGGATCGGCAGACCTGGAAAAGAAATAAAGCCGGGTGAGGAGGAGCCGAACGACGCAGCAAGGCTGACGTGGCGTGGGGCACCGCACAAAAAAGTCAAAGAAAAATGGAGCCATCAGTCGCAAAAAAAATTATAAAAGGCTTGCGGCAGTCAATAGGGTAGTAGGGAGCTACAGAGTGGGCGACAGAGCCTTCAAAGGCTCAGTCAAGCACCGCAGGCCAGAGCAGAGGTCGAGAGCCTCAACAAGCTCGGCAGGGCGCATCATAGACGCACGGACAACGCGCAAAGGAGAGTCACCGCACGGAAACTGAGGCTCGGCAGTGCATACGCAAGAAGCAGCCGTCAGCGCCAACCGGAAAAAGAAAAAGAAGAAAGAATTTGGCATAGAAATCAAGGCACCGAGAGAGAAAATTAGAGAAGAATTTATACCGGTAGAATTTATTTCAGATAAAATTAATTTTTTTCTGAATAAATTCTAAATCTTTTATCCAAAATTAATTCCGGTTATTTCTTTCTCTTATTTTTAATCTATATTTTAGATATATATTTCTGTGTAATTAATTCTTTAATTATGAGTGGCTGATTGTTTATTGTTAGGGAATAATTTGAAACCCTGGATTAGGATTTAAATTATAATTTTATTTTCTTTGTTTCGTGAGATTGTTTCTTGACTCTATATTAATTGCTATCGTTTATATATATAATTCTGTCAAGTATAGTTTATTTGGTGCATGCCTTGTTCTGGTTCCTCATAAGTGACAGTATGTAGGATTATTTGCCTACGAGGTGGCCATCTAAATATACTAGAATTTATGTGTATAAATTGCAGCTAGGTTAGATAAAAATTCACCTAATCGTTTTGTGATTCTAACCGAAGTGGTAAAACGTTTCGATACATGTGGGTCAAGGATAGGAAATACAGCTAGACATACGTTTTGTACTAGTCTGGGTACTTAGATTGACAGCCTTCCACTTACACTTAATGTATTAAATCTAGTTAAATATAGGAGCCGCATGTTGCTGCTATACTGCTAGTATTTAATAGGGTTAATATAGGCACGTGGTCGTATTAATTAATTAAGGGAAGTAATATAAGGTAATGGACTTGCGTTTGGTGTGCAACTTGGTCGATCTCTTTCTCACGATTAAATATTGACTTAGAAATAAATATTATATTTTGACCTAATCCAGTGGTGGATTTTTATTTCCCTAACATATTTCTCATATCTGTGGTTTCCTATTATTTCCCATTATTCTCATTATTTTAGTTTATATTAGTTTATTTTATTTATTCCTTTTATTATTTTATTATTTTATTATTTTTATAACCCCCATTAGTATTTTTCTTATTCATTTATTATGTGTTATTTAGGATTTTTATTTTTAGTTTTAGTTTTATTTTCAAGCTAGTTAAATAGAGGTGAGCCCTCTCAATCCCCGGCCTAGAACGATACCCTTATTTACCAGTGCTACAATTGACAACAAGAGAGTTTAAATTGCATGTCGGCTACGGTTGCACCACACATCCCATTTGAACGAAACCCCTCAAAAATACCCCATCATTCATCACTCTACACAATCATCATTTTCATTTCTTTAACCTAATGATTTTTGTTCAGTCCCAACAGTCATCCTAAACCCTCCTCCTTGTCTCAATTTTGCCTTGATATGTTTGACTATCTCATGCAGCACACCTAAGTATTAATAAATAAATATCATCTACTTTCAATTACACCCCATTTTACTTATGACCCTTTTAAACCTACGAAGAGTCCATAGAAAAATAGAAAACTTATCCTCAAATGATCAAAATTTGTTAGCTATTAGTCTTAAAAGTGTGAGAAATATTTTGTGCCTTCTTAGCAAAATGCAAACAACCATATTGGAGAAAGAAAAAGATGTGCTAAGGATGAACCATTAAGTTTTGGTGGTAACCTTAACTCTAATGACCACCTAAAATGGAGGGAGATTATGAGAAGGAGGCTCTCAGATCTCACTCGCACACTTATTGCTATTGTGAAAGAAGAGGAGAAAAAGGTTGAGTCCAGTCAAGGAGAAAGTAGATTTGAAGTTGTCATTATGGAAGAGGAGGAAAAAAAATTCGGTTCAATCGAAGAGAAGATACGGTTGAAGATGACATACACAATGTTCATAATGAGGTGTCATCATATGGAGAAGATGCCCCTTTAGTTATTGAAATTTCTCAAACCAAACCTAATCTCTCACCTTTTTTTAGAATTCAAACCACTTTAGATATCAACTTCCAATAAGTTTGAATCTAAACCAAAAAATTCAAACCCATAATTGAGAGGTATGTTGATGATCATATCTCATCTCTGCAAAGTAATAATGGCCATGTGACTTGTGCTACATTTATTATGAAAAGGCCCTCTAATTCTTGGAGATTACCATGCATTTTTGGGTGCATGTTGGTATCTCAAAACCTCATACTCTCATCCCCAAACCATATTTTCTTCCACCAACATCCATCATTAGTGGTGATAATAGCCTAAGGTTTAGTGAAAACCCATATGTCTCATTTCCATACTTCAACTCTTTTTATGAAGGTTACAATGCCTAAACTTCAGCTCCATTGTGAGCCCCAACAAACCATAAACAATTTTACTTTCGTCCATCAATTCCTTATCCTACTAAAGTGAAAGTTGAATACTCTACTTTCAAAGAAATGCTTAGTGTATCAAAGCTTAACTTTAGCCTTTTGTCAAAAATGTTATACCATGCTCATGAGTCTACTCATAGTTTTCCTTGTATGTGTTTGGCAAGAATTTATAACATATTTGTAGGTTTAAATACAAGGGAAATATATAATAGTCTTTGTTATACAACAACACCCTCAAGATTCACTAATCAAGAAATGAAGTTTCATCCTCAACAACCTAAGGAGTATGATGTAGGAGCATCCAAAACATTTTAACTTTGGTTAACAAAATTATAATGACATTGGTAGGCATATTAAACATATTCCTAAGGTTTTATTTAAGCCTAAATCTTAAGGTGTTTTGAGCATAAATTTTAATCAAGCAACGACCACATTACAAATGTTGAGATACTCTTGCATCAAAGAGGTCATTTGGCACTAAATATTTTCTATAAGTTAAGAACCTATATTCTACTCTAAATTGGAGCAAAAATAATCATCAAAATTGGGCATCCATGTAGGTGCCAAATGGATACACATGCAAAGCCATGCATGAGCCATAAAACTACCAACTTGGGAGCCACTAAGCCAAGCCTTTCAACCCCCTCTCCCCGAAATCCTCATTTTTTAAGCTCATGTTCCATCTATAAAAATAAGCAATCACCTTTTGGGGATTAATGGGTCATGAAAAGAAAGAGATCTGCAGCCCCATTTATGGTGAATAAATTACCATGCACACACATGTAAATCTTATGTAAAACAACAACATATGGAAGCCTTATTTGCTAGAAACAATCAGCTCAACTTTTTCCTTTTGTCTGAAGCTTTTCCCAGCCACAAAGCAACTGGAAACAATCCTCATTTTATGGATAAATTGAGTCAAAAATTAGGGAGAGCAAGGCATCATAAAATAGGCCTATAATGCTAGAATTGGTTAGACGCACATGTAATAACTTGTGGTGTAATTATTCAATCTCCTATGAACATTAACCAGCTGTAACACCCCCAAATTTACTACTGAAAAATTTCGCTTAAAATCAAAAGGCTTAGCGGAAGCAAAGGATAAAACCATAAACTAGGGGGTATTACCGCCACACTTAGTACCAGACCGGTTCACTCCTACCATTCCAGTACTAAGTGCTAAGGCTAAATCCGATCAACATTTAGTACGAAGTATCAAAAAAACGCAAGACGACATTTAACATAAATCCTTAATAAGAGGTAAGTCAAACAGAAGTTAGAATACGATTTGGGATTACAACCTCAGAATATGTTTCTCGAAACAAGAACGTAATACAAAATATAGCTAAAAAAAAAATAAATCCCGAAGGATCAATATCCGGATTGCCTACTCACTCAAGTCAAGGCTTCCACCCCAAAACAGTATTCGATCTTAAACCTGCACAAAAGGTCTACTCCCCACCATCGGTGGATCATCACAGGACCCATTCAACCAGTGTAGTATCAGTACGGGTCCAATACTGAGTAAGTCCCGCTACCCTACCTTATAGGAGAGATATCATCAAGTGCATATTAAATCCGGGTACAACACGTTAATACAATATCATGCATATTCACAACCCACAGCATAAATCTTACCATACACCTAGAGTAACATATAAAACATACGTAACATCTCATCTAACATATAAGCGTGGTATAATCGAAATACAAAGTGGCTCCTACGCCTCAGGTAGGAATAATCCATATTATTAAAACTCAATACGTGGCATACTCACGTAAGCAGCATGTAGCAATACAGATAATAAAAGCTGGTCATGGTCCAATTAGACTTATTCTTTATTCTCATTAATAATAGGTTCATTCCACACATTTTCTTTAATTATCCATGTAAGTGCGGGAGCCCCACTATTATAGCCGGTGGACCGGAATCAACACTCAGGGCAGAACGCCTCTGACCACTATTATAGCCGGTGGACTGAAAATAAACACACAGGGCAGAACGCCTCTGACCACTATTTTTACCGGTGGACCGGACTGGCCCCGACTTACATGGTGTTTCACTGTAAGTACTTAGTATTTTCCCATGGATTACTTCATTCATATTCATTCAAAGCATTCTTCATTAATCCATGTGAGCGCGGGAGCCCCACTATTATAGCCGGTGGACCGAAAATAAACACACAAGGCAGTACGCCTCTGACCACTATTATAGCCGGTGGACCGGAAATAAACACCCAGGGCAGAACGCCTCTGGCCACTATTCTAACCGGTGGACCGGACTGGCCCCGACTCACATGGTGTTTCACTTTAAGTACTTAGTATCTTTCCTATGGATTAACTTATTCGTTTGGGTCTGTCGAGCCCGAATCCCCCACTATTATAGCCGGTGGACCGAAATAAACACTCAGGGCAGAACGCCTCTGACCACTATTATAGCCGGTGGACCGGAAATAAACACCCAGGGCAAAACGCCTCTGGCCACTATTCTAACCGGTGGACCGGACTGGGTCGGGCTCATCAGTCTTTCGATTTACGTAATTAATGTCTTATTCGTGTCTTATTGAATCACGCAATACTCTTGACATGCATAAATCATTCTCTTTATACTATACTCATCACAACTAATAAAAAACCACATTCATAACCACACTTTAATCAATAAATACACATGATAACGACAAGCAACTCTAAGCAGCCATACCAACCCTAATTGTCCACACCAAACCGTGGTTAGCCACTCTTATCCCTATTTCACCATAACCCCCATACTTAGCCATCCCAAACCTTAATTATCCTCAACAATCACGATTAGTTACTCCAACCCTACTTAATCACAACGTCCCAGAGTTAACCACTCCAAACCCTAATACGGTACAATCATTAACTCCCATGCAAAACCCTAACTCTACCATGCAAACCCTAATGCCACAATACCAACATTAATACCATCATGCAAACCATAACACCACCATGCAAACCCTAATACCACCATAAGCCATTAATACCACCATGCAATCACTAATACCACCATACAAACCCTAATACCACCATACAATATAAATACCTCCATAAAATCACAAATACCACCATACAAACCCTAATACCACCATACAATATTAATACCTCCATAAAATCACTAATACCACCATACAAACCCTAATACCACTATACAATATTAATACCTCCATAAAATCACAAATACCACCATACAAACCCTAATACCACCATACAATTTTAATACCTCCATAAAATCACTAATACCACCATACAAACCCTAATACCTCCATAAAATCACTAATACCACCATACAATATTAATACCTCCATAAAATCGCTAATACCACCATACAACCCTAATACCACCATACAATATTAATACCTCCATAAAATCACTAATACCACCATACAATATTAATACCTCCATAAAATCGCTAATACCACCATACAACATTAGGACCGCCATAGAACATTAATACCATCATACAAACTTCAAGACTCCCATGATGGTTCCCAACTCATATTACCGTTTATCCTAATATGCAGGTCCTAGAGGGCCATAACATAATACATCATAAACATCATACATATACATGGCATGCTCATATCATGGGGGCACATACAACATACCTCAATCTCCAAGCTGTGCTACACATATGACAAGTTATGCACAAATCATATAATACATGGCATAGCATGGCATACACAACATTCAACACATCCACGTCACACATAACATAAGGCCATTAGCTTCGTCCTTACTAAACACCCATAAGTAGAGGTAAGTAGAGACTTACCTGGATCCGAAGCTAGCTAAGCAAGATAAGAAGGAGAGAGATCCCTAGCTCGTGGATCCACGAGAAAGCTTTCCTAGATCCCATAGAAATCAAAAAACTAAATTAGAACTATCCTATCAATCAATAATTCACATATTTTAATTAAATAAACACAAACAACACAAATGATCTTTCTTAGAAAACGTGTCCAAAACTTAGAACTTAAAAGCATAGCTTAATTAAGATTTAAGGTTAAAACTAAATCAAAACGGATTAATACAATATCACTGGGACATTTCAACTTAATTTGGAAAGCCCGAGAAAGAATAATCGATCATAAGTTAATTTATCGAAAATAACTTATTTATTAGGTTTTACAACTAAATAGGTAACCTAACCATTTACATAGAACCAAATCCAAACTGATTAGGTTAAAACAGAATTTAAATGATTTAAAACCCAAAGATATAATTCGATTAGATAAAATACACATAGCAAAATCAATTTTATAAAATCATCCCCGAAAATTAGGGTTTTTAATGCTTAAACCACAAATCGGCCAAATCACTTTGATTACCTCAAATTGATAGTTTTAAAACATAACTAAACTAATTTTAGATAAATCTAGACAATCAATATCAACAAAACGATCTTCCGATAAATCAATTTTGTTGATCAATTTTCAAAATTAGGGTTTTAAAGCCCACGACATAAACTCAGGTAATTCAAATCAATTAATCCTAATTAAAGGTATTTGAATACAATTAGGATCATTTCAACTACTTTTATAAATTTAATTTTCGCAAAACAACTATACAAATAACCAATCTCATAATCTCACTTAAAATCTAGGGTTTTAGGCCCAAAAATACAATTTGTTAAAATTCCATAAATTAAATCAAATTGAATGTTTAGAAATGCAATTAAACACATTTTATAACATACGAAATAATCAATTGCTCAAAACCAATAAAAGAAATACACCATTTAGCACAATTAGGGTTTTTGAGCCCGAAACGCAATTTCAATCAATCCTTGCCAAAATATATCAATTGACAGTTTGAAAATATAATTAAACATATTATAATGTAATTTATATAATCAATTGAATAAAATAACCCGATTACCCAAACCAATTTAAATCCGCGGGAGTTTTGACCTAAAAATCCAATTCCAATCAATTACGCACAATTTTCCCTAATCAACACTTCCAATATAAAATTAAATACATTTTAAACGGTATCATAAAATCAATTGAGCGGAACGGCTCAATTATACGACCCAATTTCATTACACTCAAAATTTGACCTAGGAACCAAATTCCGATAAAACCTACATAAATTTCTCAAATTGAAGGATCCAAAATGAAATTGGATACATTTTAAAACATATTGTATAATTAATTTATCCAAAACCGCAAAAACGAGCGAATCTGAAAAATTTGGGCATAACCCGACTAAAAATCCAATTTTTCCAAAATCTCAACATAACCATACAATTAACCTATCCAAATCAATCTTACCGCATATACATACATAAACAAACAATCAATTTAGCTTTTTATAAGCTATTTCATACCCAATTAATCAAAACAAGGTTAGGGTTTTTCGGAAATTATACCAAACGAAAATCAACGAATCGGGGCAAGGGGAGGCTAGGAAAGCTTCGTCGGGGGCCAAGGACTGCTCGTCGGTGATCGCCCAAGCTCGCTAGTGACCGGGCGGTAGCGCGAGCTGTGCGGCTCGTTGCTGCTGCGCTCTGCCGCCGCTGCTATTGTCCACGCGTTGCTGCTAGTGGTTGTTGCTGCTAGTGGTTGTTGCTGCTACAGCGGCCGACGGTGGTGGCCGGCAGTTGGAGGTCGATGATCGACGACGGAGGGGCAGAGAGGAGGAGCTGGGGAGATCGAGAGGGGCGATGGAGGCTAGGGTTTCGGGGTGCAGGGGACAGGGAGAAAGGGAGCCAGGAAAGGGAAGAGAGAAAGAAAAAGAAGAGAGGGGGCTCGGGGTCCCGACAGGTTTTTTTTTTTATTTTTACAAAAACAAGTATCAAATACAATATTAAAAACTTAAAAATTAATATTGGAAGATTTTATCTAAAATTTATTAAATAAAAATTATTTCGAAACAATCCGAAGGCTTAAAATTAATAAAAAGCTATATAAAGAATTTTGGAAAAAATTTCGAAAGAATTTACCATCGAACGTAAAAATTTATATTATTTATGGAAATACATTATAAGACCCTGAAATAATATTTAAAAACCTATAATAAAATATTTAAGTCAAATTCTAATAAATCAAGACTAATTTTAATAATTTCTGAAATCGGTTTTCCGCAAACTAAAAAGCGTAGAACGAAAGAAAATTAATTTCAAAAAGAAAATTCTTAAATAAGTTCCGAAAATATTTTTAATTTAAACTTCCCAAAAATATTACATTAAATTAATTAAAACATCGATAAAATATTACTTCCCAAAAATGATTAATTACATTCAATTATGAATTCGAAATCGTTGATAAATCCATAAAACGAATCGAAATTAAAATAATTAATGGTTTACATCAAATTACGCTAATAAAATCATTAAACTTAATAAATCTGGATTTTAAAAATACGGGGTATTACACCAGCACCCAGCGTACCGATTGCAAAGGAATTATTATTTCCAATTGTAGCCAGTCCTTTTTATGCTTATAAGGTAGAATAATGGTGCTAAATGACCAGCTAGTTGCTGTGACAGAGTCTCCAAGTTCGGGCCCCGATTTACGGATATGTGTTCCCTATGTAGGTTCGAAGAAGAGCTGGATGTTTTGCATGTTTAGTAGGTGGTCTGGTGAGGATTTCTACTTGTCATGAGTTTGTAATTAAGTCAGGCCCTCAAATTAGGGATTTGCATTTCCCATGTGTTCCTTGTAGTTTTTTGAGAAAAAAAAACTAGCCTAGGAATAATATTAGTCGCTAGTTGGTACTTTATAGTTAAGTTAGAAGTTAACTAGTTAAGTTACATTTAGAAATAGATAGTCTATATAACTTAGTCAACCCTTAGGGGGTAGGAAGGTCATTTTGTAATTCAGGAACTTAATAGATCCTATAAATATGTTAGTTCCTATGATACCTCCAAAATTTACTACTAAAAAAATTCGTTTTATTTGAAAATCAGCGTAAGCAAAAACTGTAAATTTCGGGGATGTTACCGCCATACTTAGTACCAGACCAAATTCCTCCTACCGTTCAAATACCAAGTGTTAAGACTAAAAAATAACATATTTTTTACTCAAATGCCACCTTTATTTAAATCATAGTAGCGCATTATATTTGTTACGAGAGTAAAATAATTTTAAACAAGGAAGAAAAAGGTGGAGAGAGAGAAACCCTAAAAGTTTCCCGAACAATCCTTACACTCATACCCGATACCAGCTTGAATAGCACCTGCAACAAACCTGCAAGTGACACTGCCCATGGAACAGGCAGAGCCCCACAAATGGAACCCTTTAGTACTATAGTACTAGTAATCCCTTGATGCTAAACTGAAAGGCAGAGCCCACATTCAACACATTGTACTTAAACTATATAAAACGATGACATACACAAGCTGAGGAAAATCACAATCATCATAAGGACTAATACACAATGCAATACCACACACAATAGGGAATGTGTAACATAAAATCCGTATATTTAGTAATTCCATCATATGCCCAAGCAAGGACAAGCACTAAAGCCAACTTATACTATATCAATAGATCATAAATGTGAAATTAATACTTTTGGTTATAAGCCATTAATTAAACAATTAGTTAGCATCATCTTTCAACTTATATCCATATGAATGCAGGAACCTCACTATTATAGCCGGTGGACTAGAATACACTTTAGGGCACAACACGCCTGACCACTATTATTTGCTACTAGACTAGTCTCTAGAGCACCCTACACCTGGCCACTATTATTACCGATAGATCGGTCTGCCCCGACACATATGGCATTCTACTATAAGTGATTAGTGTCTTCCCATAATTTATTACCATCCACTATTTGGTTTATGGATATTGGGATCCTTCACTATTATAACCAATGTACCGAAAAATCTTCAAGGCATAACGCATTTGACCACTATTATTTGTTGGTGGACTAGTCTAGGTCTGGCTCAATAATCATTCACTTTATGTAATTAATATTTTATCAATGTCTTATTCAATGGATCCATTTATTTGATTCGAGGGGGGAGGAAAGTTCAAGAATCCAAAAACACAAAGATATTTCGACCATAGAATCAAGTATTCTTTATCAAGAATCGTGGCTTACATAAAACCCTAACATGTACTTCAAACATATCTAACACCCATTTCCATGCATACTTACAAACCAGACACCTCTTGCATGATTATGAGATAAACACCATATCACACCCTTAATTATCCATCCAACCCTAGGTTATGCCATGTTCTTGTGATACTCACTAACTTATCAAATACTTTTATCTTATTATTCAATATTACTTATGTCTTATTATGGAGACTCATTTAATCCATTGACATGTTATATGCAAGTTACCAATTTACCCCATCATCCCTATAAAATCATTAAAATACCCCTTGTTTGTAAAATTACCATGTCATCCATTTTTATTTGCCAAATTACCATATTACCCTTTATGTTTGTATAATTACCAAAATACCCCTTGTAATTGTATGATTACCAAATTACCCTTCATACTTATTAAATCACCAACTTTATCCCTTATACTTATTAAGTTACCAATTTACCCTTCTAGGTAGTTAAATTAACAAACCACCCTTTATATTTGTTTAAATTACCAAATTGCCCCTTAGGTTTATTGAATCACCAAATCACCCTTCATACTTGCTACATTTACTAGATTGCCCATTTGGTTAGTTAAATTATCAATTTGCCCTTCATACTTATTAAATTTACCAAGTTTCCTTTTGGTTGGTCACATTACTATATTGTCCTTCTCATTTATTAAAATTACCAAATCACCCTTTTGGTTGGTTAAATTACCAAATTGCCCTTCTTACTTATTAAAAATACCAAATTACCCTTTTAGTTGATTAAATTACCAAATTACCCTTCTTACTTATTAAAATTACCAAGTTGCCCCTTATTGTGCCAAATTACCAAAATATCCTTCTTACCTATCACTTTGCCATTTTTACTACTTTATTCACCAAATTAACAAATTGTCCTTCCTTTATGTCAAATTACCTAAATACCCTTCTTACTCATTATTTTACCCTTTTACCCTTTTTTCACACAAACTTACCAAGTTATTCTCCTTACATGCCAAATTACCAAAATACCCTTCTTCTTTATTAAATTACCACCTTATCCTTTTTACTCACAAAAATTACCAAAATACCCTTCATTTATGCTAAATTACAAAAATACCTTTCTCCTTTAATTAATTCACCAAAATACCTTCTTACTCATAAAAATTACAAATTTATCCCCTTTGCCATGAAAAATTATTAAAATTCTCTTCTTACCTATTTATTTACAATGTTATCCCCTTTACTATCATAAATTACTATTTCACCCTTATTATACTAATTTTACTAAAATACCTTCACCACATAAAATATTAATATGCATGGCCCATATACATCATCTAACACCACTAACTATTCTCATTTATTATTAATACTCATTATCACCTACCTCACTTACTTATTTAGGCCACACCCTTGTATAAGAAAATTTATTTAAAATGCCCCTATGGCTTTTACTAACATTATCCATGACCATATTAACTTATCAGGCTCCTTCCTTAACTATCATTTGTACACATGGCATATAAATCAACAAGCTTTCCACTTCAACAACCAACATATGCCACCAATTATATTATACTTAACATCATACATCATACACATAAATATATTAAAAACCCTAATGTATATCCACACATTTTAGTAGGATATAATAGTTACCTTATTTCTAGCAATAATTAAACCTTACTAGTACCCTGGTTAAAGGTTTGAGCTTTGATTAGTAAAAATCGATACCTAAAAATAATATCAAAATTTATCATATTAATATTAAAAAATCTAGAGAATAGATTTTTATTAAAAGCTTAATTAAGTACATACTAACATTAACCATTGTTATAACTTAAAAATTAATCAAGATTACTCAAGGGGGTGCAACAAACTCACACTACATTGCAACATGAGCTTCATGCATAGGATGGAAGAATTTAAGGGTCAAAGAGGGGGATGGGAGAAGGGGGAGGGCTGGTTTGGGTAGGGGTTTTGAGGGTTGGGTTGAGGGCTTGTGGAGGGAAGTGAGGGTGGTGGCTAGGTACAGGGAGGGAGTAGGGGTGTAAGTAGGGGAACCAGATGGTTTTAGGGTTGGGGAAATGGGGCAAAGGATGGGTGATGGAGAAGAAGGAAGGGAAAAGAATAGAAGAGGGGAGTGGCTACATGGGTTTTGGCCAAGGGGAGATAAGGTGGTGGTAGGGAAGGTTCCAGGGGGTGGAGTGGTGGTTGTGGAGGTGACGGAAGAGGTGGGATGGCAGCTCACAGTGTGGTGTAGGGTAGAGGCTAAGAAGGGAGGAAAGAAAAAAAGGAGGGGAAGAGGGCTACAAGGGCAGGTGAGGGTGATAGGGTGGTGTAGGGAGGTTGAAGGGGTGTCAAGGAGGTGATTTGTGCTGGTAGGTTGGGAGGTAACAATGATAATTAAGGGTGGTGGAGTAAAAATAGGGGAGGTGGAGAAGAGGGGAAGAAGGGAGAAAAATGGTTTGGCATGTAGGGAAGGAAGAGGCTCGGGGGAGGAAAATGGGCAAGGGAGAAGAAGAAAAAGAAGAGGGAGAGGAGAGGAGGTAGGGGCGCCGGCTGGGTGGTGGTAGGGGGAGGTTGTAGTTCGACAGGTGGAGGGTGGTAGGGAGAGGGAATGGAGAAAAGGAAAGATAAGGCCATGCAAAGGATGGTTGTGTTTGGCCCAAAAATGGAAGGGATAAGGGACAAGGGAGAGAGAGAAGGGTTGTAGAGGGAGGTAGATGGTTGCAGGCACCAGTAGCAGGCTACTATAGGGGACGGTTGAAGAAGGAAGGAGAAGGGAAGAAGAAAGGAGGAGGAACTGCAAGCCAATAGAGTGAGGAAAGGAAATAAAAGGGAGCGAGCCGACCCTATGCGCATGAAAAAGAGGGAAAGGAGGGAAGAGATGGGTTGGCCTAACTAGGGAGGAGAAAGGAAAGAAAGAAAGGACAGGTGGGTTGGGGCTAGACGTGACGGAGGAGGAGGGGAGAGGGAGAAAGGGAGAGGAGAAGGGTTAGTAGCCTAATAAAAGGAAGGAAGGCCAGGTGGCTCGAAGGAAGAAGAAAGGGAGAAAAAGGAAAAAGGAAAAGGGAAAAAATAAAAATAAAATAATTTTTAGAATACTAGTATTTAATATTTTTGATAGATAAATTAATTTAATTATTTAATTTATTTAAAATTTAAGATATTAGTTTAAGAGGGTAATTTTTAAAATATTGGTTTAAAAATTATTTAAATAAAATAAGTATCATAAAATAACAAAATATTTATGTTAATTTATGAAATATTCATATCCATTTTTATACACCCAAAAATAAATTACATAAATTAAAAAATTAAATTATCCCAAATGAGGGTTATTTATTATATTCTAGGTTTTAAATTTTTAGGATATTACAGTTCCTATCCAAGACCTACACATCACCTTGGAATTAAATCATGAATGTTCAAATTCATACAACTCAAATCTTAGTGCATAGCTTTTTTTTAACTCCTAAAATCTTATATGATTTATATCAAGTGTTGAAACCTTGATTGGTTTATGTAAGTGCTTAGATTTGAAGGGATTTCAAGATTAAGTTTCTATATAATATTCAATCATCCCCAATATTGATTTTCTCTTTTCTTAGAGCTCAACCTAAGCTCCATCATAAACTCTTAGCAAGACCTAATTTGTTTAGCATTATACATCACTAGTGCAAAGACTGTTGTTGATGTATATGAGCTAGCATCCTTCTTAGAGGCTATTGATTGTGTTGATTTTGATGAGTGTTGTGCTACTATAGAGGAGGAGATAAAATCCTTATTGAAGAATCAGACATGGAAACTTCTGAAGGTACCTAAGAGAAAAAGAATGTTGAATGGAAGTGGATGTACAAGTTCAAATAAGGAGTTCTAAGGGTTGAGAGACCAAGGTACAAGGATGATTTAGTTACACGTGGATTCAATCAAATTCTAAGCATCAATTATAACTAGGTATTTTCTTTTATGGTTAGACATACTTATATTCATAATTTGACCGTGCTTGTGGCTATTATTGATCTTGAGTTGATGTACTTTGATGTTAAAACTACATTTTTTGTGGTGAGCTCTAAGAGGAGATTTACATGTAACAGTCTAATGGGTTTGTTATTGAGGGATGAGTGACCATGTGTAAATGATTTAATCAGTTTATGCTTGAGCATGATTTCTCTAGGAGTGATTATGATGGATTTTTATATTTGAAAGAGATCAAGGGTCTCTCTTTTGCGTATCTTGTGGTGATGACATGCTTTTTAGGGCAAAATATATATTTGATGTTGATAAGGTGAACACAATGCTGAAGAGTGAGTTTGAGATAAAGGATCTTAGAGCTACAAAGAGGATCCCTTGCATGGAGATCTTTAGAGATCGTCAACAAAAGCTTTTATACTTGTCACAGGAGTCCTATTTGAACAAAGTGTTGGAGAAGTTTCATATGATGGATGCCAAAACAGTGAGCATTCCATTAGCTTCTCACTTTGGATTTCCAGCTATGGATTATCCCAAATCCAAAGAGGAAGATGAGTTCATGGTGACTATTCCATATTTGAATATTTTTGGTTGTATCATGTATACTATGGTATGTACCCAGCCAAAAATCACTCAAGCTATTAGTGTTATGAGTGGAGACCTTGATAAAAGGGAAACCACCGCTGGATATGTTTTATATCTTAGTTGTTCAACCATTAACTAGTGTTAGACCTTGTAGGAAGTGAAAACCTTGTCCACTACTAAGGCTAATTATACGGCTATAAGGGAGGCTTTTTAGGAATCCTTATCGCTTGGTTGTTTAGTACAAGAGTTTGGGTTTGGTCATGGTGCTCCAGCCATTCATGGTGATATCTAGAGTCTTATCTATTTAGTGAATAATTAGAATTATTTTCATCGTCAAAGAAAGCCTATTGACATTAGGTATCACTTTTTATGGGATTATTGTTAGAGGCAAATTAGTGTTGGAGAAAGTTAGTACTTTGGATAACCCAACTGATATGCTAACGAAGGCACTGACTGTGGGTATTTTTAAGTGTTTCTTGAACTTGATTGGTATTCAAAGGTCGTGTTGTCTTTTATTGAGCCAAGGATTTTTTTTAAAGAGGTCTTTACATGCTAAGATCACAAATACTATGTCAAGATAGATATTTATAAGATTTGATTGGGTATTTGAAGCATAACATAACATTTTGTTGGTTCATGTAGGTAGTGGAGAAGTTTGGGGTTAGAATTTGGAACTTTTAAGAAGCACAAGGGTCTATGTTTACTGACAAGAACCATATTTTCTTATGGATTATTTTGATTTGTTTTAGGGATAAGAGCTAAGAGTAAGGAAACTAAATTAGGGTTTTATGTTTCCTAAACATAGACAGTATTTTTTCTTTATTTCTAAAACACATTATTTTACCTTGTATAGTTTTTTCTAGTATAAAATAGGTATGAGAGAACCCTATCCATCAAGTCATGTGACCCAACTTTTCTTCTCTATAGAATTTTGCATTGATTAAAGAATTGTGATTGATTGAGTGATTAGTTTAATCATCTTATTCTATTTTGTAACTGAATCCTCAATACTTCATAATTTTTTAATTTTGGATTTTATGTTGGATCCTTTTAATCCATGTAATGATATAACAATGATTAAAAAAATGTTAAGAAAGACTAAATAATAGCTTGGAGTTGCACTATCAAGTTTTAATTTTGATACAAGAAATTTTCCAAAAAATTAAGCTTAAAAAAACATAGCCTGCCTAACAACTTGATCAATTTAGCTTACCAATCTACTATTCTACCAACCATTTAATCAATTCCCACAAACTAGTCAATCGATTCAATTGGACAAAAAAAACCCTTAGTTAAGACAAAAAGTTGATCAATTGTTTTATAAAATTAGTCGATCGGTCTACTAAAAACATGTTTTATTCAACATGCCAAACTATATTCAAATCCAGATTTACTTCAAACTCACTTATAGTTCAAAATCAAGATCAAACATTAAAAAATTTTATCAAACACCAAAACTTTCCATTCAATTAATATTACAAAAATACGGAATATTATAGTGATGACTTGATAATATGCTTTACTCTAATTAAAGCATAGTGAGAGGTCATGTTTTGTTACCCTATAAGGTCTTGCATGTTATAGTGTGACGGTGTAATACTCATAGGGCGATTTATGATTCCTTTTGCTTTAACCTTGTTTCCTATTTTTTTACCCTATCTATCTATTACAGAATTACATGGATTGAATGGATCTAAACCAAAATCAAAATTACCAAGATGATGAACAATTGATTATCCAATCACAAATTAGAAATATTAAGGGAAAATAGATATATTTATTCATACTTTGTGTAATAATGGGATGATTAAACTAATCAATCAATCAATCAATTACATAGATTTACAATTATCTAATTATGGAGAATTCTATGGATAAGGATAATAAATTGAGTCATATGACATGACGGCTAAAGTTTTCTCATATCTCTTTTCTACTAGAAAAAACCTACAAGGTAAAACAACCTATTTTGGAAATAAGGTAAAAACACAATGTGTGTTTCAAAAACAACCATTGATTTTTCTTTCCTTACTTTAGTTTTTTTCTTAAAACTCACATAAACATATTTCGTGAATAAACATGGCCTATGTTGAGGACCACACGGCACTTGTGTTTATTCCAAACCTCACGAATATAAACTTAACTTCTCCAATATCTACATGAACCAACACAATGTTATGATGTACATCAAATACATAGTTAATGTTTACAATTCATCACCCTAATGTCGTATTTGTGATGCATGACATATAAAGATCTCTAAAAAAATCCCTTGGCCCAAGTAAGGACATTATAGCATAAAAACACTAATTAAGTCCAAGACATATGCGAACTTACTCATGGTCAATGACTTTGTTAACATATCGGTCAGATTATCCAAAGCACCCACTTTCTCTAACACAACTTTTCCCGCAATAACAGTACCTCGGATAAAGTTAAATTTGATGTCAATGTGCTTCATTTGATGATGGAAATAATTATAATTCTTCGCTAAAAAATAGTACTCTGGATATTATCTCAAACAACTAGAGCATCATGACCAAACCCCAATTCACGTACAAAACCAAAAATCCATATGCCTTCCTAAAAAGCCTTTATCATAGCAATATACTTTGCCTAAGTAGTGGATAAAGCCATAACATCCTACAAGGAACACCTCTAACTAATAGCTAAACTACTAAGATAAAAAAATATCTATATCAACAATGGATCTTCTTTTATTAAGGTCTACACCATAATTAGAGTTCACGAACCCAAACAACAAATCATAATCCACTTCACTGCTTGCCAATAAGCCTTTCCCAAATTTTCCATATATTGACTCACCACACTAACTTCTTGAGTGATATCAAGTTGAGAACACACCATAGCATACATGATGTAACCAATAGCATTTGAATATGGAGCTGTAGCCATAAACTCCTCTTTTTATTTAGATTTGGGACAATTTAAAGCTAATTATATGAAGTGAGTAGCTAATCGAGTGATCACCATCTTGGTGTCCGTTGTATGAAACCTCTCTAGCACCTTCTTTACATATGGTTCATGTGACAAGTACAAAAGCTTCAGCTCACAACTCTTATGATCACTATTCCAAAGATCCTATTTTCAGTTCTAAGATCCTTTATCTCGAACAAACTCACTCTTTAGCATTGTCTTCACCTTATCAATATTAGACATATATTTTGTTGCAATAAGCACGTCATCAACATCTACCAAAAGATACATAAGAGAGACTCCCTCCATCTCCTTCAAGTATACACATCCAACATACTTAGCCCTAAAGAACCCATGCTTAAGTATAATCTGATCAAACCATTTACATTACTCTCTAAAAAACTGTTTTAGACCATATGGTGATCTCTCCAATAGGCACACATGATCATGTATCTCCTCAACAACAAACCCATCAAGTTGACACATGAATATCTCCTCCTTGGGCTCATCAT
Source organism: Tamarix chinensis (assembly GCA_030549775.1). NCBI lineage: Eukaryota > Viridiplantae > Streptophyta > Magnoliopsida > Caryophyllales > Tamaricaceae > Tamarix > Tamarix chinensis. Next base: position 39,583,864 of record CM060175.1, read on the forward strand.
GTAAAAATGCAGTTTTGATATAAAACTATACCAACTCAATCATGCATAGCTACAGTGCAAGAAAAGTATAAATATATGTATAACTATAGGAGAAAATACCTCATTATAGTCCACACCTGAAATATAACTAAATCTATATGCAACCAAACAAGTCTTAACCTTAGCCTCCCGATCCCTAGAGCTCTCCGTTTAAACTTGTACACCCACTTGTAATCAATTATCTTCTTCTTTGTAGGTGCCTTCATAAGTTCCCACATCAGATTCTTTAATAAGGACTCCATCTCCTCTTCCATAATAGCACATCACTCAGAAGAATCAAAACCCTCAATAACCTTTGAGAATGATGTTGGCTCGTGCACATCAACAACTGTCTTTGCACTAGATAGAGCATAACCAACCAATTCTTCAAAACCATACCTGATCGGAGACTTAACAATCCTCCGTGATCTCCATAGAGCAATGGCCCTTTTCTCTAGTTGGTGCTTGGATCCACCCACTTTAGAAATGATGAGTCTATTGGAATAGTTGATATCATCTAACTCAACGTTCACGGGTCTCGAAGCACTATCTTGCTATACCTCCTTAGATATATCATCACAATATTAAATCTTCTAGAGGAACATAGACTCATTAAAGGTAGAATCCCTGCTAGTTAAGAAATTGGATACAACTAGGACCCACAACTTATACCACTTTACTCGAAATGTAAAGATAAGAAAAATACACTTCTTAGCTTTAGGTGAAACACCCCAAAACCTAATTTTAAGATTTATATCTAATTAAGGATTTATTTAGAAATTTATGAAATAAATTATTTTTATTAAAATAAAAATGAAATTAGTTAGGGAAAATCAAGAAGAAATTTATAAGTATTTTAATTAGGAGAAATTCGGGTATTTTAGCTAATTAAGGATTTTATTTTAGAAATTAATTAAATAAATTATTTTATTTAAAATAAGAGGGGAGAAAATAGTTCCAAATTAATATGAATTTTATAAATAATTTAATATTGGCCTAAAAAAGAGAAATTTAATATTATTTTATTTAAATATTATTATTTTTAAATTTCCAAAATATTCAAATTAATTTAAATACCTAACCTAATTATTTTTTTCTTTTCCTTTTTCCCTTTTACGTTTTTTCTTTTTCTTTCTTCTTTTTCTTTTCTTTTTCTCCTTTTCTCTTTCTTTCTTCTTCTTTTCTTTTACTTCTCCTTCCTAACCTGGGCCAGCCGTGGCCCAATCCTTCCCCCCTTCCTTCTTCTTTCGGCAGCCTAGCGTTGCTTTTTGTCATTTTTTCCCTCTAAACGTTGGGTTTTCCCCCCCTCCGGTTTTAATGATCATCGCCCAGTCCTGTATTCTTCTTTCCTTTCTTTTCTTTTCCATGGACAACCAGTCCAGCCTCCTTTCTTTCTTCTTCTTCTTTCCTCTTTCCCCAACGTCGACGACCTCCACCACCGCTCCATCCGCTGGTTTTTTGCCACCGGTTATGACCATTTTCCTTCCTCTCTCTTCGCCCTGACTCGTCGGCCACACTGACCCAACCCATATCCCTTCCTTTTCATGCACGGGCCTTCTTTTTCTATGCAACCACCCCCTGCTCGATTTGAATTTCACCGGCTTTAGGTGTCATCGGCAATTGGAACCCTACCTGCATTGCCCCCTAGCCAACCCACAAAACCCTAACCTCCCTTCTAAAATTTATAAATACCTCCTAATGAGCCCTGCATTGAACTTTTGATCCCTACCCACAAATTCCCAACCTTGCCACCGCCGCCACTTCAGACGCTTCTACAACCACCGTTAGCCAACTTTTCCGCCTTCTCTACCTACCTATGTCTTCCCTACACCGCTCTCTAACTATGCCTCTCATATCCCTTGATTCTTCCTGTACAAGCCACCCCAGCTGTGTGAAGTAACCCCCTCGACCAACCCATTCTCTACCTCTACCACCCTTCGCGCCACCGTTTGCCACCACTACTGCCTCTTTCACCTCCCAAACTGTAGTGCAGACCCTCCTCTAACTCCCCCTACCTTTCTTTTCCTCTTCCTCCCTCTCCTCCTCTCTTTCTCTTCTTCTTCCTCATTCAGCCACTGTCGTTGCCGCCTTGCACCGCCACCTTTGGCTACGTCACCACAGTCATTCTATTCCTCTCCTTCTAGGCAACCATGATCACCTCAACCCCCACCTTCATTCTACCTCTCCTTTTCCCAGCATTCAACCTTTCCCCTTTTCTTCTCTTTTTCCGACCACCACAGCCGCTTTTGTACACCACCGTCAGTACTGCCTATCACCACCAGCCTAAGGTTGAACCCTATACCCTCTCAACCCTTTTACCCTATTTTTACAAGCCTTAATCTATTTTATTTCATTTATTTGAAATATATTATTATTATTATTATTTTAAAATTATTATTATTATTATTATTATTTTAAAATTATTATTATCATTATTACAACTATTTTACTATTAGTGTTGCTATTATTATTAGTAGTGTTATGCGATTATTATTATTATTATTATTATTATTATTATTATTATTATTATTATTATTATTATTATTATTATTATTATTATTATTATTATTATCATTACTAAATTTTATTATAAATGTTACTAGTATTATTATTAGTATTATTTTGGTGAAGGGTCGAAGCCCTTATTCTACCTTTTATTTCAAATCCTATTATTATTATTATTATTATTATTATTATTATTATTATTATTATTATTATTATTATTATTATCATCATCGTTATTATTATTATTATTATTACTACTATTATCATTATTATCATTATTATTATTTTAATATCACTATTATTATTATTAGGGTAAAGTATTCAAACTTATATTATCAACTTTTATAATATTACTATCATTTCTTATATATTTAGCAAGATAGTAATTAGTTAATGTCATTTTTATTATTAATATTTTATTATTTTATCAAAAGCCTAGTCTTAGAATAATTTAGTAATTAGTAGCATATTTGGTAGGAGGAAATCTAATTTTAGCTTTTTTCTCGTATAGGTGAGACCAATCAAAGCCCTAAAGAGGCGTAGGAGCGTGGTCCAAGACTAGTGTCATTTTAGGTAAGGGTGTTACTAAGGCCTTATGTGTGTTTATGTGCATTATATGTTTTGTGTGCTTTATATTCTATGTTTATCATTATAATTTTTTTGTATGTGGTATGAAGTAGAGTTGAAGTATGTTTTTGGTGTATTTATATGGCATATATATTATGTATATGTGATGAAATATTGTGGTATGTGATGATTAGTTTGTGACCCTATAAGACATACATGTGAGGATGTTAATATGGTTTGTGTGGGGGAAAGGATGAAAAAGGAGAATGGGGAAATAAGTTGACTAAGGGATGTGAGTTGATCTAAGTATTTTAATGATCCATGAATGGAAGAATATAATGGGGAATTTGAGGGTTTCATGTAGGAGAATCTAATTTATGGTTTTGTATGGGAGAATGTAATTTATGGGTTTCTGTGGGAGAATCTAATCTATGGTTTTGTATGGGAGAATTTAATCTATGGTGTAACATGGGAGAATCTAATCTATGGTGTAACATAGGAGAATTTAATCTATGCTTTGTATGGATTGAATTTAGGGTTTTGTATGGAGAAACCTTGGGTTTTGTGTGGATTAAATCTTTGCTTTTGCATGGAGGAATCTAGGTTTTTGTATGGTGGAATCTAGGGTTTTGCATGGATGGATCTAGGGTTTGCATGGTTAAATATAGGGTTTTACGTGGAAGTTTTAGGGTTTGCATGAAAAAGTTTGAAAGTTTGCATGGGGAAGTTAGCATCTGCATGGGAGTAAAGTTTATGTATGAAAAGTTAATTTAGGGTGTGAGGAAGGTAATGTAAGTGTTGTTTGGGTGTTTGAACACTTTGGATGAAAAATAGTACATGGAGCAATATAAGGGTACGTAGGAGACCGAGCTAGGGTTTGGTGTGGACAATTAGGGTTTGGTGTGGTTGCTTAGGGTTTTTGTGGTATCATGTGTATTTAGTGATTAAAGTGTAATTATGATAATGGTATTTATGAGTTGTGGTGTGTGGAGCGTTAAAATGATTTGGGTTGTGTGAGGTGGAGTAAGATGGGCCCCTGAGACCTAACCTAAAGTTTCTGGGGGAAAAAACCTAGAGTAAGGAAGTAAGTGGACTTGAAGGTGTGTAGTAGTGGGCCTTAACCTACATATTTCAATGTTGGAATTCTAGTGTGAATTTGAGTATAGAAGAAAGGTTGTTGGGAAAGATAGGAGGTGCAAGGTTTTCATGGTATAATATGGACCAGTTGGAGGATAAGTGTAAGAAAGTGAGTCATGCATGTCTAGGGTTAAAATTTTCTGAATAATATACTTAAGACATTAATCATTTAAAATGAAAGATTGTTGAGTCGGGCCCATAACGATCCACCGGTGAATAATAGTGGTTAGGGCATGATGTCCTATATGTGACCGATCCACCTGTAATAATAGTGGTGAGGCTTTGTACCTGTGCGTTTCCGGTCCACCGGCTATAATTAGGGGTGTGCAAAACCGGATATCCGTATCCATTCGGATATTTTTTCGGATATCCGCTCCGTATTTTTTTAGACCGGATATCCGGGATGCGGATATCCGAAAAATATAGACCGGATATAGACCGGATTCGGATATATCCAATATCCGTATGAAAATACTATTTTATCAATTTTAATAACTTTTGCTATAATATTTTTAAAAATAAGGATCATATATCAATTAATATTCATATCTATATTCATATAAATATCTTATTTTATCTAAAAGAAGTATTAAAATATTATTATAAATATTTAAAATATAAAAATAAATAAAATTTTAAAACTTAAAACTATAAAAACACAATAATATGGTGTATTATTGAAATAATCAACAAAATATCGGATATTTTGTCGGATCGGATAATCCAAAAAAAAACCGGATATCCGAATGTCGGATATCCTTTTAGAATAAAACCGGTTCGGATATCCGAAATGTCGGATCGGATTTTTAAATATCGGATCGGATTTTCGGATCCCGGATTTTTTGCACAGCCCTAGCTATAATAGTGGGGGATTCCGTGCTCAATAAAACCGAATATATTTGTGCCAAGACATGGGAAATACACTAAGTACTTACAGTGGAACATCGTGCGAGAAGGGGCCAGACTGGTCCACCGGTGAATAATAGTGGTCAGGAGCTTTATGTATTATGTGTGTTTGGTCCACCGGCTATAATAGTGGTCAAGAGCTTTATGTCCTGTGTGTTTTCGGTCCATCGGCTATAATAGTGGGGTTCCCGTACTCGCATGGATTTGATAAAAAAGCATGGTGTGAATCAATTTCGATTAAAGATTAATTAAATAACTAATCTGAACTATAAATGGGCCGTTATGTATCTTCTCATATGATTGTTCAATATTAAGTTATCATGTTGGACTACATGCTTCTTTATTTCTTTTGCATTATTTATGTGATTTTATGTGTTAGCCTTAGTGCACGGTTACCTTTCTCAGCACATAGCGTATTGATCACCCATTTCATGGGTGACTTTGTGCAGGTGGGCGAGACATCAGTCAAGGCTGAGTGTTGAGCATGTTTTGACTCCAAGTTCAAGAGTAGTGTGGCCGGAATTCCTCTTCTTGCCATTTTATCTCTTTAGGTATTTCTTTTGTATTGAACTTACCCTTTTTGATTTATTACTTGTATTGAGTATTTTAAATGAATCTTTTATAGGTTGTAAGCTTATTTTTCTTTTGGATATGAATTGCAATTCTATATGTGAACTCTGATTTTTTATGTTATGATCTTTCTAGTTCTTTCATAAACTCTTGGTTTGAGTTTAATGACAATCTTTTCTTAGCCTTAGTACTTGGTACTAAAACAGTCGGAGAGAACTGGTTTGATACTAAGTGTGGCGGTAGCATCCCCATAATTCATAGGTTTTAAATTCTAAATTCTTTGGCTAAAAAAATTTAGTGAATTTTGGGATGTAGGATCAAGTTTACCATCATTCACATAAGCATAAGTAAGGAAACCAAGGACATGCAAATCAGATTAATCAACAGATTTACTAAACCATAAATCTTCAAATGACTTCAACTTAATGGGTCAATTTCGTAATCGATTCACCAGGTATGCTATCATGTGAACCTCCTTAGCACAAAACTCTTTACCTATCCCTCCTTGTTATAACATATAATGATACTTCTATAATAGGGTTATTTTCATCCACTTATCAACCCAATTCTATTATGTTCTCCCAACTTAGGTGTGGTGTCTTGCTATCCCATTATATTGATAGAAATAAGTGAAATTCTTCTTAACAAAATCAAGGCCATTATTAATATTGAGAAACTTAACTTGCTTCCTAATTTGCTTCTCTAGCAAAATCTTCTAAATTTTGAAAATAAAAAACACATTATTCTTATTCTTTAAGAAATAAACCCATACCATTCTAGAGAACTCATCAATAAATGTGAGTATATACCACAAACTAAATTTGGAAACCACTCTAGAAATACTCAAGAGGTGCTACCGTATTATGGCTAGATATTGAAAAGCTAACCTACTTTTACTTACAAAACACACAGGGCTCACAAAAATCTACGGTACCTATACTTTATCTATCTAGATGCCCCCTCTTAGGGAACTCAGTAAGACCATTGACACTCATCTGCCCTAGTATCATGTGCCAATGTCTCGTAATATCTAAGTCTAACTACATCAACGATGTCACAATTGTTGTCCCCATAACACTAGAACCCACCAACTCATACAATGTCTCAACCTGCTTCCTCTTCATCACCATAAGAGCCCCTTTTGTAACTCTCAGCGTACTATCCTCAATAACACATTGGTACCCATCACAATTCAAGGAACATAAAGAGATGAGGTTCTTAGTTATCTCGAGGATATGTATCATATTGGACAGTGTCTTGAACACATCGTCATGCATCATCACCTTCACCACCACAATCCTAACAACTTTGTAGGAAGTATCATTGCCCATGAAGACAGCTCCACCCTAAGTCATCTCAAACATCTAAAACCAACTTTAGTTGCAACATATATGGTAATAAAAATTAAAATATAAGATACATCCATCACTGATCTTGATTTATCTATTAGTGGTCAACAACAAATTTCAAACATTGTCATCATAAGCTACAGCAGCATTATTATTTGTACCGGATGACTCAATAGACTTATCAATGGGCTTCCTATTAGGATAAAGCTTTCTAATATGCCCCTTTTATGATAATAATAGCATTCCACATTATTCTTTCAACTCTTCAACTTAGGATTGGAATTCTTACGGTCACTAAAACTTCACTCATGTGTTCTCCCCTAGCTACCAATCCTTTACTATATGAGTTTCTAAAAGTACCAATGCTGGTCAACTAACTGTCAATAAACTCCCGTTGTAGCAGAAAAGATTTCATGTTCTCAAGGACTAACTCATCCATTTCATACAACATAGGATCCCAAAATTGTTTAAAACTAGCAAGAAAAGAGTATAATAGCATAATGGTCAATTCTACATCTTCTAATTTGACTTTTATGTTTTTCAAATCCATTACAATAGAATCCAATTCAACAATATGAGATTTCAAGGACTATCCCTCACCTAATTTTAGGTCATGAAGCTAAATTTTAAATAGTTTTAGGATTTCTACTAAATTTTTTCTATACAATGACACAAGTTTCAACCATAAGACATCCATCATTGATTCCTTTCCCAATTCCCGTAATACCTCATTTGATAAGAATAGTTGTATGGTAGACAAGGCCTTCAGATCTACATCTTTAAATCTCTCATTTATCATCGAATCTGACTTATTTGAATGACTGAATAATGCCTTTTCCAATTCATTCTGAATTAGAGTCGCTTACATCTTCAATTTTTATAATCCAAAATTAACAAACTGATTAAAGTTCTTAATATCAAATATTACACCCATCTCAATTACCAGATCTCTTCAATAACCATAGTTTTAATAATAAATTCTAATGGAATTATGTGAATTCAATGGATCCAAATAAAAATAAAAATTGACAAGATGATGAAAAATTGATGATTTAATCACAAAATAGAATATATATTTGAGGGAAAACATATATCTTTATGCGTTCTCTTGTGTAATTATAGGATGATCAACCTAATCAATCAAGAAATTACACAGATTTGTAATTCTCTAATACTAGAGAATTCAATGGAGATGAAGAAGAAGTTGGGTCGCACAACTTTACGACTAGTGTTTTCTTATATCTCTTTTATAATAGAAAAAACCATACAGGGCAAAAGAGTGTGTTTCATAAGTGAGGCAAACCACAATCTATGTTACAAAAACACCCCCACCTCAGTGTTTATTTCTTTACTCTCAATTTTTTTCCAAAACTCATATCAACAAACTCTGTGAGTAAATACAACCCATATTAATGAACATAAGGCCCCATATTTATTCCAAAACTTGTGAATCTACATTTAACTTCTCCAATACCTACATGAATCAATACATTGTTATGCTATGCATCAAGTATTCAGTAAAAGCTCACACTATCATTTATTATTCATTTTGTAGCTATAGAATTTGATTTTGTAGTTAAATTTACCTTATAGTATTGGTTGCTATTAGTTCTCCTTTTTTTCCACCTTATAACTTTCTAGCAATATTGCACAAGTCTATTACCTATAGGATTGACACTCTACTTATCACTATATTACTTGAGACGGCTATATATACTTATGCATTATGTTGCGACCATTTTTCTATCTTTTATCACTTTGTTTAACTTGCCATGCACCAAGTTTGCTAAGGTGATTCATATAGTTGTAGTTGTAAAATCTTTATTTTAGTTGTCCTTTAATTTGTATTTAATTTTTTTTACCCTAAAGTATGTGTACAACATTAAAGTATCTAACAAGATGAATTCTCCCAAAAAACAATTCCTACAAGCTAGACAACAATACCATTTTTGAGTTTTCTATCTTTTAAGTGTAAGCATGTTTTTAGTTATTTTCCATTATACAAGATTTTGGTAGTTATAAGCATGATATTCTTAAGTGTGAATTATACCATGTGTTCATGTGATTCTATGTGTATGCCATGTCTTTTTATTTTTACTTTTTATAACATAGAAGTATGCTAAGAATAATATGGAATAATTAAATGGTTGCATGAACAATATCTTGGTTGAGAAATTTTTATTGGTTGGTTGTGAGAGCAATTGACTGGCTTAATGAACCCATCAACTAGTTTCCATGAGCAGTCTACTGGTTTGCCAAACACATCAATTGGTGGTCCTGTGACTAAAGTGGTCTGGTCTCTACTTAGACCCATCGACCATTTTGGTCAAACCAACCAACTAGTTTCATATGAACACTCAATCTATGGAACCAACTAGACATCTAGTTTGGTGGTTTTATTTTCTTCTCAGATCTGGTACGACCAAATCTATCAACTAGTCTTAGGGGCTGATTAGATGGTCCATTGGTTTTTGCCATGTTCCTTGATACTTAATGTTCTTTCGTTAGGCCTTCTATATTATTGTTCCTAAATAATTAATTCATTTTAATCATGATTTCAACCATTCTTGATCTAAAAATAATATGTTCAAAATGACAATATTATTCTTTCTTGAGTGGTAAGTTTAGTGTCACCTCTAAACACCTAATTGGTATATTATATACTTTATGATGTGCTTGGTGCTACTTGGAAACACCTAATTGTTGGCTTCTATACCTTGTTATGTGTTTGATGTAATCGCTTGAAAACACCCAATTGGTGGTTAATGGAATTAAACTATGATTTGTGATATCACTTGGTAATTAATAATAATGGATTGAGAGTTCATTCAATCATTTTTCTTCGACTCTCAATTTAGCTAGCAGAGAGTTAGTGGGTAGGTCACCCTGTGTATTTATTTTTTCACTCAGTGCATATTTCATTCTCTACTGGGTTGTTTTCAGTAGAGGGTATGTCAGTAGATTCTATTTCAATGCGTAGAGAATGATTTATAGAGCTATCATTTTTTGCTAAAGTAAGTTGAGAATGATGTCATCAATTAGTAGCTAGCTAATTATTAGGGTTGAGAGTTAAATTTCTATTTAGTTATGTGTTAAGCTAACTAGTTATATGTATTTTGCTCACTATGTAGGGATGCTTTTGATTCCTTTCAATTAATTAAACTCTTGGCTTTAATTTCTTTATATGGATTGTGTAAACTCTATCTTCTATCTATATTACTAGCCTCATCATTATTATCGTAGAATTGTTGTATTTTTAGTAGAGTACACATTCTTCCATTAATATTCTATTGTACTTAGCATTAGGTAAAAGTTAGATGATGATCACACCTCTCTCATGGTTGTTATGGTGATAAAATTCCTTGGTTTTGATTTTATAAATGCTTCCACATTGTCCTTAAAAAAATTTATAGTTCAAAATTTAAGGGTATTACAAAGCTAAAACCTATTATGCTCCGCATGCTACAAACTATAGGGCTTTTTGGTGTACAAGGCACTGAAGACCCACACATGCACTTAAAAGCCTTCATGGACGTAAGTGAAACATTTAAATAATCTAGAGTGACATAACAAGCACTTCACCTCAAAATAGGGTAGAGATAGAGAGTGGTTATACTCCTATCCTACAAGATCCATCACCTCAAGGTATTACCTTGTCCATAAGTCCTCATAAGAATTTTCCATCCTAACACAGATGCCTACCTTAGGCATAATATAACTTCCTTCCTATAGTAAGATAATGAAACCCTAAATGATGCATGGGAGAGGTAGAAAGGTCTTATTAAAAACTACACAAACCATGATCTACCCAATTGGATACAAATGTCATATGTAAAGGCTAGATTTATGTGCTTCAAATTTTTACATCTAGGATGTCCCCTAATTTATGGATCAATCCAAATAAGGTTTAGCCTTCTAATGAGATATTTAGTAACTAACACAAACAAATATGTTGATAGCAGGTCTCCTTGTCTCAAACCTCTCTTACGTTTAAATGGCTTAGTGAGTTCACCATTTAAAAGAAAATAATATGAGATATTTGTTACACATAAGAGGATGAGCTTGAGCTTAGAAAACTACAATTGGAAACAAATTTTATGAAGAACTTGTAGATTAAAATACTAATTAATAGAGTTATAATTTTCTTAATGTCCAACTTTAACATACACTTAAGGGAAACAAGTTTTAAGAGTACTTCCTATCTAGTTCATCCACCAAGAAAATTTTATCCCCAATTTTTCTTTTTCTAACAAAACATGACTAAGAAAAGTCTATCAGGTAAGGTATATTTCTTTACAACCTTCTTGTGAGGATATATGAGAAGAATGTCCAAGGGACTCCACAATAAGTTATAAGTATGTATTTAGTTACTTTTGTGGCATTGTGCTTATTAGGGAAGAGATTTTTTATTCAACCTATAAGGGAGGAAGCCAATGATATAGATGTTAATTATAACAAAAGTCACTTCTCTTCCAACAATAAACCAAGCTTTCTTGAGAGAAAAAAAAAAGGGCTGAATAACCATCCACTCCATAACCTTTATTATCACAAATGGAGAAGACATCACCCTTAACTTCTTGTTGAGAAATAGAAGAGAAAATCGATGTTTATGATACATTTTCATAATAATACCTTGCCTCAACACATTACTATTAGTAAGGCTAGAAGTAGTGTCAGCATTACCAAGCATTTCTTCACAAAATAAATGAAAAACTATTAATTTCCTCTTATGTTGTCACTATCCTTCCATTATCTAAACCAAATTAGAAACTAAATTCCTATTTTGGTGACCTTTAACATATGAAAAAGAATAATGTATGGTTTAAATCTCCCATATTCAACCAAAGTGTCTTTGGTTTTTACTTCAAGAATAACTCTTCACAGTGAGCCAATTTGTAATACTTAGACTCATAGTCAATAGGATGTGTTCCTAAGGATATATTAATCACATATTCAAGAAAATATTGTTGGCATTAAAGCATATATTTCCCATAATCCCAACCTAGATGCCAATAGATCCATATTTACCATTACTAAGGTCTTTGAAAATTAATTTAAGGTGTTGGAACTTCTCATAATAGCTAGTAGTGGGTTACTAGTAGTCTAATTCATCCATAACTAATGCACTAGTCTCAAAAGGCTATCTTCTTCACTCCAAAAAATATTTAATTGAAAAGGATTCCTTACCAATTTTTCTTCTCCAAAATAAGTTGCCATTGGATTGTGGTCAAAGAAGGAATGAGGTAAAGTTTCAAAAAAGGAAGAACCATCCCAATTTCACTAGGGCATAATCCAAATCTCATACCATAACTTCTGTTATTACTCTTTTATTATTACATGTTAAAAAATCCATACCTCCAAATCAACAAGCCCCAAGTTTTTCATAACCCCTATTATAGTGAGGGAGAATCATCTATTTTTTCAGTAGCATAATATTTAAGTCTTCCATCAAAATCAAAGGAGTAATTAGAGTACTGAGGTAACCTAGGAGCCAACTCCATAGGACCTTCCTGGCCTCTCCAGTATTAAAAGCATAAATGAACTCAATAGTAAATTACTTTCTCTCTTTCAATTCAATCACTTCATATAGAATGCCTTGATCACATGATTGAAGGTGAGTGAGTTTCTAATGCATAGGATCCCATAATCTAGATGCTAGAGTTATTATGGTGAGTGTAATTATTAAGAAAAATCTAAATATTTGTTATGTTTTTACTAATCTTCTCAAACATACCTTGTGTCATCCAAGTTTTAATAGGACCAAATAAACTAAGATACTCTTAATGATACCTTCATTTATTTAGAATGGTCATTTATTCCCCTAACAATCTAAGAAACTAGCATAAGTCGCCAAGATTAAGAGAGAAATGATCCCCTACTAGCACTTGATCTTCAGCTACCAATTCTTTATGTTGCAGCACCTAAAAGGCATTAGCTTTGTTGAGTGCATCATTCACCATCTGATTTGTAGGACTTAAGACATACATTTTGGTAGGAACAAAGTTACATTTGTTATGACTCAGGCTTGATTATTTTCTTGAGTTCTATCTTAATTGGGAATAACAAGCTTAGGAATGGTAGATGTAGATTTAGGGATAGAGTTATACCTTATTTCCTTAACCACCTTCCAGTCCTATTTTTTATTGTTAGAAACCAAAGGAACTCTCCTATTCTTAGGACAGCTAGATCTAGGATCAGTTGAAATTGCACAAACATGACAGTATATGGGTCTCCATGTAAATTACATTGTTTGATTAAATATAGGGCCATCAGGGTCTTTGATAGCTATACTTTCACACAAAGGCCTTTGAGTATCAACCTACATAAGAACCTTAAGGAAAGAAATATGGTCCTTCCTTATGGTGATAGCATATAACGGTACCAACTAAGCTAGCTTCCATACTTAAATAGTTAGGGGACCAAAATTCCAAAGTTATGTGACGAAATTTAGTTAAGAGAGGGAAAAGTAAATATCTATTGTGTGAATTTCATATTCTCTACCAAAATTTGAGAATAACAGGTTTTGTAGCAATTCTAATGTTGATTGAGAATAAAATGGTAGTCCTCCTTTGAGGTAAATTTGAACATAAAGAAATGGGCTTCATGCCATAGTACTTTGGGTAATTCAATAAGATTCCAATTAGTATTGATGTACCCCTAAATCTAATTAAAGGTGGGGTTATCATCGTAAACATAACCCACCAATGCATGTTTCTACTCATCTAGTTCATAATCTATCTTACCCTTTTCAAGAATGATCATCACCTTATCATCCTTAATATAAAGGGGAATATAGAGAAGGGACAAAATTTGGGCATAACTCCTATTTGAAGCCAAAATATCCCTGCATGAAGTATTATGATCTTCTTTATTCAGATAAAAGGGATGATCAAGGAGATTGAGGGTTTGTGCATTCAAATCATCAATCTTAACTTTAGGATCATTATCAATAGGTTCATCTGTCCTATTCATCTCAATTTTAGGACCAATACCAATAGGTCCCTTTACACCATTCATATCCACATCAAGTATATGTTATAGTTCATGCAAATCCTATAAGATATCTTTGCACACCCCTTATTCTTCACAAATCACAACGCCTATAGCTCTATCCTTCTCCAAATCAACAATAAGTATGAACGATGGTGAGTATGAAGGAGGTTTCATAGATTAAGCCATATATTCCTTTAAATTTTTAGTTCCAATCAAGTTCTTCCATCTCATCATGATAACAACATGAAGTAGTGCATATAGGTGTGCCCCCAAACATAAACTCCAATTGATATGCTATCTATACAATAGTCCAATAATGCATAGCACGTTCATATTTTAATTAAATAAAAAAATTAATCCTTTGTTTGTAAGATATTATTTCCATCACATGCTACTCCCTTCAAGGATTCTTAGAGCCTCTCTAATTTTCTCTAAGGTTATGGCAATCCTTCCTTTTAATTTTAGTTATCCTCTAACATGATTCTTATAAGATTTTATTTTTTTTTAATGGGTTTTTTCAAGGTGTTTGAGTATTTTAAAGGTGGTGTGAGGCTTTTTCCTCATTTTATCCTTTTTTAACATGTATTATAAGATAAAATATAGTTTTATTACAATAAAACACAAATCTTGTGATTATTACATGTGTCTTAATGAATTTTGGTGATGTTTGATGATTATGGCATCTTTATTATTTGTAATTTATAATATGATTCAAGTTATCATTTTAGTGCTTGTAAATAGTCATATATATTTTTAATCATTTTATCTAAGTTTGAGAATTTTTATATGATTATTTTTGAAGGATTTGATACATAGATGTTTAAGAAATGTGTGAAATTGGGTGTTTTAAGACTTATAGATTAGGGGTAACTTTCCAAGTGATCTTATATAAATTAGATGGATATATTTATTCAATTAATATGCCATATAATATATATGTGTGTGTGTGTGTATTTTATCAAAAACATTATGGTTTGGGAATCCAACTTGTATAAAAAGTTATGATCATTCTTTTATAAGTGCACAAAGCTGTCAAACATTTATTTTGGGTATTTAGGCTTGAGTTTAGCCTCATTTTTTAAGATTGAGTTTGATATTTGGGGAAAATAATGGTTTCATTATGGTCAATGGAATTTTTGGGATACATTTGGTATATAATGTAATGTCATTTGGGTTAGTATAATATAAGTTGTCATTGTCTAAAGTTTGAGAAAATGTAGCAAATAATATGCATGTTTTAAAGTTTATCATGAACAAAAACTTGACACGTTCCTACCTGCAAGTGCACGGGGTCAGAGTAATAGTCAAGGTCAATCCCACAAAGATTGGTGAATGACCACTAGGACAATGATAGAAATTAACTATGTCTAGACTACGAGATGATATGAAATAATAAATTGTAAGCTAAAATAACTAAATAAGATAATAAAAAAAAGGAAAATAGCACTCAAGTGACTCAAATAAATAGAAGAGCTAAGGTTTCGGTTCATCACCCCCAATCCTCACATGTAATCGAAGATTACATCACAAAATAATTCAACAATAATAATCAATCATGTCAACAAGGATAGAAAGTGTTTTGCTTTCTCAAGCCACAACCACCTTATTACATATCTATGGCCCTAACTATATCTAGCTTAGAGTCTAATAGAATGTAATGCATTAAAGTTTATAAAGTTTCCTCCTTTATTGTTGTAGAGGTCAAATACATGATCTCTCGACCTACAATTTAATCTCCCATTGTGCTATTGGGTATAATACTGGATTATCTCTCGATCTCACCGGTATTTCCCACACCGAAAATCAGAACTCGGCCATGGTTCAAAAATCTGCCAATCAATCAATAACACAACACATACATTATAAATTGAATAAAAAAGGATGCAATAATTCAACACATTAGGATCGAGGAAAATTCCCCTTCACCTTAGCACAAGATCTAGCCCATCAAATTCATAGCAAGAATATTAAAAACGATAAGAGATTCCATAGATAGAGAAAAGATCATTAGATAATACCCTTGATGTTCACAAATTCTTGCAAAAATTTAACTTCTTGAACCTCCGTCTCTTATTTACAAGAGAGATCTTGATGAATTGGAGAAGAGGATAGAGAAGAGAGAAAATAGAGGGAGTGGAGGTTGTCTCAAGATATTAGAATGAGATTTTTTATATTACCACCTCGTGGATCGCTAGGGTATTGGTAAAGATGGGCTTCCCATGTCAGCTTTGACAATGATGCGTATTTTGACCATAACATTTTCATCATAACTCAATTAAACTGATTTTGGATTCTTTGGAAAGATATTAAAAAGATATAAAACTTTGATGTTGAAATCTTCTCCAAATTCAGACCTTTTCCTGGTATAAATTTGACTTCTTTCAGGCCCATATACTTTAAATATGCATTATTGCTTTCATTTTATTTCAGAATTTACATTTTAGCTCTAAATCTCTTTCCACTTTAACTTTTGCTCGTCTTTTTGCTCGTCTTTGCTCCTTTTTTCTCCTTTACTCTCCCTTTAAGCTTATTCTTTTTTCATCTTTCATGATTTTTTTGTTGCTTGAGGCCCTACAAATTTTCACAACAAAAAGGCAGTAACAAGAACAAAAAGGGAGAATTCCGACTGAAATTAAAGGTAAAAACTCTTATAAACCTTAGGAATAAGATGTAAAAGTCACACTTATCAATTATGGTCAATGGAATTTTTGGGACACATTTGGTACATAATGTATTGTCATTTGGGTTAGTATAATATAAGTTTTCATTGTCTAAAGTTTGAGAAAATCTAGCAAACAATATGCATGTTTTTAAAGTTTAACATGAACAATCAGAGTGTTCTTCATTAATGACCCACTAATCACCATAAATAGTTTTTGTGATGCATTAACTATTTTTAATTTAATTAATAAAAAATTAATCATAGTTATTGGTGTTAAGTGAGACTTAAGCATGATTAGGCATTAAAGGACCAACATGCCCTTAACATGGTAAAATATGGAATATGTGAATAGTAGAAGTCAATAATTGATTATTGACCTTGAACTTAACCGCTGAATATAAATTTGAATTTTCTCATTGAATTTGATCTATACTTTGAATTTTTATCCTTTTTCTCAATCAATAGTAAATTTATCCAAAACTATAAAATAACCTTACTTTGGGATATCAAACTTTGATAAACCTAACGTTTTGGCCTATTTAACACCAAAATGGTCCTTTTAGGTTATAAAGTAAATCTTGAGGGATGATCTAATCCAATCAATTTAAGTTAAGTTTAGTGTAACCTATAAACACTTAGATGTCAATTTAGGGTAATTTAGAAACACTTAAGTGAACATTTAGAGTCATCTATAAGTGCCTATTGTGTGATTTATAAACCGCTAAGCTTTAGTGTAAACCAAAAGTAATTTTGTGAAGCTTTAGGGTAAATTTTAAACTCTTGTTCAGATATATATTCGATTCTTAGTGTTAGCATATAAAATACTCATGATATTTGATATCATCTTTATACAACAATACACATAGAAGTATATAGACTTTTATATCATCTTCATGCAATGTTATACGCGTAAGTCAACAAACTTCTATATTTCTTTTTGTGTGGCATTAAGCACATGAGTTTTTGTACTTTTATATCGTATTCTTGTGATGATAGACGCATAAGTCTACAAACTTTTATATGATTCTATAGGCTTTTATATCATCTTTGTGTGATGTTAGACATATGAGTCTACAAATAGCCAAATAAGATAACTTTGGACATGCTTACTGGGTTTTGGTCTCCTAGAAACCATATAGTTATAGCCTTAGGAATGACCTTTAGGTTTTGGTCTCCTATATATTGTATATGTTAGCTTTGGACATGGCCTTGAAGTTTTTTTCTTGTAGCTATAACCTAGGACACAACCTTTGTGTTTCAATCCCCTGGTTGTCAAATGCATTAGCTTTGGACATGGCCTATAGGTTTTTGTATTCTAGCTACCATAAATGCAATAAGTTGCGCTATTCCTTAGTTGAGATGGGTAGGGTTAAGCATGCATCTTATATAAGATGGTTAGGGTTGAGCATTCCTATAAAAGTTAGCTTTGTGTTGTGATAGAGCTGAGCATTCCCCAAAGAGCCTACTGAGAGCTAAACATTCCCCTAAGATCCTATTTGAAGAAAAAAAATGGTAGCTTTGTTTAGAAAATTTTATTTTCCTTTATAA
The DNA here is from genome assembly GCA_030549775.1 of Tamarix chinensis. Taxonomy (NCBI): domain Eukaryota; kingdom Viridiplantae; phylum Streptophyta; class Magnoliopsida; order Caryophyllales; family Tamaricaceae; genus Tamarix; species Tamarix chinensis. The sequence continues at coordinate 39,602,119 of CM060175.1, forward strand.
AATCCTTTTCTAAGAATGTGTTAAAAACATTATTTTTAGGATATATGGTACCATATGATTGCATGATTTAGGGTTATGCGCTCACGTGCTCATAGGAGATAGGTTTTATTAGGTAAATGAAAATCAAAAGGGAACCTCCAAATTTTTTATAGAAAAAAAAAAGATAAAATCATGAATAAAAAATCATAAGTGGAAGCCCTTAAAAATAAAGAAGGGTTTATGGAGGTCCAAACCTAAGATTGAATATGAAGTTTAAGTATGAAGTTGAAACCCTATTCTTTATGTTTATTTATTATATCTCATTTGTAATTTATGGTTCATTCTCAATATAAGTTAAGTTATTTTGTGGGGAGGAGCATAAGGTTCCCATCCTTGTATGTACTTCAATATTCTAGTTTTGTGATACGCCATATATTTGTAGGTATCTCATTTTTAGTGTATTAAATGTTGTATGACGTTTTTTTTATGATAAATGACGTCTACTTAGTTGAGTGAAGCTTGAGAGGGATAATCTCAAAATAAAAGGCTAAAATATTGTCTAACTTAGCATAGAGAGGTGTGTTAGGGTTATGTCGTAACACTAGTAAACTCACTATGTAACATTGATAGGGTACATATACCAAGATGATACTATATGAGAGTATTCTTCACCCTCAGTGAATCCTGGTGAGTAGATAAGTGTTGGTATCCTAAAAAATCTTGCATGTTATAGTATGACATTTTAATACTTGTAGGCTGAATTAAGATTCCATTCCCACAAAATACTACAAATATGAATAAAAAGAATACAATTCTCCACCTTAATGAGAATTTGAAGATGCTAGCACATAACACACAACATCACCATAAAACAAATTCTCTCTAAAGGGCCTCATGGCATATAAACACCAACCAAGTATAAGGAATACTCAAACTTTCTTATATTCAATTTCTTTTTAACTATATCCTCTAGATTCTCGATAGCATCCACCTTTTCCAACACAACCTTACCTGCAACAATGATATCTGGCATGAATTTGTACCTAATATTATTGTGCTTTATCAAATAATGGGAAGAAGTTTGATTATTTTCCAATTAGATAGCAATATAACTATTGCTCCAAACAATGAGACCACTATGATCAAACCCAAGCTCACAAACTAACCCCGAGCTATGTAACATCCTGAAAAGCTTTGGTCCAAGCTATGTACTCATCCTTGGTGGTAGACAATGCAATCACCTCTTGTAAGGACACCCTCTAAATAATTGTAGAATCACTAAGACAAAACTCATAACCATTATTAGACTTTTTATTTTCAATCTCTCCACCATAATCAGAGTCAGCAAACCCGACTAATGCATTTGTCAACCTCCTATATTCCAAAAACGTTGATGGTGTTTCAAGTACACTAGAATCCACTTCACAAATTGGTAATGAGTATTCATAGGATTCACTATATACCTACCCACAAAACACAACTTAAGAAATAGGTCACTTTATACAAACCATAGAGTACATTACACATTCTACACCATTAGAATAGGGAATTGTGGTAATAAAATCCTTCTCATAGTTAAAGTTTGGATAATCTAAAGTAAAAAAAATAATAAAGTAAATAGCCAAAGGAGTTCCAAATAGCTTATCATCTATCACATGAAATCTCTTTAAAGCCTTGTTCACATACAACTCCTATGACAAGTAAGGAGGCTTTTGTATGTAGTCCCAAATGATCTTTATGCAAAGTATCCTCTTTGGGAATCCAAAATCCTTCATCTTAAACCTAGCATTCAACATTTTTTTCACCTTGATTACTTTAGACAACTCTTTTAATGCCACAAGCATGTCATTGATATATAGTAAAAGATATTGATGTGTTTGGAAGGGTGTAATTCTCAACTATGTGGGATTAATGCTCAAATTGGGTTTAGATATTAGGCTAAAGGCTTGTTGATGATGAATTATGAAGTTAAAGATTTGAATGTGAAGTAATAAGGATGGGGATAGTTTGAATATGGTAGAGGAATGATGATGATGAATCGGTGATGGTGATTTAATGATGATGATGGTTAAAATATTTTTTACTAATTAGAATATGCATTCAATGATGGTATGATGATAAAGTTAAGCTTTGGGGTCTAGGTGAAGTTTAGAGTCATTTTTTAGGTTTAGGGTTAGGGATTGGTTCGAAAAGAATGAATAAGGTTGTGTTTGGTTGGTATGGAAGGGTTAGGGTTTCGAATGGAGGGTTTAGGGTTTCAATTTTATATACCGATTTATGGATTAGTTTTACTTTGAATTTTAATAGGATTTTTATGGTAATTATGGCAGGAAAAATATGGATTAAAAAGAGTATAAAATATATGGATTAATCTCTAATTCACACAGACGAAGAGATTAAAACTTTCGAGCTCAACCCTCACATAGATTTGATTTGCTTCAATCGAACTCACATAGAATTCGCTTGTATTCATCTTCAATGTTGATATTCAACTTTCATTCAATTAGCCATATTCATTCTCGATATTCATAGCAACATTTAACCTTTCTACCCCTAGCTAAAAACATAATTCAAAAGATTCCAAGCTAAAAGATATTATGCTACCTTTATGCTAACTTTATTATCCAACTTTACTAATTAATTAATAAATTACCTAAATTAATAATGATGCTCAAAAATTCTGCCAATAAACTCCCCATGCACATATTCACGCCCTCCTTATATGCCATACATGCCATGCTCATGCACATAGGCACTTAGTTGCTTGTTTGTTATGTTTTGAGCAATATAACTATCTTTTGGTCTTCAAATTTGCAGGAGATACTTTCCAAAGGAATAATAATTGGTTCCATAATTATAAAAGCCAATTTTTGAGTGTTTACTCCTGTGTAATTCTCCCCATGTTGATTTGAATTTTTCCTCAAATTTACATCGTCATAATAAGGGCTAATATCTCCAAAATTGATTGTCTTTGATACCCCACCATATCAATCTAGCAAATCAAGCTCATAAGCACTCTCTTCAAAATTTTGAAGTACTTTGAAAAGACCATCCACCCTTTGTATGAGCTTATGTTTCCTTAGATTAGGAAATCTCTCCGTCCTTAAGTGCAATCATACTAAATCTCCCAGTTGAAAAACATATTGATGCCTATGCTTGTTGGCTCTTGTTTGTACACTTCATTTAGCTTCTCAATACTGTGATTTATTTGTTGATGAAGCTTTTGAAATAAATCCATTCTCTTATACATCATAAATATTTACTTCACCCTTCATTAATGGCACCATATCAATCGACATATATGGATTAATATCATATACTATCTCAAACAGACTAGAGCTTGTTGTAGTAGAAGAACTTCGATTATAAGAAAAATCCATATATGCTAACTTGACATCCCAATATTTAGCACTCTTACTCATCAATCCCCTTAGCAAAGTACCCAAAGTTCTATTAGTAACTTCAGTTTGTCCTTCCATTTAAGTATGATGTGACATGCTAAATAGTAGCTTCATTCCTAGCATGTACCATAAAGTCTTCTAAAAATAGCTTAGGAAATTCACACTTGGAATTCCATGCAACCTCACGACCTCCTTGAAGTATAAATCCGCAACATGGGTAGCATCATCGGTCTTTTGATATGGAATAAAATGAGCCATTTTGGAAAATTGATCCACTATAACCATAATAGAATCCTTGCCTCATTTTTTCCTAGGAAATCCCAAAATAAAATATATACTAAAACCTTCCCATGGCTAACTAGGCACAAGTAAAGGTACATATAACCCTTTGTGAAAGAAACTCTGGCTCCTTTGACACGTAGCACACTTAGAAACCATGGCTTGTGCTTTCTTTTTCATTCTTGGCTAATAGAAATATTCTTGCAACGACTATAAACTCTTATGAACTCCAAAGTGTCCTATAATTCCTCCTTCATGCACCTTGAACTAAAGTCTTTGGCACACATAATTTGTTGTGCTTGAATAAGAACCCATCTTAAATAACATAAGTTCCAAAACTTTCATGTTTCTCGTACTCTTCAAAGATCATAGAAAAATCATTATCCATGGCATATTGACTCTTAAACATCTCGAACCCCAAAAGCTTTGCATCCACTATAGTAAGTACCATGGTCCTCCTTGATAATGTATCCGATATAGCATTTTCTTTGCTATCAACATGACTTGTAGAGAACACAAATCACTGCAAGAAGCCTATCCACTTAGTATGTCTTGGACTCACCTTCTTTTGACCATGCAAATACTTCAAACTTTTATGACCTAGATGAAGTAAAAAAGGTTTAGGCCTATATGGAATTAATAATTTAATTAATTTTTTTAAGATGATATGATAAAAGAAATAATAATAATAATAATAATAATAATAATAATAATAATAATAATAATGGATACTAGAAAATAATATGAAAGATAAGATAAAGGCTAAATTACGCTAAGTAATAATGATGATAAACCTGCCCTATGAATGTCACAAAGATAAGAATGTTCATAAAAGAGACTAAACTAGGTAAAAAGTATCCTAAAATTTTTTTGTTAAATTTTTTTTAAAAAAAAATAAGGACCTAAGCAAATATACTCAATAAACCTATCCTACTAAGAGCATCAGCTACCCGATTCTCGGTTCTTGAACGATGTTTTAGGATGAAAGTATATTCACCTAAGAATTAAAGCCATTTAGCATACTTCTTTGGCAATTCTCGCTTTGAATGCAAATACTCTAGTGCTAGATGGTCAGAATAGACTACAAAGTCTTGGGGTAAAAGGTAATACCGCCAATGATGGAGGGACCTAACCACACCATATAACTTCGTAAGATGGATGGTGTACTTTTATTTAGACGCTTTGAGTTTCTCATTAAAAAATGCTATGGGATGTCCTTCCTAACCTAACACTCCTCCTATGCCTGTCTCACAAGCATCACAATGAACCTCGAAGACCTTATTAAAATCGGCATGCCTAAGGACAAGGGCCTTAGTCATACACTCCTTAATTTCTTAAAAGGCTCTAGAAGCTTTAGGAGTCCACTAAAATGATCCCTTCTTTAAACAATCAGTGATGGGGACCATAATAGAGCTAAAATTACAGACGAACCGACGATAGAAGGAAACTAGACCATGGAAGCTACGCACTTCCATAATAGATTTTGGTTCAGACCATTCCTTAATAACTCTGACTTTCTCAAGGTTAGTAGAGATTCCCTGAGAAGAAACAATAAAGCCTAGAAAGAGAACCTGAGACTAAAGGAAGGAACATTTCTTGAGATTAGCATAAAGCTTGGCTTCTTATAAAGTAGTGAAGACTTGTCTAAGGTGGTCCAGGTGATCCCCTTTAGACTTGTTATAGATCAGGATGTCATCGAAATAGACAACGAGGAATATTCCCATAAATGGCTGTAGGATATGGGTCATAAACCTCATGAATGTGCTAGGGGCATTTGATAACCCAAAAGGCATAAATAACCACTCAAAGAGTCCATCATGTGTCTTAAAGGCTGTTTTCCATTCATCCCCCGGCCGAATACGAATTTGGCAGTACCCGCTACGTAAGTCATCTTAGATTAGTAACTAGAGCCAGCTAGAGTGTCTAACATATCCTCTAGTCTAGGGATAGGAAATCTATACTTAACTGTGATCTTATTAATGGCTCTACTATCTACACACATTCTCCAAGATCCTTCCTTCTTGGGAGTGAGTAAGGTGGGTACTGCACAAGGACTCATACTATATTTCACAAATCCCTTACGAAGGAGCTCCTCAACTTGCCTATTTAATTCAGCCCGCTCATTAGGGTTCATCCTATAATGGGGAAGATTAGGTAAGTGAGACCTAAGAATAAGATCAATGGCATGTTGAATGTCTCTCATGGGTGGTAACTCCTTAGGTAACGCTTCAGGAATTACATCAGAGAAGTCACCCAATAACTTTTGAACCTTAGTGGGAATGGGTGAAGTGGAGTTTGGGGAGACCTCTTGAGCGACTATTGCTAACATGAAATTGGTTTTCCTGCTCTCCTGATGAAAGACACAAGGTGTGATGATTTGAACCCTATTCATAGGAGCTTCCTTAGGCATAGAAATGGGTTTAAGGGGTGAGGGATCAGATGGCTTTGCAGTATTAAGAATGATACACTTTCCTTTAAAGAATAAATAGTGAGTATTTGTTCAGCAATCAATCTTAACTGAATGATCATAAATCCAAGGTCTACCTAAGAGAACGTGGGCTACATCCATGGGAAGTACGTCAAAATAAAGATCTTCTTTATAATGTGGGCCTAAGTGGAGGGGAAATAGGCATCTTTGGTCAATGGGGAGAGTGGTCTTATTGACCCAAGATACCATAAAAGGATTAGGATGAGGCTTAGGCTTAAGGTTTAGTCTTTTTATAGCGGCTCAAGATACGACATTAAGGGTATTACCGCCATCTATGACCAACTTGGAAAATTTCCCATTACACCTAAAGAAAGTGCAGAAAATGGAAGTTCGTTTCCACTCATCGAGATGGTTGCCTTGCGATAGAACACATATAACCACATTAGAATTCTTTTCTAGTTGAGGGTTGATAGTCCAAACAAGGCTACAATGTGGGGTTTCCTCCTCTTCTAGTTCCTCATCATCACCTGAATATTCACAGGGGTCAACTATAAGATCCTCAATAGGTGGCTCATCACCCTCATGCTCTAGGATCATAGTATAGTGGGGACAACGAGATGAAATATGCCCTCGCTCATGGCACTTATGACATTGGATAGAGTTAGCAGTCAACTGAACAGTGTTAGATCTATTACTAGGAGTAGAGTTATAAGTGTTGGATTGGGAAGCACTCTTAGAGTTATACTTGGAGGATGTAGGCGTGAAGGACTTAGTATGAAGTGATTCATTGGAATAAGGAGATGAATATCAAGTGGACAAGCTTTTGAAGTGTCTTTCAAACTCAAGAGCCAACTTAAAAGCATCTTCGACACATGTAGGGCCATGGAACTTAACATCTTCCCTGATGGACTCCCTAAAGCCATTATTGTATCTAAAGAGGGTAATATTGGTAGGTTCAGGGTAGTCACACTTTACTGAATAATCCTCAAACTTCTGGGTATACTCAGAGACACTAGAGGAAGATTGTTTAAGGTTGTACATTTGCTTTAGGAGCTGATTTCTATGAAAAGTAGGAAGACATTTTTCTTTCACCTTTTCTTTTATAATGGCCCATTGACGAATAGGTGGTTCTCCTAAACGGTTCATCTGGGTCTGGACCATTTTCTAGTACCGCTTTGCGGCCCTAGAGAGTTTCATCTTAGTAAAACGGACTTGCTCTATATCACTCATATTATAAAATATAAAGTAATCCTCCATTTCTTCTAACCAATCAGTAAAAAAGTTTGGGTCAAGAGTCTCGTCATAGGAGTTTACATCAACTTTGACTTTTTGAGTAATGTCGTCCTCATATCTATTATAAGGTTGTCCATCATGATGGTTGGAATTTCTACGATCCTATGGCGAAGAGGTGCCATGTCATCCTTCGATGTTTCATCATCTGAATAATTGAGATTAGGCGGGTTTACGGGGCCTTGAGACCTAGGGTTTCTATGGTGTGGAGGGATGTAACCAGGAGTTTTTTTGTAGGACCCGAGAACACTACAGTTTGAGTCAACTAACTTGGAATGAGGTAAGATGGGTTATCTAACTGATTGAGGGTCGGGCTCATCAATGGGGTATTTTTCTATCATCCTTTCCATATTTTTAGCTAGCTTAAAAGCCAATTGTTCTAGTTGGTCCATTCAGGAAGGGTCAAATCGATCATCATACCCTTGACTCTTAGAAGATGAAGGCATTTTTTATAATAACTAATGTCTGAAAACTTTGGTAGAGGCTACAAGGTATCACTACACATGTACGGCATCACTTGTGTGGTGACCCACGATTCCTCTTATACTACGTTAGTCTTCTAGGTAAGAAGGTGGAATGAGGTTCGCTTAAGTACCCTCAAACCTTTCGGCAGTTTAGGCCTTGGTGACAAAGACTTTCGTAGGATAGCAATTACTTTGGGTCTAATTAATAATTTAATTAATTTTTTAAGACAATATGATAAAAGAAATAATAATAATAATAATATGGATACTAGTAGATAATATGAAATATAAGATAAAGGCTAAATTATACTAAGTAATAATGATGATAAACTTGCCCTATGAATGTCACAAAGATAAGAATGTTAATAAAAGAGACTAAACTAGGTAAAAAGTATCCTAAATTTTTTTTTCATTTTTTCTTTAAAAAAATAAGGACCAAAGCAAATATACTAAATAAACCAAATAATTTAAATAAAACTCGAGTTTCAAGTGAGAAATTTAACCTCTCAGGAACTGAAAACTCGCTGTCAAAACTCCAAGTTTAACTATAAGGCTGAATTAGACTTCGCTGACTGCTGGAAGATTGCAACCCTTTTTTTCTTTTTTCTTTTCTTTTTTTTAATGGAACACGCTGCAAATTCTTCTTCTCTTCTTCTTCTTTTTTTTTTAATGGAGCATGTTGCAACCTCTACTTCTTTTTTAAAAAATAATATAAGCATACCCAGTTCGGTTTAACTCAAACACTCTCTGTTCGGTTCTTGTTCAACCGAACGATACACAGCCTAATGTTCATGCAGCGCTAGTCGATTGAACAACAACAGGCTTACCATGCAAGGAACCAAGATGTTTGGGGATGACGGTGGTGACACGATGAACTTCGGCGGTCGTCAGCGACACTCGGTGGCTGCGAAATCTGGCAAGTTGACTGGTGCTGCAAACAGCGAAACACTGGGCATTGCGGTGAGTGGATTCCTAGCAAATCAAACAAAAATTCCTAATCTGTTATGTTTAACTCCCTCACAAACACTCAAATCACTCTCTCACACTTGATTGCGACTGTAAGTGATGTTATTGCACTCTCAATCTTCTCTGATTCCTTTGATTTCTGTGATTAGCGAATCTAGGGTTAGGGTTTGAACGAATTCGGATGATTGGGGCAGAAATCGATTGATTTAGTTTTTGATTGGGGTTGTTTTTGCATGAATAATACTTGAAATGAAGAGATTTGGCTTCGATTTGGGCTAATTTTGGGTTCTTTAGAAACCAATTTAGATAAATTAGTAGATTTGGGGATTATGGTGGTGGTAGTTGATGGCGGCGGCGGTTGGGTGGTGGCTGGGAAGATGATTTTTTTTATTTCTTTTTTTCGTGAACAGTGCGTCAAAGTGAATAGTAGGGATCTAATTTTGGGTGTTGATACCAAACTGATGTAAGGTTGAGGGAGGAGAAGGAGAATTTGAGAGGGAAATCAAAAAATCACTCGGGATTAATAATATTCATTCATTCGTATCCAAATAACAACCCTAAGACCCCTTTATATAGAGTAAGGGCCATAAAATAACGATAGTAAAATTACTAATTACTAGCTAAGATGAGATCGACATAATATAATTACTAAGGTAAATAAGATAATTACTAAGGTAAGATAGTAAAGAATAAAAGATAAGATAGGAATCTAATTTTATTCCTACGTTTATACTTATTCCTATAGAAATCCTTTTTATCCACATCATTCTCTCCCACCAGAAAAGAACTCGACTCCAGCGAGTGAGATCGAAGAAAGTCATCAAGCAATTCTGGAGCCATATCTCGAAGATCATCCTCAGGAACCCAAGTAGCATCACAATCCGGGCGGTTCTTCCACATAATCCAAAATTGGCAAAACCCTCCTCAAGAAGAGGCAACATACTCCACATCATCAATAGAAGTAATCTCATCCTTAGGCAGCTAAACAGGTGGCAATGTCGGCTCCAACAAACCTGTAGGCACACTAGAAGACAAGACAGGAGGCTCAAAGCTGCCTCTGTAAGGTGACAAATCACTCACATTGAAAATAGGACTAATACCTAAATCATCAGGTAGATCTAGCAAATAAGCATTCGGTCCTTGTTTTTTCAAAATCTCATACGGGCCCATATCACGCACATGTAATTTTTTTAAAACATCCTTTTGGAAAACATTTAGGACACAAGGGTACCATGACAAATTCACCTTCATTAAAACCCTTATCTCTACAATGCACATCAATAGCAAGTTTATAATCCACATTACTCAACATAATCTTACGCCTAATCTTGTTATGCAAGGAATGTATATGATCAGCAAAGGATTCAATAGACGTAGACACACGTGCATGTGGGGAAAGGGGGCAAAATCAACAGGAGCATGAGGAGCATAACGATAAACAATTTCAAAAGGACTCTTTCCCGTGGACCTATTAGATACATGGTTATAAGCGAACTTAGCTGTGAGTAACACTAAATCCCAAGTACAAGGTCAATCTCCAACAAGACAACAAAGATGTTGTTGATGGCTCTAGAAACAATGCACATCCTCAAGGTACCATCCTTCTTAGGCACTAACAAAGCTAAAACACCACATGGACTCGTACTCTCCCGAATATAACCTTGGTATAACAACTATTGCACTTGTTTTTGTAGCTCCTTAACCTCCTCATGATTGCATCTATAATCTAGCTTGTTCGGTAATAGAAATCTAAGAATAATATCAATAACATGCCCAATAAATCTGAAAGGAGATACCCCACTTGGAAACTCATACAGAAAAATATTCATATACTCTTTCAACATTTGTTGCAATTTCATATCCATATTAGCATTCTCCCCTCGTTGGACCTCTTTTACCACTAAGGTATGGCATATCTTATTATCTCTTATTGCTTCATTCATCTCACACTCCTTAAGGATCAAAAACTGCATGTTACTCTTCTTTTTTCCCTTCCTAACTCGATATCTACCTTATTTTTTTCTTCCTTTCCATTCCTTAAAACCGAATCCTCCTCATCTAGATTAGGTTTGAGCTTAAACTACTTTGGACACTTGCATACCACGTACTCCTTATGGACTCCATCATGCACAACTTTCCTATCAAATTACCATGGCCTCCCCAATAAAATATAGCATGATGCATTGGTAGAGTATCACATAAAACATGATCAAAATAATTTCTAATCTTAAAAGAAATAAGATTTTGTTTGGTTACCCTTATGCCTTTATCTTTGTTGAGCCATTGAAGTGAATAAGGTCTTGGATGATCCTTGGTTTCCAAACCAAGATTTTTCACCATATTCTTGCTAGAAGCATTATTACACGAGCTAATATAAATGATGAATTCACACACATTATCACCAATTCTGCATTGGGCCTTTAAAATCTTCTCTCGTTGAGTAAGTAAATATTCTTGTTGTACTTGGAGCACCCTTTGTAACACGTAGCAATCAACTTGGCCTTCTTCCAAAGCATCCTTTGGGATATCAATCTCCTCTTCTAGGTCTTCATTAAGGACTTTATTCTCTTCATAGGCCTCCATATTTGTTATCTCTTTCAAAGCCAGTGCCCTTCGGTTTGGACAATCCTAAGCAAAGTAGACATAACCTCTATACTTGAAGCATTGTTTTTTCACCTTATTAACCACTTGATCCTTGCCTATTTCTTCAAGAGTGAACTTTCTAGCATTATTTTGGTGTGTGGCTTGAGAACTTTGTGGATTTGATGCACCCTTGGAAGTCGAACAATATGCAGCACTAGTTGAGTTGCTTGGTGGCTGTGTCCTCTTCAACTACTTCTTGAACTTGATGGCGAACTTGGCTAGGTATTCAAAAACTTTACAAGGGTACACCTCTACCTTCTCTCAAAGATTCGGATTTAAACCCTAGATGAATCATGCACACCTTTTTCCTTCTCATTCTTAGACATCACACATAAGAGATAGCCTTTAGAACTCCCGAATGTATTCTTCAACTCTAAGTAACCCTTACCTCAACGTAGTCATTTTTATAAAATTTTCTTGCTTGTATTCTCAAGGCATGAACTTCTTCTTCAAATGTTTCTTTAATTTTTCCCACGACCTAATCTTTCATTTTCCTTATCACTCCCATATCCTTTTTAAATTATCATACCACACTCTAGCAAACTTTTTAAACTTTAATATCGTTATTCAGCACCGTTTTCTCATCATCAATTTCTATATACTTAAAAATCAATTTAATGATTTCCAACAATTTAAGAAAATATTTCAGTTTGAGATTACCTTTAAAGTTGGGAAGATCAAAACATATTCCTTTTTCTATATCATCATAAGTTTTCCTTGAAGTGTCACATGACCTTACGTAATTTCCCATGCTCTCTTCTTCTCCCCCACCCCCGCTTTGTGCCCTTCTCACGTGCTCTTCCTCTACTTGTTCCATTCGATTTTGCGATTGCACATATGACTCATGGGCTTAGGAAGACTATATTCTTCTCACCTACAACTTGACCTCCTTGATTTCATCCATCTAGGTCTTGAAAAAATCTCTCAAGTCTTCTCCATGGTTATCCATCCTTCTCCTTATCAATTGAACACAACACTCCCAAACACTCCCTCAATCACGCTGCCTCTTGTGGTTTCTTGATAAACTCTTGGAGATTCTTGAATATAGGACACTTTCTTGATGAATCTTGAAGACTTTTGAAAGAAATATTGAATCTTGATTGCAATTCCACCAACTTATGGCTTTGATACCAAAATTGATGTGTATGGAAGGGTGTAAGATATTAGGCTAAAGGCTTATTGATGATGAATTAAGAAATTAAAGATTTGAATGTGATTGAATAAGGATGGGGATGGTTCGAATATGATAGAGGAATGATGATGATGATTCGGTGATGGTGATTTAATGATGATGATGGTTTGAATGTTGTTTACTAATTAGCATATGCATACCGATTTAAAAGAATGAATAAGGGTGCGTTTGGCGGGAATGGAAGGGTTAGGGTTTTGAATGTAGGGTTTAGGATTTTGGTATTGTATACCGATTTATGGCTTGGTTTTACTTTTAATTTGATTGGGTTTTTTATGGTAATTATGGAATGAAAAATATGGATTAAAAAGATATAAAGGATATGGATTAATCTCTAATTCACACAGATGAAGATATTAAAACTTTCAAGCTAAACCATTCTCACATATTCGATTTGCTTGAATTGAACTCACATAGAATTCACTTATATTCAACTTCAATGCTGATCTTCAATTTTCATTCAATTCTCCATATTCATGCTCAACATTTATAGAAACATTTCACCTTTCTACCACTAGCTAAAAGCATAATTTAAAAGATTCTGAGCTAAAAGATATTATACTATCTTTATGCTAACTTTATTATCTAACTTTACTACTTAATTAATAAATTACCTATATTACTAATGATGCTAAAAAATTATGTCAGTAAACTCCCCATACAAATGGTCACTCCCTCCTTGTATGTCATGCATGCCACGCACATGTACAAAGACACTTAGGTACCTATTTGTTATGTTTCAACCAACGTAACTATCCGTTGGTCTTTAGATTTGTGGGAGATACTTTCCAAATGCAGAATAATTAGTTCCATAATTATAAAAGCCAATTATTGAATGTTTTCTCCTACATCTGATACACTAGAAAACTACCTCCAACATCCTTTAAGTATAAACATCCATCATCACTTTTGGATAAATCGTGTTCAATCATAAACTAATCAAACCTCTTGTGCAACTATTTAAGAGATTTCTTTACACCATACAATGACTTCTTCATTAAGCACACATGATCTTTCTAGCCTTCAATAATGAAACCAAATGGTTAACTCATATATATATCCTCCTCAAGCTCACCTTATCGAAACATTATTTTAATATCCAATTGATTTAACCCCATGTCCCGTATAACCACAAGTGCAAGTAGAGTATGAATAAATGTAGTCTTGGTAATGGGAGAAAATACTTATAGTCTTCACTTTTAAAACTCCTATTTTTATGATGAGATTTTATTACAATACATTTTAAATAGCTAAATATGAAGTGTAGGATGCTACCGCTGCATCCAACATAAATAAAGTTCAACTAATACCTAATTTATGTCAAGTGGGAGGCTAAAAAGTAAATAATATCCTTGGAGTTAGGTGTGGTTGTCACCTAACCCAAGTTCAATATAAGATTCACAAAACAACACTAAAAATAAATATATGATCAATAAAATCTAACAAACTTGTACAATAACAAAACAAAATATAGAGCATGGGATCCCAAGGATCCAAATTGAAATGCTTAATGAGCCAATTAGAGGCTAAAATCTCTCAGCCCCACATAAACAAGCATAAGAGTCTCCATAAATTAAAATGTTGTGATATCCATACAATGATCATATTAAGTAAGACTTAAATATCTCACATAAGCATGATTCACACAAAACATGTTATAACCTCACACTGCACTATATTGATATTAGAATTTGATCATGTAGAACCAATGAGAACAAGAACATAAGTTAAATCTAGGAAATCCATTCATACTAATATCAACATATGCTAAAAATGAGGCATATACGATACATGCTAACAACTAACAATATGAGGCAGATTCAAGCTAGAAACCTAAGGAAAAAACAATGTACAATTTGTTACATTATATTCTAAGTAAAACAAAGAATCACAAAGGATTCAACAAGAATGGATAGGAATCGGGCAAAGTTTTTGGCATCTCTGGTATATATTTCAACAAGTGTATCATAATGGCATATAAGTCAAAGGCAAAAGTGAGGAAATAACATAGGATATAGGCATATGGATAAAAAAAATTCAAGGTACAAGCCTATACATCTAGTCCTACCACCAATGGAAATAACCTGAGGGGAACAAACAATATCAATATGACATATGGGTAAAATTCATATGTAGACTTCAATGTCCTGCCACACCCTACTACAATTGGATAATGGCCAAGGGTATAATAGAAAACATATACCAATGTTCATGCATGGACATTCTATCCTACTACATATGGACAAAAGCCAAAGGGTACAAAATGAGCATCCTACTTTGCTACAAATGAACAAAAGTCACCATACATAATAAACCATAAGAGCATCCTACTCACTACAAATGGACATCTAGGTTGAGGGGCATGCATAGAGACTCGAAAGTCCGCCTATCATAAAACCCTAATATGACAGCATAGATGAGACATCTTGTCCACTACTAATGAACTCCCATGAAGGAATTTTTACTAAAGATAACATAATCCTAACATAAACATACCCCTAGAGGGACTAGAGGAAACCTATAGAGAAAAGAAGGCATCAATCTACTATACAATTAGCATCCCCTTCTATTTAATGAAAATAGTAGAAAAAGTCCATATGATTGTGTTTTAAATAATAAAACCAAATATAATCAACAAAGGGAAGCTTAGAGAGTATATAGTCACATATCACATAAATATTTATACATAATAACCAACCCTCAAGAATGATCATAGATCAAGTATCACAAAAAAAAAAAAGATGATCTAAAAGATCATCAAGGATCAAATAACCCTCAAGACTTTCGGAAAAAGTAAAAACTCGATACCAAAAGGCCATAAGAAAGATTCTAAGATCGAAGGTTAGAAACTATAAGAAATACTTTTTTTTATCAAAGGTAAAAATCTAATTTATATTTATAAACCACATGAATGTACAAAAACACCAGCCATACCTGGGTTATATACAACCAAAAGCAAACAAAGGTACCTAAATAATTAACAAAAAGGGGTTAACATCCTTCTTGGCCATCCATCAAATAGATGGGAATAGAAATAGAAAGTAAAAGATTAAAACTAGAGCTTTAGTGGGGCTTAATTTTTCATGTTGTTCAAAACCCTAAACACATCTGATTTAATTTACATCGCCGTTGCATCAATATTAGTAGTTATATCTTCAAAATGGTCAAATTTTCTAGCCTTCCAAAAATGGTATATACTTGCAGCAAGAGCTAGCATCTTGGCCTGTTTGTGGTGTGGAGCCCTTCTCCTACATTTTCTTATGGTCTTCATAGTTCTTTCCAGAGTGGTGCAACCTCTTTCAATCCTTAGCCATTTTATGACCTATGCCCATATACTATGAGTGACTTAGCATTAGAAAAACAGGTGGGCATGGGTTTCACTAGCCTACCCGTAGAGTAAGTAGAGTGGAGAGATGTCAAGATAGGAAAGCTTATATTTGGTTTTGAATTTTCCCTTAATTATAAGCCAAAGGAAAAATGCCTACCTTTGTATGTGAATATTATTCCAGATGATAAGGTTGTTATTCATCTCCGCACCTTTCCTCCTAAACACATCATATACATTTTTATTGGAGAATTTCCTTACATATACACAACCAATAATCATATCTATAGCAACTACCATTATACCTAATTTACTAATCAACATGTCCCTGATCTTGCATATTGAATTCATTAGCCCTGATAGGATATAAAAGACAAAATATTACCCTTTTTTAGGTACATAGCAAGAAATACTCATTGTGGATGAAATGCATATACCAAGTGTGACTACACCACAAATTTGATTAGTAAAATTTTCCCTACATAAGACAAGATCCTATTGTTCTATCTTTCTAATACATTGACAATGGCTGAATTAAAAGTGTCATGGTCAATTAACTTTAGTTTCGTGTGGCAAAAAGGACCCTTAGATACCTAAAAGGTAATTTACCACGTGGCATATTACTGATTTCAATAATTTTATTTTTGATAGTTGGCTTTACACCTATCACGTAAAGCTTTAATTTTTCATAGTCATGTGCAAATTAGAATAGCTACTAAACTTCTTCGACACATATAATGAGTATATATTTCCCTTAAAAAACATCATTAAATCATCATGTAATACCCCATATTTTTGAGAAATTTATTGAATGAAAAGTTGGGTGTTTAATAGAGATTTCATAATGTTGGATATTAATTTGTAACTATGATTAGGTTTGAGGTAAAGTCAGGTTAAAAATAAGGATAGGAAAATAAATTAACCAAGTTTTTAGGTGGACCAATAGATTAGTTCTATGAACCTATTGACTATTTCATCATTTTAGAAAAATGATTTTTGCTAGATCAAATAGATCGACTAGTGGGAGAATCGATTGACTGCTTTGTAGAATAGTCAATCAGTAGGCTAGACTAGCCGACTGGTTTATCTAGCTAAGTAAATTCTTAAAACTTAATTTTTTGGAAAATTTTCTTATACCAAATAAAAACCTTGATAACCCATTCCAAATTATTCTTAAATACTCTTAGCCTTTCTTATAATGTATTTGGCTCAAAATAATACCTCAAGCTAATTAGATAAGTTTGATTTGGAAAAGTGAGAGGGAAGATGGCGTCAACTTTATCTTCTTCAACCTCCCTCCTCTACACACTTCTAGAATTGTTGCTTCAATTCCAGATTATAGTCTACTTATAAGGGAGATTCCTCCCATAGTAGCTTTCCATTTTCCCTCTTTTGTTTGGCATTTATAGACTGGTAGACCAACACCACTCCTGAATCATCATTTGAGCTCTAGAAGATAGATTAACCTATCTTAAATGAATCTTTCCATTTAACTAAAATTCCAACGGTAAGAATTAGGGTTTTCAATATGTTCTTGACCACACCTATGCTTGTATCAAATTGGTAGCTATAAATAGCCCCTGCACCTTATATTTACTTTTCTTTCAACAACCAAAAAATACCTTAGTCCTCTAGCACTTGCCTTCTCTCCTCTTCACTTTGAGCCTTATATTCGAATTCTTTTGCTCTTCTAATACTTTCTTTAGCTCTTTCTTGTTTTATTTTTAAGTAAGAAAGTGTTAGTTTAGGAGAAAGTTGAGTTAATTTCAACACAAACTCCCTATGTTTTCCCTTAGGTGTGGTATGCCTATTTTTCCCTTTCTATTTTAAGTTTTTATTTGGAAAAATTATTCAATAATTTTTTAGTTTAAGCTTGTTATTTTTAAGGTTTTGAAAGTTAAGGATTTATATAGGTTGAGTTTTCTTATTTGAGGAAAGTTTTACCTGCATCTAGTTAGTCATTCTTACTTCTAAAATGTGAATTAGATAAGCTTGTATGTTATGAAACCTCTAAATTTTTTATGTTATATGTTGGTATGAGTATATAGTTTCTAGATTGGTAGTGGATGATGAAAGTGTGAAAAATTAAGAAGAATGTATGATTTTTAAGAAAAACTAAGATGTGATGATTGATGGTAAAATATGCAACTATTGTAAGCTGGAAATGTGTCTATGTGATGTTAGTCCATGTTTAATTGGTATGGTAGAGAATTATAAGTATGATCTTCATGAAAATGCCTGCTTGGTGTTGTTTAAGGGTAAACTGATTGACTAGTTAGGTCCAACCAATCGACTAGTCCTTAGAACAGTCAACTAGTAGGCCCAACCTATCGACTAGGAGATCTACAGTGACCTTAACCTTACTCTCAACTTAAACCCATTAACTAATTTGGAAAAAGCAATTGACTAGTGCAAGAACAATCGACTAGTTTTCCCAAACTAATCAACCTGTTTGTGAGAATCCTAGGTTTGGTTGAGCCAAACAAGTCGACTGGTCGTCTCAACTAATCGAATGGTTACTGAGACTTTTGCCTAAGGTTATTATATGATTATTTAATGGGTAAAATACACAAGTTGAGAGGAATCAATAACCTAATGGATGGATAAAATGAACTATGATTCATAATAGAGTCAATGGATGTTGTAAAGGGCTTGATAGGTAAACTGTAACACCCCTAAAATTCACTACTAAAAAATTTTGTTAATTAAAAGGAAATTAGCATAAGAAAATTAAATAACTGTGAACTTTGGGGGTATTACCGCCATATTTAGTACCAGACCGGTTCACACCTACCATTCTAGTACCAAGTGCTAAGGCTAAAAAGGTAAAATACAATTTTACGAGAAACTTAAGCATGTATAAATCAGAGAAGCGCCATAAATAATTTACGAGAGTAAAATCCAACAACGGTGGTTACAAAATAAAAAATACATTGAATTTAGAAGAGACAAATTAAAACCCTAGAATTTACCGGATAGTACCTTACGTTCTTTCCCGAGAGCCCACTTGAACAACACCTGAATACGACCTGCAAGGGGGTATTGCCCATTGAATAGGCAGGGGCCCCACGAAGGGAACCTTTCAGTACTACGGTACTGAGTAACCCTTTAAAAACGCACTTAAAAACATGCGCGTAATGTAACACATGAAATACTACTGCATTCGTACATAACCATAGGTATGAACATGATATTCAGATCCATTTATTCACACATCTAACAATTATTAAAATATAGGATTTTTAAAAATTTTGGGGATTACATAAACCCCAAATAAAAATGGCTTTGAAAGGGGTGATGAAATATAGACCTTGTCTTTGATGCATTAATATAACAGATTTGGTTAATATTAAGCAAGTATTAATGGAAATCCCATACATAGTTGGGGATAGAAAGGGTTAACATGTAATAAGTATGTGAATGCCTTACTTGCATATTATATGGGCCTTATGAGATATTGTAACCTCAAGAATAAGGTAGTAATCACATAAAGCCAAAAAAATTAAGTTGTGCATGGGTCTGGGTTACTTGATCATTAATTAACTATCAAGGGTTATTCTGCCTTCAAGCGTTTATTTTTGCCTTTGGGCTTTAAGGAACTAATCACATAAAGTCAAAAAAAATTGAGTTGTGTATGAGTCTAGGTTACCTAATCCTTGATTAGCTAGTAGTGGTTAGTCTGCCTTCAAGCATTTATTGGTGCCTTTGAGCTTTGCCTTTGGGTGGTATCTTAGAGATCTCAATGCCTTACCTACTCTGGACACTAGTGATGTATTAGAGGGTATTAATATTAAAGGATATGGTTACCTAGATATTTTTTGGTTTCGGCCTAGACTTATGTCCATTGGTGGTTACTTTGCTTCAACTTGGACTTATGTCTATTTATGCTTTTAGCTTCAGATGGACTTATGTCCAATGTGATTATTTGGCTTCATTCTATACTTTATGTCCTTTGATTTGGATAGACTTCTATGGTATGTGAGATTATGGGGTGGTGCATAGTCCATCGCTCAATTATAATGTTAAAAAGCTAGAATGAATACTTGGATGATAATTGGAATGAGTAACTCTATAATAATTTGAATGAATATTTTGATAATAATTGGAATGAATAACTAGATAATAGCTTGAATAAATATTTGGATAAGAATAAAATAAGGATGTGGATGAAATGGAGAACAAAAGAGAAGGTACTTGAAAGAGGAGCAATGATTTTAAATGAATTGTGTGAGTTGGAAAATATATCCAATGAAAAACCATGTGAAAAGATAGTAAAACCCTAGTGGCCATTTGAATAACTTGTTTTGTATTTGTATGTGACTACCTATGATGTTTTACTAAGCATGATGTATCATGAATTGCCAAAGTTGTGCATCGTATTAAGTTATGATGCATAACCAAACTATGATACAGTAGGTACACCTAATTATATGGCATCAAAATGACTCATATTAAGTATGATTTCCATGATATTATAGAATATTGTGCATATATGACCCTCATTGAGGAGTTAACTTGGATTACTCAGTACATAGCATACGAATGTGTCCATTTGCTTGGTCACATACTCATTTCCACAAGTAGAGAGTCTTGTGTAGCTTTTTGGGGATGACTAGTAGAAAGCCTACCTTATTTTGGATTCGTGCCTTAAGAGCATGGACATCTGGAGACTTTTGTATGGCCCATCACGGATTAATTTTTTAGCTAACACCTTACACTTATTTTTTAATATAATAGCCTTATATTTCAATTCAATCTACCTTACTATATTTGTTTGTGTCAAGGCTCATTGAGGCCCAATTATGTAAACATTATCTTTAGATACCTATATATCCTAGTCTTACGCACTTTATTTTTTTTTGGTTGATATGGTTCTTTAGACTTGTATTTGATATAGGAAAAGCAGCTAATGTCTATCCAGTGTTAGGTACGGTATTAGCACCCCATTTTTTCTAAGTGTGTTTGGTATTTTCCACTTCCACAATACTTTTCCGGTCCATCAGCTATAAGAGTGGGGGTTCCGAGCTCAATAAACCAAACCTTATATGGTAATAAATCATGGAAAAGACATTAAATACTTACACTGGAACACCATGTGGGCTAGGGCTAGGTTGAGATGAATTCTTGTCCACCAGCTATAATAATGGTCAGGAGCATTCTGTCCTGGTGTATCATTTTCAGTCCACCGGCTATAATAGTGGGGTTCCTATACTCACGTGGATATAATTTATGAGATGTGTAAAGATAATGTTAATGGCCTATATCTTAATGATGATGATTATTCTGAATAGCATACTATATGGAATATCTTCCTTTTTATGCTGTGCATGGTCTTAGCCATATAGTTACCTTAGTTAGTACCTAATGTACTGATCACCCCTTTCATGGGTGTTGCTCGTTCCTACGAGCAACGACCCCTCCTAAGTTTGTGCAAGTAAGAAATGATGTCTTTGATGACTTTGATACCTATAATTCCTTGGGTGGGACAGTGTGATGGCCTATCATTCATGTTGTGGGGTCTGAGAGGGTGTTATCCAAACTTATTTTTATCAGATCTCCTTATTGTTTTACTTATCGTTTTCTTTCCCCTATAGTGGGCATTAATGTATTTGCTTTCTATTTCTGTATTAACTCTAACAATTACACGCTCTATTTTATTTATGAAGTGTTGAAACTATTATGGTTTTTATTGACTACTTACATTAATACTTTTAGTCTCTCTAGCCTTGTGGTTAATATGAGATTGGACGGGGGTCAATCTTGTACTAATCATGGCGGTAGCGACCCCCATTTTTAGTGTATGGTTTTCTGTACAAATGAAAAATTTTAACTATAAATTTTGGGGGTTTTACAAAATTATTTAAACCTAATTCTAAATCTTAACTCTAAACTTATTTCTCTATCCTCTTTATTTTTTTATTTTCTTCTTCTTTTTATTTTTCCATGGCCAGTAGAAATCCTTTTCTTCTTATGTTTCCTTTCTTCTTGCATGTGAATTCTTCCCTATCTTGGCCATGGCTTTTCTATGCCATTCCTACCTTTCCTTACATGGTTTGCTTGTTCCAGCCCTTACCGATTGTGTTTGCTTCATCTCTTCCCATCTCATTCTCTTGTGTCTCTTTATATATACCACTTTACATGCCAACTACTTTCTCCCTTCCTCCATTTTTCTATCAAAGACTTACACCACCAATTCACCTTCTCCCTCCTTCTTTCCCTTCTCTTCACCATCGCCAAATCAACCTACCAATATCCCCATTGGCAGCCTTTTTCCACTTCCTCATCCCTAAGCACCAACAACCTCCACCATACCTATAATACCCCCATTTTTCACTACTAAAACCTTTTCTATTTAAACATTATGGAAGAGGAAATACAAGTCCAACCTAAGAAAAATGGAGTGCTACTACTGTATCTAAGACAAAATAGGCACATCATCACTCACCTCATACTAGACGCAATGCTAAATATCCAACCGATTAAACACAAAGAAAAACTAGAGTACCAAAGAAAACATTTGGAAATACGAAAAATTAAGGTTTATAACCCAGGGCTACATAGGCCCAAAATTTGTACAAGATATATGAGAAGAAGATGCTAACTGGAATAAATTAATTTCAAATGATATACAACTTTTTCACTCAAGGAACACAAAGAAAAGCCTTCGAGAATGCTTATGCTCAACATTCCAACTATGTTGAGAGGAGGATGTACCACTCATTGGTCATTCTAGGGACGACCTACAATGAACCTCTTACTCGTGGGATTGAGTAGGGGATTGGAAGTTTGGAATAACAACCCCAATAGTATGTATATATACTGAGCAAACCAACCTGCCACTATCATGCTGATCATAGTACAAGCCAGACCCACAAAACATGCTCATGGTACGACCTACCAAAATGTACACACAATTTCCCTACTATATTATTCATGTATAATCACACAGATCATACAAGGCATATTTGAGTCCACTGAAACATGCTTAACCATAATCATACTAGCATAGGAAGGTATACATATTATAACATACATTCCACCTTCTTAAGAAACATGGATCACTTAGACTATCCATACAACATTGTTTAGAGTGTGACTTGGAGTGTAATGTAAAATCAAAATCACATATATAACTTTCCAATCATGGATTTTACAATAGGTGGATCATGATTACAAGAGTAATAGATCATGAAATCATTCATGGAAACATGTTAGAAACACAAAGGTACACCATAATGGTCCATTCAAGGGAAACATATGATTGGCATAGAACTTATTTGATCAATAGGTGATCATAGAATCATTTACCCCAAGTTATTGAGAAATAGGTGATCATAGAATTATTGACCCCAAGTTATTGAGAAATAAGTGGGATTATTCCCCATGGCCTCTCTATAACATATAAGTCAAACCAAATAAATGGACATAAAGTCCCAACTCATGACAAAGTAACCTCGTGGTTTTTAAGTCTTGGCTCATGCCAAAGTAACTTGGTGGATGTAAGTCCTGGCTTATTCCAAATAACCATCATGTGGTGACCATACCCTTTAATATTGATACCCTATAGTACATCATTAATGTCTAGATTGAGAAAGGAATTGGGATCAACAAAGATCTAGAGATCAACCAGGATCCCATTCGAAGGCAGCCGAAGGTAAAACGCCCAAAGGCAAACTGACCCACAGTAGCTAATTGAGGATAAAATAACTTAGACCTATCATGATGCTTGTTCCACGTTAAGTAACCAATATCTTATTGGATCGGGTTGTCATATCATATGTAGGACCATAGACAATATCATGCCAAGTAACAAGCCATTTCAATTCACTGTATCCACATAAGGTTCTCACATCATCAAGTGTTCTCATTTAGGGTATCTTCAAGTGATTATTCGATTACATGATTAATAATTCCAATGGGTGGAATTATATAATGTTAGTATCATCCATAAATGTCCAAGCCAACATTTGATTTCCATTTATTCCTATTTTATCACAATTCAAATCTAGGTCAAAGCCTAGGACTAAGGCTAAAGCCATAGTTTATATCCTAACCGTAGTCTTACCATTCATTAAAGGATGTTCCAATTTAATCTATAAGGACAAGGATAAAGGTCCACTTAGAGGTCAACTAGAGTCTAACTTTAAATCATAATTATTTATCCATTTATTTTAATAGCTAAGTAAAAGTCATTATTTATAGATAAGGTTGACTTAAGGCAACCATATATGTCCCTGCTATTTCCCCCTATTATTGCTAAATCATTTAAATTACAAGGTGTCACATTTTAAATCCATGATATAAGTCATTAGAGGTCTATCCATCATTTTGATTAATTAGATAAATATTAACCATACGAAGAGTACATTTTTATCCATCTAATCAACTATTCATTTTATGGTCAAAAGAAAGGCCTAATTCCTAATTTAAGGTTGCCATTTGCCAACTAGGATAACATTGCTTTTTACTAACTTTAATTCCTTATTTAAACTTCATTAATCTAAGTAAACTCTAATAACCAAATATTATAACATACATATATTTATGAATACTTTCCAAGGTTTGGAATAGAACGATTTGGGTATGATACAAACCATCCTCGTTGTATGAGGTGGTTTTTTGGATATAAATTCAATAAAAAAAATGGAGATATTTGAGTAATTTCGAACTAAGATTGATCTTATGCCTACATCAAATGTATGTTCAAATTATCATATTCTTACTATATTATTTTAGCAAAATCCATAATTAGTTTTTTTATGATATGTCATTTGGGA
This sequence comes from Tamarix chinensis, assembly GCA_030549775.1. Taxonomy (NCBI): domain Eukaryota; kingdom Viridiplantae; phylum Streptophyta; class Magnoliopsida; order Caryophyllales; family Tamaricaceae; genus Tamarix; species Tamarix chinensis. The sequence goes on from CM060175.1 coordinate 39,626,860, forward strand.
TCCATATAGAGTAGCTGATTCATATAAGGATTATCCTATGGCATTATATCACATTGTTTACACTATTTAGATAAAGTGGAACTATATACGTTAGATATAGTAACAAACTAGTTTGGATATATATGTACAAAGGTCTTTCCCTCAAGAAATACAAAGTTTATTATGCACATATACTTAACTAATTGTACTTCAGGCATGAATACATATTAGGCCCAGATGTTTTCAGACCCCTTTCTCAATACCCATAAAATGTGGCTCGTGACTATATGGATTGGTATGTTCCTAGATTTCATAAGTATGTATTGGCAATAATAGATGAATATTTGGATGAACATTGATGAGCATGAAATTCTGATCAAAATATGTATTAATGAAACACGTAAAACTATCTGTCATTTTTATTAGAGGGGTAAACTATCTCCAAATTACTAGCAGTTAGTTATATGCATTGAAATTTTTTTATATGATTTAGGAGTTACTGTACCTAGGTATGGGAGTTTGTAATGAGCTTGATTTATTATTGTATGGTTATATACTTTGATCGAAATATGTTTGTTATAATTATAAAATGTAGTTTCTATTTTATTTCATGATTAAGAAAGTATCATCCAACCCACATTGAACACATAAAACACTGAGATACTTAAGCTTAATAACATAAATATATCTAATTATAATAGGTCAGATACTTAAGCTATCATAAAAAGGTAACAAGGAAATAAATATAAATTTGAAAAAATTCATCATATATATGTTTTAAAGGTCAGATACAAATAAACTAAGAAAAAATTACAACAATTCTAGATAAAAGTTGAGTCTAAAGATATAGGTTGTGGCTCTTATGTGCCATCATGTACTAACGAGAGCTATTATTGGAATATTGAAGAATATAATATATTTCATGTTAAAACGCTACTATCACTGTATTTGTTCCAATTTGCATTATTTGTTCCAATTTTCGTGTAGTGGTAGAAGTGGAAAATCATCCAAAAGATATACATATCAAATATAAAAATATAATAATTGGCATTAATATAATATTGATATAGAAATAAGACATAAAACACCCATATACCGATATGTAGTGACTAATATCTTGTAAAAACTATATAGTCACTTCATTTTCAGACCCTTTAAGTGCATGTTGTGCCAATAAAGATAGAAATGAAATGTGCACATTCAATGAGTAATATGTAAACAATATACAATAATGAGTTGCAATGACATAACCAATGTCTGACATTTCCATCTAGTGTGCCATCAAAGTTGGCTCTTATCAGTGGGCAATAGTATTAAGAACTTGATCAACTTTGTCATATAAACACATTTTTGTACTACTATCATCTAGCTAATATCTTGTGATACAAGTTAGTACGAATTTGAACCCATAGTTCCCCATCTTCCAGTATAATATATGCTAATTCTCTAAAATTATAGTTTCCATCTCCCAACACATTTTACCATGTACTAATATATGGAACTTTATATCATTTCATTTGAATTACATATGGAAATTGTAATTGGTCTAATAAAATAAATGTTGATTGTCGTCCTTGACCCTAACCCTAGGCCTAACCTTGACTTGGGGATGACTTATTGTGAGCTTGTGTTAATCTCAAACGACTTGAAGATTATTTTTCTGTGTACTCCCACCTAGATTGTTCTCATTTAGTAGAGTTTCTTAGGTGACCCCTATGTTGTCGTACTAGTAGCTTCTGAAGAAGTGCTATCTGGGGAACTACAATTTTAAATATCTCTCTTACCTACTAATTCTGTACCAACAGTGGCTGGATCATAACAACTTCCATGGAAATATAAATTAAATAAAGTGAAACCTCTGTTGATTCTTACGGGTTCGATGGATTAATAGGTTCATCTATGTCAATTTTATCCTAAAACAGACGAATAATTGATAGAGGGATTGACATGTAGTTATAAGTGTAGTTATTATTCTCATATGTATATGGTATCCCGTGTGTACTCTGTATATAATATTTGCATAAATCATCATTGGTATCTACATAATTATTTTTTTGACACTCTTTGTTAACTAGTTCCATTGCATATGAAGTATTGAACTGAGACCTCTCTAACGATACTTTTATCTTTTTATGTTTCAATTCTAGGAACATGTGCATTTGTTTTTATACTATATTGAAGCTACCTCATGATGTCTCTTTCTTTAAAGATCCTTGAACACCTTCAATTTTATTGATAAAAAAATATTATATTAATTTATAAGTAGAAAAAAGTAAAATAAATTACATTAGGAGATAAAATATAAATCATACATATTCATTGTAATTTGATAGATATGAAACACATCACCGAAGAAAGCAGAAATGATTTTGTGTTTATATTGTTGTGGTCAATTCGTCTTTAGATACTAAATTAGGCTATACATGTTTATGTAATCTTCCTCTAATAACAAGAGTTATTTCTCGTATGTTTGTTCATCTGTGATATCTACCACATTTTTCCATTGTAATATAAAACCACATACAAATGATGAACGGCCAGAGACTTTCTTACACCTTTCTTCCACATTCTTATTAACATGAAACCTATATAATAAATTTTTTCATGTGACAAAAATATGTTCCATCGCTGAAATGATAGTAAGTTTCCGATCGGTAATAATGGTGGTTGGAAGCATAGATGGATCCATTAAAGTCTTCAATCTCTCAAGTACCATAAATAAATTTTCTTCTTTTTAGATGACGTGTATGTGCATGCAACATTAAAATTCAATTGTGTTGGTGTTAGTCCAATAATTTTAAGTAATGATATTTATATCTATTCATTTTATACATGTAATTCCTTTGTAAAATAAAAGGAAATACACCTAAAGTATTAATAGATACGGGATGTGCAAATAAATGTTCATTTATTATATTTGACTTTGGCTCACTTCGATACCATTGAAAATAATGATTCTTAACCAATATACTCATAATATGTTGTAACATTGTATGATCGTCTACTTGTTCGGACCTGTCAAATATTATAAATATGCCTTCTCATATTTAAATTTTTTTAAAATTATTTTTAGAGAAGTGGTATGATTTTTTATAACCTTATGTTAGTTGTGATAAGTTCATCACAAATTAAACTTCACTTTCTGTCAACTTACCCAGAACAATATGCATTTGTTTATACTTTATCAATTTGTGATTATGCATCTTGTTCCTAACTACCACTTTCCATCATCCATTATTATGTTTACCACCAATAATAAAAAAGTATAATAATTTTTTATATAACTTATATTATGTGTATCTTCGGTATCTATAGGTTTAGTATGCATGCACACACGTTTCATTCCTTTCACATCTTATCGATACTTTAATTGCCCTTATACTATTTTCCTTTCTAGAACATTTGATGATCAAAATCATCTTATGAGTTCTACCTATTTATTTAACTCGTAATACAAGTTCTTCAATATCATAAAATATTTGATATGTTAAAAAATCCCTAATAATTTTGGGTTGTAAAACATGTATTTATATGTTCCATATCTTGAAAAGAGAGTTCATCATAATAATATAATAAAAAGAAGTATTAATTTCATCAAACCAAATTCGTCTACATAATTTACAATAAAAAAATATTTTACCTTTTTATTTAAGTTGTAATTATTATTTGGAAAATCTATTTGTATTTCTTTGATGTGTTTATAACCTATCGGTATTCTACATCTTTCATTGTACTATGTTGGTGTTTTAAATCCATCGTCGTGGTTTATCGGAGAGTCGATCACATTGTAGCTTGTTAGAGTTCCAAATTTATTGTAATTTGAAAGATTTCTAAATATATTATTCATTATGAGTGTTTAAAAAAAAAGAATTTGAAATTTTATAGGATGATTGAACAATGAAGTCAGTTTTTGAAAAATTTATATTGAAATGTATTAATTAATTTCTCTATGACAAAAATAAAAGTTACGAAGTTTGTCGTAGTTTAAAGTTTATATAAACATTCGGATGATACAAATCAAAACTATAAAATTTGTATAAGACAAAAATTTTTTTTACTTATACTTGCACCTATGATTTATAACTTAAGCCCATATCCTGTAATTTTGATAAAGTAAAATGATGAATTTATATCAGACAAACTATTTTTTTTTACCTATACTTACGTCTATGTCCTGTATTTTTAATTGATATAATTTTGGTCTTATATAACTATACTCTGTAATTCTGATTAATAAAATTTTATCATTATTTATAATAATTGTCACAATAAACGAGAAAGAGAAAAAATCGACAATAATGATGGTATATATCCATTTCGCTATACAGCAAAGAGAAAGAACAACAACATTTGTCTGTAATGGGGCGCGGAACAGCAAAACTTGCCCGTGGCAGGGCAGAGGAGGGGTAAACATCATCAGTTGGAGGAGGAGAAAAACAACAAAATTGTAAATTGGAAAGGAAATAGAATGACAAAAGTGACCGGCGATGGTGGGAGTGTAAGAACCATAAAAATTAGCCGGAGATATAGAAGCTAAAAAATTGCCGGTGAATCAGTGAGGAAAAGATAAAAATTGTAGGTAAATGAAAAAATAAAAATAAAAATAAAAATTACCGACGGGAGCCGGAGAACGAATGAAATGACCAAAAAGTCCGTTTCGAATAACAAAACCCATTCGAAAATAATTTTGCGTCTGTAAGATCCCGTACCGGTCTTGTCCCTGACCGACCCCGTTCCCATCTGCCGGATAAAGTCGCATAAATTATGGTGCATGACACGCAATGCCGAGCTGTTGCTGCATCAACTTGGATTATTCTAAGTATCAAATCCGCTCTCGGCAGTAGCAGTGTTCCGGACGAGGTTCCTACTACGAAGTGAGGGAAAATCAGAGAAAATGGCGTCTCTAGGCGTGGTTGGCTTCGTGGGATTGGATGATTTGAGCCTGGAATTGGCTGCTTCTTTAGTTCGTTCTGGTTATTCAGTTCAATCCTTTGATATCGAGGTACAACGTGGATGTATTTGCTATCCGTAATCTTTGGCATGTTATTATTACTTCCATAACTGTTTACTTAACAGAGTGAGTGTAGAAAACGCAGCAGAGGATATTGGAGTTTGAGATATAAAGATCGGAGACAAGTTGTGGCTGATTTTCTCTATATCTTTTCTGATTTAAGTTGGGATTTCTATCCTCATCAGACCTCAATCTGAGCCCTTGATCGTAAACATCTATCGCCCACTACCCTTGATCTCAAACTACCACTAGAGTCCTCGAACGACTGATATTCCTTATGCAATCCCAAGCTGTTGATACTGTCATCAAATAATCATTCCTAACCAATTAGCGGTAACGAAAAATTGCTTTGAGCCTTGCCTCTTTAAACCGTGAAGCTTCTGTTGACTAAAAAAGGAAAGAGAAAAGAAAACCTGTCAAGAATTGAGCGTTACCAAAATTCTGTTTTTAGGAGAATGCCATGAAAAACAAAATTTCCGGGGCTCACTGAAGTCAAAGATTTTAGTGGAAGCTGTTGAGTCCATCGTAACACCTTTATTGTGGGCAACATAATGCACATTACTCCTTATTTCCGGGGGCCAACTTTTTTCTTGTCGGAATCACATTCAAATGTGAAAAAGATCTTTGTGTTGTAAAGCATTAACTAATTTTTATTTCTCCCCTCCAATTATTTAAAATTAATTATGTACCGGAATTTGGATGATAAAGAGAAAGGAACAAGTGAGCCTTGACGAAAAATTCCTGTTTACGGACTACCTTCAGCTAACTACTATAGGCATGAAAAGGGTCATGATAAGGTCCTTACCACACGTGGACACCTTTCATTGACTTTAGCTAAGCCTCAAGACTAATGACCACTAGTTTTCATGCGCACCACCCTGTCTCATGGATGGAAGGAAGCTTCGGATAATATTGGGGCCTTCCCAATACAGTTGTTAGTTCCAATTATGCAACCTAACTTTTATTGGATGCAGGTCGAAGATGCTCTTGTATCCTCTGCAGGATGGTTTATCAATTTGTCCTCCTTGGCCTCACCAATCCATTTACCTAGCCTGGGCCCACTACTTGACACATCTTGGCCCACTATTCAAGGTTCTTATGCCATAACCGTGAGACTAGGCATTTGGATAATTACAAGACTCTTAAGGTTGAATCCCTGGTCCAAGCTGTGTTCGGCACTATGACAGTGCTTATGTTCAATCATTGGTCTGTCAATTTTAGCAGCCAGCCTAGATAAGGTCTTGGTAGGCTCGGCCTCTCATTGCTTGGAGTTGTTCAATTGAGATGAAATACCTTTGGATCAAACTACAAAAGTCCATTTCTGGTTTTTGTTGCTCCTTTCCTTATTATGAGCGTGAGGACAAGCTCATTTTCCTAGAGGGGAGTGATGATAGTGTTCTTGGTCATGGGTTGGGCCTATCTCCAAACCCACCGCAGCTTTGAGCCAATTTTATTCTTATCGTATTAGATTTGAGTTTATTAATACGTAGCAAGCCTTTGTTTTTGCTAATTAGTAGTAGGCCTTAGTTAATTAACCTTTTTTATATATTAGTGTTTATATAGGGTTTATAAAGGCTTAGCTCTATTAGCCTGTAATCACATATACATAAAAGTCTAAGTCCTTATTAATACACAAGTCAGGAGAGATAGTAAATTGCTAATTTCCTAACTCTCTCCTCTCTCCCAATCTTTTCTCTTCTTGTTAGTTCTCACAAACCTTAACCCTAATTCATTTACATACAATCAATTAATTCAATTAACCTAATACACTCTTGAATTCATCTAATTCCATGGGAACTATTATTCAATCATCCCATGACCTTGCCGCAGCCAGTTGTGGAACCTAACGTGATGTGATTGGATATCAAGGTCTTCTTCGTCCACCTTTGACCTTACTCTTGTGGCTAGTAGATTATGTGTCTTACCCTTGATTTCCAAGCCCCTTCTCCTAATGGAATCAAATATGTAGAGCATGAACCTATTGATGAAATTTGCCCTTCATGTTTCCAAAGGGGAGCTAAGAGAGAGAAGAGGTATTTGATCTATGATTGTGTACCCAGCAGAAACCACCTCACAAGAATCTCCAGTTTTTTGCAGATTAAGAGTATAAAGCAGATGTGCTTAGAAGTGACATGGTGAGCCTGTGACTAAATAGTAGTCCTTATTCTCACCTAGATGTGATGTTAACATTGGATAGTATCCTGCATGTTTTCCATGATTCATACACCTGGGATTCTGCAGTTGTTATATTTATAGTCTGGCTCATTAATATATTTTCTCACTGTTGTCACTAATATATCATACTCTTGCCAAGCTACTTGGCAATTTACTTCATTTTGCTTTGTCCCAAAATTTTTGCAAGGGTTCTTTTATGGAGTATTAAATATATTTATTTTTCTAGATGCTCTTTTTTATTAAATACTTTCAAACATACGATTTATCTCCAATGAATAAACTCATCATTAATAATAAGAGCAACTAAGGAAGATAACAATAAAAGTAATGGTGTTGCATTGCTGTTATTGTTTAATTATTTTCTTAGTCTTGACAATTTTTAAACACTGGCAAACAATATAAGACATAGGAAGTACTATCATATGTAAACCCTCTCTTAGGGAAAAAAATGAATATTCATGTGACTGTTGAAATGCGATATTATGCTCTTGAACCACTTTGCATTCATGACATGTCACTGCCTTTGAATATTAAAAGCCTTCTGCACACATTCTATTGTCAATAATTGATACATCACATTGTTCCTGCCTATGCATGTATTGGTTTATTTCATCTAGTCTTTGGTTTTTGTTGCTCCAGACAGCTAAGCCTTTGATGATGGAATTCTCAAAGCTTGGGGGTTTGAGATGTTCCAGTATGATTGAGGCAGCAGAAGGTAGATTATCTTTTCCACACTGTTATTGGGTCATGGCTGAGTAGGCCTTTTATATTTCATTTGTTTTGCTTATGTGGTTGAATCGTGAACACTTTAGTGAGTGTGACCCATGTTTAAGGCATTAGTTGGACCTATTTACTTCTCTTATAAATGTACATGAAATACTCTCATAATAGAACACACTTTGATTCTGACAAATGGCTAATGGGAGTTAAAAAGCATGTTTAATCCACCTAAAAGTTTATTTTTTATTTTTTTTTCTTCTTTGATGAGAAATTTTCATACTCACAAGTAAACATATGAAGTTTCTTCTTTGCTGTATATTCAGGTGTTACAGCTTTAGTCCTGTTGATATCTCATTTAGATCAAATAGATCATATCTTGTTCAGCCAAGAGGGTGTATTGAAAGGTAAAGCTTGTAAGCTATGATCATGGCTTAGATCAAATAAGTCCATTGGTTGATGTTTTGTTCTTACAAATTGTTGCTTCCCCAGGTTTGTACAAGGATACAGTCATTGTTCTTCATTCAACTCTATTACCAGTGTTCATTGAGAAGATAGAAGAGAAGCTTACAGGTAGTTTCCTTATCATGTCTTTAATACGATATTGCACATAGCATCATTGGGAGTTCTATGGTTTGATTGTTTCCCTGATAGGACGCTTCAACCTGTCTGAAGCTCTGTTGTATTAGTGGCTGAATAGCTTTACTGACTATCATCTCCACTCTGAGATTTATTTCTGTTCATTGATTTTGTGCTGTGCTGTGGCCTAAGAATAGAAATATTAAGTACATCGATCAATCTACACAACTAACCAAGGCTCCTAAAACCTGGTGGAGTATTAATACAGCAATTCATCTCTTCATAGCTCTAATGCAGTCAAAACTATGAATGTTGTTGTACTCAAACAAATCATTGTATTCAATCAGCTGAATGAATTGAACTGGTTGATGACAATTATCTCCATGCTGGATGCATTGAACTAGTTAATCCACCAATAATTCACTGCAGAGAGCATCAAAACTAATTAATAAACAAATGACTCAATGCATCAAATTGTTCAACATTCCCCCTAATATAATTTCATCCAACACAGAAGAAATCTTATTGACCATCTGAACGTGTTCCTCTCAGATAGCACCATGGTCAAAGTAATAGAGCCCATCGATTTCTCTATCACTGCCATTGTCTTCCCTAAACCAAGTCCTAAAACTCCCAATTAGAGGGGAAAAATTTGACAACATAGTTACTTATTTGTGTGAGCTTACCTACAAAGAACAGATTCTGGACAGTTTAGGAACATGTAACACAAAATTGAGGGATAAGGTGGAATTCAGAGCATTATTTCCCTTCTAGCAACTGAAAATTGTGATCCATTAGCGACACAAACCGGAGATTCTTCTCCATTAATGAGAGCCTTAATGTTGGCATTTTGTTTCTTACAACTAAGAGCATCATGGGCAAACATATCACAGAAATGACAGAAGCAAGGTTTCCAATCATACTCAATTTGTTGTGTGATTTGTTCCCCCTCCGGATCAACAATAACCAAGGAATCCAAGAAAGGCTTCTCAACATCTATCTCAATCAGTACTCTAGGGAAGGACACTTGATCCCTGGAAACAGTTATGGCATCAGTGTATAGTGGCTTCCCTACTGCACTTGCAATTTTGCTCAACAAATTCTTGGACTAGTACTCGAGAGGCAAGTCAGGGAATCTGATCCATAAAGGCATAACCTGCATCTCATTCTTATCAATCTTCATCTTCCTATGCCAAGGCTTCTACACAAATGGTCGATTAAAGAAGGTCCAATTCTGGCCAAGTATAAAATTCATATCTTCCTTGCTACTGAACTTAAAAAGAGAATAACCTGGAGCATGAAGCAAAACTTGTGGCAAAGTAATTGCTCTCCAATGCATATGCACATAACCAAAAATCTGATTATAAGTTGTAGAATCCCCAAACACATATCCCACGAAGGTATTAGCCCATAGGTTTGCTTCTGATTCAATGTCCCCCCCTATCTAATCCACCAGAAATCAGTCCTTTATCCATGGAGGGGGGGGGGTTATATAATAATTGTTCACCTAGGTTAGGATTATGGCTCTCAGACAAAATACCCTACCAGGAAGGTCCTTTACTAGGGGAACATACCTCTAATTGATCCCAAATACATTTTTTCTCTTCAACGGCTGGGGTCGATTGATTGGGTTTTACAACTTTCATTGCTATATCAAGACTAGGTTTTGCCACTGTCTAGGTGTTCAAAGTACCAGTATAAACTTTTTTTAAAATTAGTGAAGGTTCATGCGTACTAGCAGATGTAATATCAACATCAAACAATGCAGACTCAAAGGGCATTGGAGTTGTTTCCCCTTGCAAAGCCTCCAGTGAAGGTTCCTGACTTTGCTGGTTATGAGAACCAACCACACACGAAGGACTATCAGTATTCTTAGAATAAAAAACCAAGTGCAGTTGATTAACAGTCATGGAGGAAGGTGATTTCTTCTTCCTTGCCATGGCGTGACTCACTCTAAACCCTAGGAGAGAGGAGGGAGGAGACAGATTTAAGTTTTTTATTGTATTCATCCTTATTCTGCCTGTATAATATATTATTTTTATCTTGTTAAATTTCGGTAATTACAGAATTGTCTATTATGGGTAATTTTCTATGGTGGCTATGGTGGGCAAAATATAATGGTCTGCTATTCACCTTTGATGTGTTAGTATATAGTAATAGTTTGCTTTTTCTTTCTTATGTGATGGGCCTGATGGCCGCTCTTTGGTTCTATGTAAGATGCTAGTTGCTTGCTTTGTTTGTGATGCTGTAGATCAGTTAGATATGTTGGCAGAATTGTTTGAGTAGACCTATTTGAAGTGCCTACAATATGCTCACTTAGAGGTGAAAATCACTTTGGGCCACTTGTAAGGGGCCAAAATAGCTATGATATATGGTGAGCCAGCTCATTGTTTATTTTGTAGATTTGCTTAGCCACACGGATTTCATCACTATGGAATACTTTGGATATGAAGGATTATTATTTTTTTTACTTGCAGCACACTTTAGCGCAATAATTTGGAGATTTGGTCTTGTGATCTTGGCCCAAATGGACACGACTGACCGATTATGTTGATAACGTTGTTTCTGAGTACTTGTTGACAATGATTTTCCTCATGCACAGAACTGTTAGATTGTCATTCTACCTCTTTGCCAATCTAGTTGATGTTCTGGCAGAAAGGTTTATTATTCAGTGGTTTGAACCCTCATCATTATTGTGCAAAATATGATCTTCAACAACTCCTATCCATACTCCAAATGAGAGATTATAATGTTCAATATCAGGTTGAAGTCCAATCTTGTATAATAAATGCTTTATGTTTTGTGTCCCTTCATTTGATGTCAAAGTGTTCTTTGGTGTTGCCTCTTGTTATGTTGATCACTGTTCTACTGTTTGCAACAGGATGTGTGACAAATCCTATAGTTGATCTCTACGTCTCTAAGGAAACATCTGAAGCTTTGGATGGAGGAAAAAATATAGTAATGGATTCTTCTCATTATACATTTACAAACATCTTTGTACTGCCTTTGTGAATATATCTCTAGTCTGTGGACACACTGGGTTAATTTATTGTTTGTTGCTTTAATGAAGGTAACTTCATCAGGGAGGCCTGATGCAGTAGCCAAGGCAAGTTCCATACTTTCTGGTAAGTGATCGTACACAAATTTTCTAGGCACCACTCTTTCAGAAACTATATTTCTGAAAATCCTGTTATATTTGATCTTAATGAGGTGACTGTTTCTTGTACAGCAATGGGCCACAAACTTTATGTTTTTGAGGGCAACATTGGTGCTGCAAGGTGTGGCTCTCTTGTGTCCAGTTGATTATTCCATCTATGCTTTCTACTAACATAGCTAAAGAATGTGGATATGCATGTCAATAGACACCTAGGACTTCTGCAAGGCAGGCTAAGGCTTCATTTCAATTGAGATTGTTATTGAGTGATTTAAGGGCTTCGAAAAATGTAAGACACCAAACTATTTCCTAGTTGGGATCTGTTACTAGTCACCAACTACACGAGGATCCTCATATAGCTAGCAAGGTTAAATTGAGCAAACTATAATGATAACACTAATAAACTTTATTATATTACAATAAGATTTTGTTCAGTACAAAATTGACTAGACAAGCAGTCTAAGTTATCATTATAAAATAATTCTACAAAATAGCCAAACATAAAAGCACTGATCCCAGACCTTCGAACTCTGTCCCGTGCTTCTCATCTGAAATGTTAAAAGGGATTAGCAAAACTCAACAAGTAACTGGTCAATCGGCTTTAATTGGGATCAAGTTATTTTACAAAACATGGAGATAATGCAAAAAATAACAAGATATCCTTTAAATATATACATTGAGAAACCTTACCAATGTTAAATATTGATATAAATAATCATAAATCATAAATATGGTAGCAAAGGAATAATATAGATAAATCAATCAATCATAGAAATATGGGATATTGCATCATTAGCCCGTATTTTAGTGAAATTATACTAGATAACCCTCAAATATATGCATTAGGAAACCTTACCAATGTTGAATATTGATATACATAATCATAAATCATAAATATGGTAGCAAAGGAATTATATGGATAAATCAATTAATCATAGAAATATGGGATATTGCATCATACATCGTATTTTGGTGAAATTATACCGGATAACTTTGCCTCGTTATGTTAGGCCACCAAATGCAAATGTTCGTAAATACAAAACATGTAACTATACCAAAAAAAGAGGCAAGGGTATATGGTGTAATATTATCAAAAGGGGTATATGGTGCAATATTCTAGAAATATAAAAGATTAGTAGGACGAATGGTCATTTTGATAATAAAAAAAGGGACTCTACCGCTAAGGCACAATAGTGACAACTAGAAATATTGATTAGCCATCCCATATTGCTGAATGGGCGAATAAGGGCTTTTTTAGTCCTTTATAGGTATAGTTACAAAATAGTCAGAGTCCTACTAGTAGATTACAATATAATAATTTATAAGGAAAAACGATCAAATACCAATCTATACTTCAAAATACAAAACATTAAAACAAGGACAACTTAGGCAAATAACATATTTTATGAAATAATATCTGATAAAATAAATAATGAGAATCGGTTACAAAACAGTAAGCATATTAAAAAAGATGGATACGTTACTTACCAATATACACAAATCCAAAAGACAAAACTATTTCCAAATAAGATGATTCTATATGTATGTAACAATAATAGTATGCTTTTAAGAGTATATAATGTATAACGATAATAATATGCTTTTAAGATTATAATGTACCAGAAATATATTCTTAAATATATATGTCTATATCCAATTACCGCTTATCTTATGATGTTATTGTTTTTGATTACCACATTGCATAACTCAATTTATCATCTAATCTAAAATAATTAACGGACTGAGCATGTATCCCTTAAGACATAAATGTTTGAATAGGTACATACATGTACATATATAGAATAAAAAAGCATCACTTAATGGCATTATGGCTATCCTATGTATATACATGCACGTCCTTAATTTAGGACGGACATGAGAAATCTATATTTTACTCTATAAGTCAACCAAAGAGGATAAATTAGGCGGGCAGTATATTAAGCATCCCGGAACTAACTAATAAAAGGCCTAAAGGTGGAAGTGATCTCAGAAATCAATCGCGTTCTAGGAAAAGATTTCATATCACATTTGTCTAGAAGAAAAACAAAAGTTACATTTTTAGTATGGTATTATTGAACAACAATTGCTTAATTAGTAAACCCTAGAATACTTTAGTTAATGGTCGTATAATAGATATACCAAGTTATTGTTGCAAATCCCAAATCTTTTTATGGCAAGGGATGAACAAAAATCCGAAACTTTTGTTTGAAATTATCTTGGTGCATCCATGTGGGAGGAATTGCCAAAACATTTGACTCTTCATCCATTCCCATATAAAGAATTAGTAAACCAATAATAGGTTTGAAAATAAATGAATTGCTAGTCGTAGAATACTATTCCCGTCAAACTTAAACCTAACTAAAAGAAACTAAAAAAGGTTGGATAATTTTGTTCCTTTTACCAGAGTAAGGGGTTAGCATTGTATTTTTCTCACACTCATGTATCATAAACATAGATCGGTAGAGAGGTTTTTATTCCTTGTCCACTTTTTCCAGTATTTTACATACTACAACAATTAGAAATATTTAAATAAAAAAATAATTTAATTGTTACAAGTATAATAATTGCTACATGCTAATATAGCAATGATGTTAGTAATTACAATGGGCTAGGGCGGAACACGCGCGCGCGCGCACACACACACATAGTGGTTCATCTCTGCAACCATAACAACTATCTCTCTGTTTGATGGAGCCCGTGCTTATATTGTTTGTATAGAACACAGTCAGGTCTGGCAGATGCTAGTTTATCTTGCTTGCATCTTATGCCTTAGATTGGCTCTTCTTGAAAACTATCACAATGGTAAACAATACCATGAATTTTGAATCGGTGACTTAAGCCCTTTTTAATGATTATAAAATATTTTTCCTACATAATTTTATGTTAACTTCATAGAATCTGTATTTTGCTTGTGCAGTAAAGTCAAAATGGTTGTAGATCTGCTCCATGGAGTCCATCTTGTTGCCTCGGTTGAGGCTATTTCTCTTGGTGTACAAGCAGGAATCCATCCACGGATCCTTTACAACATCATCTCTAATGCTGCAGGAAGTTCCTGGTGAGTTCATGTGGACTAGCTTATTAGTCATTCCCATTTGGAACTGTTCAAGAAGTTTAAGGCAAATGATTGCACAACATCATGTTAGCTACTTGTTTTGCATATATCCAGTGTACTTTAGATGTCTAGACTTGAGTTTGTCAGGTATATGTTCTGATGTCAGTCCATACAATGCTTATGTTTTGTCCATTTGGGATTTGTGCTTACAAAGGCTATGAATTTGCAAATTTAGCAAATTATAGTAGCTTCGATGAGGTAGATGTAATGAAAACAGAGGTAGAAGAATTACTTGGTGCCTTTCAATAGAGTCTGTAAAGAAAAGTGTCATCATGCTAGGAAATTGCAGTTGAGGGCTCAGTCTACGATTTTATTCATGTAGTCTAGTACAGCCTTAAATTTGTTTCTCAAAGCACAGATCATTTAAAATGCTCATTGGTTGTGAGTTAACTTTTTCAATGCCTTACCGAATATAGAATTTGAGTGTTCAAGTAGTGAACGGTTATAATATATACATACACATATAATAGGTGTTACCTTGTATAGTAGGTGTTAGCCTGTTGCACAAATTTGCATATATTTATATTTTTACAAAGCGCTAGTAAAAGAAGGTGCTATGACTTATATGCTTTTGTTTTTTGTGTGGAAATATTGAATTGTTAGTACATTTTACAATGAGGTTGCATACAATAGGAAATGCGTTACAGACCTTCGTTGTGGGCCGGGCCCAATGCTGGGCCTCTCAGGTTATGCCCAGTTTTAGTCCTCTTATGGTAGATTTGACTCCAGTAATATGCAGTAGACGTTTTTTTATTAATTCTTAGCAAGCTTTAGTTTATTAGTTGATTTATGTGTTAGGGTTAGTAATTCTTGTAGGGAAACTTGCTAAGCCCTAGCCTTCTAAACCCTAACTTGCTCCCTAAGTTGGAATCAACTATGAACAATCCTCAGAAATAGTCAAGTTGAAGGGTTAAGAAGGTTTTTATATATCTGGTCTCCTTCTTGCTCTATCCTCTCCATACAATAAAATATCGGTACCGCAATTGCTTATCGGCCGCAATTTTGCGGTTTTTGGGTCAGCCGCGACGCAAAATTCCGAAATTGCGGTCGTTTCAGAAAATCACATATTTATCGCCGCAATATAGGCGAAATTTCGGATATCAGCCGATATTTTGCCGATATTAGCCGATATTGGCTGATGTTTACCGATATTTGTCAGTATTTGTTGTGAAAAAAATTAAAAAATCACACCGTGACATATAAAATATCATTCGCGACACCCCGATACCGCGACGCCGCGACCGCAACCGCAATCGCGATCGTAACCGCGGTTTTATTGCTTGATCCTCTCTCTAGTTCTCACAAACCCTAACCCTAATCCCCCCACCATTTCATAATCAATCAATTTTCCCAAATTCCTTCCCTTGAGTGTATTTGATTTCATGGGAAATCCTCTCATTCTTCCCATGACCTTGCTGTGGCTAGATCCTCGGGCAAGGATCACAACAAAATAATAGCATCCAGTAATATAATATGTCTATTACAGAGAAATAGCATATGTTTTGTGTGTATATTTGTAGTATGATTCTATGGTGGTAGTGAGAACATTAAGGAGCTGCATTCTTGAAAATTCGGAGTATGGAGGCATTGCTGAAGTTTGCCATGTTTTAATCTATAATAAGCTCACTAATTTTTTCCCTCATATTAAAGGTCCGTTGAAGCATATGCACTGAGAGTGATAGCATTTCTAATTGGTTAGGGGCATGCCTTGTGATGCATATGAAATCCTATCATCTTCTCAAGGTCAAACACTTACATTCACCACCTAAGGTATCAATACTTAGGATAAAGAGATTAAGATTTTCAGTTATGAAACAAAATCATAGTGATAAAATGAAAACATAAAGTAGCATTAAGATTTTCAAAGACTGTAACACTAATAGAATTCAGAATCCAATTTTATTGAGAGAGCACCATGTCTCACTCTTTGGTGTACTCGTGCAAACTTTTTCTTCCCAAATTTATTAGGTGATAATGTCATCATGCTAGGGAATTTCAACCAGGGTCTCAGATTATAGTTTTAGATTTTCTTCCTAAAATTGTTTGCCAAAAAGCTTAGATCATTAGGACTTCCCATTGAAGGTTGAACCAGAATTTTTCCAATATCTTTTTGAATGAAAACTTAGGGGTTTGTAAATTATGGAACTCTTCAAATGATGACCAATAATCTTCCCTAAGTTTAGATTCATTTTATCAAATTTAAATTTTCATGATATGAGAAGTTTTATTGATAATATTGAAGCCACTAACCTCAAACCAGCTCAGATGCGGCAGTAGCCAAGGAGTTAATCTAGCAAGCCAACAGCTCGACTAGTCAGCTTAAGATTTTGTTAGAATTGCTAATATTGTGGTAAGCTAAATGTCATTATTTGTTGACTATATAAAGAACTACTCTGATTGTACAGGGGCATGTCAATCAATGAATAACTACAATTTCCTCTCAAGCTCTCTGTTACAATTTCATGCTTAGTCTTGATTTCCCTGAATCATTTTGTTTTACATTCATTCTATATCATTTCAGTTCATGTATTATTTCATTTAATCTTCCTCGAGCATATCTAGTTTGCTATGAGCATATTTAAAAGTCAAGAGTCTATTTAATAGATCTAATGCATGTATCAGATGGATATATATACCTAGGTAACACAAGTCTGCAGATCATATCAGAAATTGCCAGTCTTTGTTATCTTTCTCTTATTGCTATTTTTTCCCCCTACAATACTAGGACAAAGCCATCATAGGCCAACAGCATTTCATATATATATATATATATAGATATATATAACCTGAGCATGGTGTTGATTGCTCATCTTACTGCATGTTGTGAGGGGATATATATATATATATATATATAACTGGAGCATGATGTGTTACATGCTCATTTTTAGTGGGTTTTGATTTTGCCTCCTGCTTCTCATTCATATTCTAGGTGTTTCTAGAATGAAGTAAGGATTCTTTTAATTTATATACTTGTTAATTTTAATTTTTTAATAAATTTTGCATCTAGCACTTTCTTAGAACGAAAATGGAAATTCTCATATAAGTGCGTGGTTAATTCTAGGAAGGTATCCTATCTATGAGAGGATCTTATGAAATCAAAAATTAAAATCCAATTCCATGCAATCTTATTACCATGCTTCTTTGTAATGGCGATGAGATAAAATAAGTAATTATATATAAGGAACTATATCAAGTCTATAAAAAAAGAAATATATTAAGTTAATACAATAAAAAGTGAAAAATTATAACAAGATTAACATTATTTAATAACATCATCATAATATTAATAGATATGAATTAAATAAAAGTCAATGATTAATAAATTCATATAAATTTAGATATTCATTTTACCATTTAGATTGAGTTTGGGCTCTTTACTCAATACATTATTTCAACAATCAGCTTCGTTGTTTTAGTTGTATATTAATCGTCCTTCCTTTAGCATTGGCTAATATGCCACAAAATAATAGATGGTCAAGGATTGGATGGTTAGGGGACAAATATAGTAAGAATAAAAGGGAAAATAGATTGAAAGTTAAAATGGATAAAAAGTATAGTTATTACATAAAATTGTAAAATTCTACATGCATAGAAATGTAAGATCCTAATGCTTTAAGATTTTACCTTGTTTTGTGACTTTTAAATAGGATTACCTTGTTAAATAGGATTTTAACAATTATGTCAGAAAGTGATGTTGGAGGTGTGACAGTGATAGTGGTGAAGGGTTGGTGGTAGGAGGTGGAGTAGGGTTGTCTTGTGTGGCAGTGATGGACTTAGTGTTTTGTAGAAGAGGGTTGGCTAGGGTTTGGTGGTGGCGGTAGGGGATCGGCAAGCGATGGTAGAGGGGTGGCGAAGCGATAAGAGCCCTTTTGGGATTGATGACCTATGCGGTGATGGGGAATGAAGAGGAGGGCTGGGTGACTTCAGTTAGGGTGGAAAAGGGCACGATAGGGGTGAGTTTAGTGAACTGATGACATGGCTAGGGCCCTTGTTGGGGTGTTGGGGCGGTTGGAAAAGGATGGTTGGGGTGATGGCGGCAGGTTGTAGGGTGTTTGCTGAAGAATGTTGGATAACTAGTTTGTTGTCGAAGGCAATTGTGGTGGCCATGCTTGCTTGATTAGACTTGATGAATTTATGGATCATTTGGAGGTGCTCTTCCAAAGCTTCTTGAACTTCTTCGGATCTTTTCCTCAAAGGATTCTTATTTGTCTGATAGTTATTGTAACTTCCGCTCTAATAACAAACATTACATTCTCGAAGTTCTGGGATTATTGAGGAATTGATTGATTATTTGAATTCTTACAATTTGTCTTTTTCCACTTTCTTATTAACATAGGGGAAGACCAAGAGAGAAGAAGAAAAATCATTGGTTAGGGTTAGGGTTTTGAGGAAATATATAGAAGAGAGGTATGGAATTAACAACTAGATAATTCTCCCAACTTGTTATTATGGTGGACTTCCTTATTAATAGCCGAATGCAACTTGGGGAGCCAGCTAAGGTTTTTGGCAGGCCTAAGGGCTTTCATGAATAAAACATATCAAACCCTAATACATAAACCTACTAATAACCTTAGGCATACTAAGCATTAATAGAAACTAATGCTTGCTAATTATTAATGGATTTAAATCTAACATATTAAGACTGAAACTAGGCTTGACCTTGATGAGCCCGATAGTGGGCGTGGCCCACAACTGAGCCTTGTGACTCTTCATTTGACTAAAGCCTATAGGAAAAGCTGGTAATTTGTCCAATCACCATCATTTGATATAGAATTGGGTGTTGCCACTATAATTTCCCACTCAAAAAGACATGTCTGTGGACTAAATGAATCTTATGCTGATCAGAATGTCCCTTATAGATTTTCATGTGGTGTAGGATTTCATGGAGATTAGCTAGGATTAAATAGTCTTTTCTTTTTTAGGTTCTTGGTCCCTACCGAAGGACCAAGCCTACGAAAGAGAGCTAGGTACTTAAACTTGATATGCCGCATACCTTTCTGGCAGGGGAGGAAAGAAAATGCAGCATTAGTAGAACATAGTTTTGCCTTTTAGATTCTTGGTGCAGGTCAGGATCTCTTCTCCAATTCTTATAGACCTTATATCTCCATATTTCAGTTGTTGGGTAGCATTATGTAGGATCATCCTTAATTGATATGGATTCCTTAAAATCTCCTTTAAATTCAATTTGTTAGTAGTAATACATGTTGGTTCAGAGTTCTCTTTCTGTTCATTGAACATCCTTGTAGAATTGGTCTCTTTGTATAAGGTGAGGTGTTAACACTATAAAATATGCAGGGCATTTAAGAAGTACATTCCGCAATGGTTAAGTGGAGACCATATGAAGAACCATACTCTGAATGCGATTGTTGAAAACTTGGTAAGATGTATTGTATTGGCTGACACTTATATATTGCTTTGTATGTTAATTCAGCCATTGAGATACTTGGTTACATTATAATAGGCTTGCTTGCATTGATGACACATGTAAGATTGTGTAGTTTGTGTCGGAAACTCTCCTATGTGGAACAAGTGAACCAGGGGCTACTTGGAATGAATCAGTAACCTTGACGTAGCTTTTTGGATACTTTTAATCGGATATCTCCTTCTGTCAAGTTATATTTCTGCTCCACAAATAGGAAAATTGTTATTTGCAAGTGATGGCATCTCTATTGTGACAAATAATAGGCTACTGCTGGCCTATGTATAAGAACTGCAACCGTTCCCGTTCCCATTTTTACTGAATGATTGAATTAGTCATCTCTATTTGGTATTTTGGAATGAAAAGATTTTGTCAAGAAGGCATTTTTATTGTTGGCCGTTAATTATGTAACTAGTTTAAGGGTCCATTATTTTCACCTGATTCATCTGTACAAACAACTGTTTATTTGTTTTTTATGATGATGATCATTATCATTATTTGAAATATGATCTGAATTTTGTTAATTCGGTCTGATACAAAAAATATGAGAACAGACCCTAGTCCAAGGGCCCAAAGCAAGGGGGCACTTTTTTTTGTCTGAGGAAGAGAAAATATATTATAACTATCCAATCAGCCAATTAAAATTTTCTAACCTCTTACGCTTAAGTTTTATCATACATTACTCTTGCACTTGTGTCATCTTCAAAATATTCTGTACATGCATACACTTTCAAAATAAAATCAGGCTTGTGTCGAGTGTGATAATTGGAATTGTGATTGTGCTTGCAACCACATTTGATCACACAATGAACCTGTCTGGACTTTGTTGTATTCTAGAATGCAAATTTCAGCGGCCCAAATACAGACTGAAATTGTTGTTAAATTGCATTGTGATCTCCTTATAACTATTTTTGTTTTTTGTTTTACTGTTCTGTATTGCCTCTGACATCTGCTGGGTTTCCATGTTGGGGCATCGTTATAAATCTGTTGGTGTACACTTGTAATGTTTTGGTGTACATGCATCTTTGACGCCTACATCTTGTATGGTTGCCATATCAAATTAGTAGGTTGGAGGAAAAAATCACACTGTGAAGTGAACTGCATTGGATGGATCTGCTTAGTGAGAGAAAAGGGATTTGCATTTGCGAACAGTCTGGATGCTTGCTTTAGATGTCATTTGTTTCTTATCATAGTTTTTCCAAATTCTGAGCCTCTGACTTTCAGTTCTTTGAGTGTATTCCATCCAGTATTGTATTGTTTCTTTCTGAAGTGAGACTATCACTTGCCTGTAATGTTGAAGGAAAAGGTTTTGGGTATGGTCAAATCTCCTCCGTTTCCTCTTCCACTCCTTGCAGTTGCTCATCAACAACTTATTATTGGTACTTGTTCGAGTTTCCACTCTTTTTGACAATCAATAATCTGTGCCTGGACATGTCAAATTTAATGATGTTCTTTGCCGAACTTCACCCTGAAGGTTCTTCATGTGGTTCTGGGGACAATGAGGATGCTTCATTGTTCACGGTAATTTTTGT
This sequence comes from Tamarix chinensis, assembly GCA_030549775.1. Lineage (NCBI taxonomy): Eukaryota > Viridiplantae > Streptophyta > Magnoliopsida > Caryophyllales > Tamaricaceae > Tamarix > Tamarix chinensis. The sequence continues at coordinate 39,648,538 of CM060175.1, forward strand.
CTGATATTATTTTAGTGATGTCATTTCTATCATTCATTTACCGTAAATCTTTGGTAGTGATTTGTTGGTTGTTTCCTGTAAATAGGTATGTAAAAATTCCCTTGGACTCCAAATCCAAGCAGCAGCAACTGAGGAAACTTACAACCCTGAGGAGATTGCAAATCATATCATTGCCAAATCAGCATGTGTGAGCAGAGTTGGTTTCATTGGCCTTGGAGCAATGGGATTTGGAATGGCAACTCATTTGATTAAGTCAAATTTTACCGTTCTTGGTTATGATGTATGGTTTGTTCCTTTCTTGCTTGCATTTTCTGTAACCTTCCTAGTCAGATGTAAGATCTTTGCCCCAAAGTCTGCTGGTGAAAATAGTCTATTGCTTGTGACATCCTGACAGATTGCAGATTCTACCACCTTCCTCTTTTGGCATGAAAACCTTTAGACTGTTATGGTGGAAAGCTTCTCTTTAGTGGCATTTACATTGTTTCAGAGATGTTCGTAATTGATGCATATGGGAAACATATTGGGTTATGCTAGGAGATGGTGGATTTGGGTTGATTTCCGCCAAAATAAAAACAAGAGAAGAGGAGAGGAAAAGAATAAAAATTTGATTGATATGCACCTCTTATGATCATATACTTACAATCACTAAGGTATTCAACTCTTGGAATAAAGCAGGTAAGATTTTGAGGATGAAATTCAATTGAACTCTTCACTCAAGTTTGAATGTTCATCTCACCAAAAGGGAGTGAACTATAGGCAACCAAATCTTGTTTATTCAATTGCATGAGCCTGATACATTTTAGGAGAGTGTTAAGTCTCATTTAGTTACAAACAAACCCATCTGGTTACATATGAGCTGCCTTAGTTACAAAAAAACTAATTAGTTACCTAGAGAAGTTAACTAGCTAGTTTGTTCCTTACTAAGACAAATCAGTTCCATAATGTTCCTAGGGCTGACTTGCATGGAGTTATCAGTTGTTTTGGACCTTCCCAATTTCTTACATCTGATTTGGGAGGTTCCTTACAAGCAACCTAAACAAGTACTTTAACCCATCATTAGTTGGTAAAATGCAAAAACTAGGTCTAGTAGTCTCTTGTGGCAGGTTTGTAAGGCATGATGGTGTTTCATGGCAGGAATTTTGTACATGGTCTGTTAAAGACGTCTCCTCATACTTCCGACCTGATTTGGTAGTGTCTTACAAGTTAAAGGCTTAAACTAGCAGCTAGGATATTATTAACTATCAAAAGTAAATTTAAGCTATAGCAGCTGTTGCGAGGTCTGATTTAAATACAATAATGACTGAATTAAAGCTTGTTTTTTCTCCAAAAATCCCTGATATTGTTGTACGGGCTACTTCTGTCCTTTTGGCCTTGAATTTTCTCACCAAACAGCCCCAAAAGCTGTCCAAAAAGGCTTTTGTGGCTGCTGCTCGTGTGGTATGATGTGTGAATCCTCTTGGCTGATTGTGAGCCATCTTTGAGCCATTTAATGAGCCACTTAAAGTTGCCAAAGGTGGTGGCTGAATTTCAGCATGTATATCTTTCATGGCTAGCCCAAATTAGTCCATTAATTTGTCTAAGTAAGAAGAGTTTTATGCTCTTCAAACTTAGGAAAAATTAATGACCAATATATTATCAAAATGCTTGGGATGTCTTTGCAACACTTGGGGCTTTTTTCTTGAATTGAATTACTTGCATTTGATGCCATGGAAATCTCCATAGCTGCTGCTACATATCTCAATTCGTGCCTCACAAAATGAGTCCCAAAGGACTCAAAGTGATTCACAAAAATAAGCCAGGAGGTAACTGTTTGTTGTTGTGAAACCAAGGGTTGACTTTGCCTTGTTCCTTGTTTTGTAATGACCAAAAATAAAGTCCTGAGGCCCCTAAAAAAGGACCATGGACCCCTTGAATGATATTTGTTTTCCTTGTGTGGGCTGTTGTTGGCTTATGCATTATTGGGCTCCATTTGTACCATCTTGAGGCCCTTGAGGTCTAGTTGATGAGGATGAACTCATAAGGGCCTCAAGATGATGTGTTGGTGTTTGATGGCTTCCTTTGAGTTGTTTGGATACTTTATGACCCTCTTTGATGATACATTCTTAATAAAATTGCCTTCCATGAACGAATTTGACCTTGGTTAAGGGCTATTGACATTTGCTTAAGTCAACAACCATTTCATCATAATTTGATAAACAAAAATTAAAATGAAGGTGGATTCTCCTAAATCAATGATGCTTTTATATTGATTCACATTAAGGCGAGCAAGGTGTTCTGTCCATGTGTAAGTCATATTTGTTACTTTTTGAATGTGAACTGTATGTCTACTATTTAGCATTTTTGCTGCTTTACATTGTAGACTCATACCTAGCAAGAGTAGTTTCCTTGTCTTATTTTGTCCAACAATAATAGCCTATTGTATTTAAATCCAAGTGAATATCATTCTGGTCCTGAAAGACTGATATATATTTTGCATTCATTCCAACTGCTTTTATTGTCAAGTTTCTTTCTATCTTCGCAAAATTTAGTGCTGATTCAATAATTTTTATGTCAAAAATTTCTTTTCTGGATTGTAGGTATATAAGCCAACACTTACACGATTTGCTGATTCAGGCGGCTTAGTTAGAAACTCTCCAGCTGAAGTATCAAAAGGTAATTGGGATGATGATAATAAGTTGTCTTGGCTATTTGTCGTCAATTTTTCCATCATATATAGTACCTGTTGTCTGCATAGAATATCTCGACTTGACGATGCAGTTTATGTTGTCAAGTCAACAATGATGGTCACTTAAATAATTTTATAGTGTGTGCAAACGTTGCATGGCAGTGAACATTTTTGGTTTGTCTTTCTACTTCAACTAGTGGTTTCTGCATTTTGAGGCATTATTCACAGGGGAACCTTTTGTTTGGATGATTCAACTAGTAATGGCTTTATCATTCTGTATTCAGTTAGGTGTTGAGTGAATAGAATTACAGGACCCTGTTAGTCCGTTTAGTCAGCGGTGCTGCTTGTTATCATTTTATATTTGTTCTTCCCCCCCCCTCTAATTTACAGCTGCGTACTTCTATTTGCTTCTTGTTTTCTTGTAGATGTTGATGTGCTTTTGGTAATGGTGACCAATGAAGCTCAAGCAGAAGATGTCTTATTTGGGAGCTATGGTGCTGTTCCAGGTACACAGTTGGGTCTTTAATGAATGAGATGTGAAGTAGGCCAAAGTATAAAAGAGGCTAAGATGTTTTCATTGATTTCTGTGGCTCAAATGTGCTGAAGTAGAGAGATATGGATGGGAGAGAGAAATTGAATGTGATATACAAAATATCTGTCAGAAAAGAAAGCATTTTGTGGTTGTCACGACTAAAATTTCATTTATCATGATGATGTCCATTTATTTATTACGTGAAGTTGATCTATGTTAGTGGTCTTTTCATCAGCCGTGATTTTAAAAACATGTATATTATCTCTTCTTGACCTCTGCTCCATTTCCTTTTGGTTTTTCAGCCCTACCTAAAGGAGCAGCTGTCATAATCTCATCTACAGTACCTGCAGCTTTTGTTATCCGGCTAGAGCAAAGGCTACAAGGTGAACTTAGTTTTGATCTGCTCACCCTATGCTCAATAATGCAGAAACAGTTCGATTTCCAGTGTAGAGTCTCATCATCCCACATATTTATGCAGCAACAGTTTGATGTTTAGTTTAGAATTTGTATGGATGGAAAATGTCTTCATATGTGTATACTTTCATCACCAGATGTCCTCATTACCAGTTCTACGTGTGGATTGATATTTACCATAGTGGACTAGTGGTTTCTTTGAGGAATATATTTGCACGGTGTGGAAAGAGGATTTTGGTAATTGGTAGCCCACAGTAAACACCATCATCAGCCTCTAAAGAATCATGAACTTCCTATTATATTGGAAGAATTAACTAATTAACGAGCATCACAGTTGTATTGTCATGCCCTTTTTGATTCATTTATTGAGCTAGAGTTTGAATACTGTGACCTCTGAAGCACATTAAAGGTTAATTTTCTGCAATTTCTGGAAGCTTACACTTCCATCGTTGTGTCACTGAATACTAACTGCTGCTTGTGTGGGCACAGACAACAATGTGAGATTGGTAGATGCCCCCGTCTCTGGTGGTGTTAAGAAGGCTTCCATGGGAACACTTACAGTAAGAAGGGAATTTCATCTGTTCTTAGTGTTGAGTTGTCTGTTCAATTTTCTGAATTGGGAAAACCAAGATTTTTCTTGTATTTGTAAACATCCTGTCCGTAGCTGAATGCTCTCTTAGATAATGGCCGCAGGATCTGAGGAAGCATTGAAGCATTGTGGTTTAGTGCTATCAGGTACATTAGCTTTAAGAATATCCAAGTTATGTTATGTATCTTGATCTTGGGGTGATTTAAATGCAATTGTCTATGCATCCTAACTTTTGTGTCCTCTTGACAGCATTAAGTGAAAAGCTGTATATTATACGGGGAGGATGTGGAGCAGCAAGGTAAATTTGATACTTAGAAGAATTTCTTGCTACCTAAGTTTTTTCCTCAAGTTTATATTTGGTAAGGAGGATGCAGGCAACAAAGAAAAAAATATTGAATTTTAAATCAAGATTCAGAGCCTGAAAATAGCCTATTGTTTTTCAGGATCTAATTATCATTGTCAAAACAATACCATTTGTGTGCATAGTGTAGATTAATTTTTGCAACATGACCGCTTTTCCAAGCAACTGGATTTCTCTATAATTTAAATCTGACTTGGTGGCCTTTCTCCCCCCCCCCCCCCCCCCCCCCCCGCCGCCCCCGGGGGCAAACTTTAACATATCCACTATGATTGTACTTTGTTTTCTCATGACTTATTTTTCTTAACTTTTATAAACCCATGTGACCATAGTTTCCTTTTAGCAAATTACATTTTAGGTTAATTTTGAGTTACTATTTTTCATTGAAGTTAAGTATAATTTTTTATCAAATCAGGTTATTTTATAAATTTTTATTTTTCTATTTATCATTGGAGTTATAAGATACCAAAATTTATATTTATTAGTATACTAAAATAACTCTATAGATTATTTGTAGGTTCGTAAATATTAGGAAGGAAAAATAGTTCAGCCATGCTAAGTATTTTGTGGGGAAACCGTGATAACTACTATGCTATTGATGTATAAATTTACACTATTTATGTTAATTGATGGCACTAAAATTGGGATAACATACTACAAATATTAGGAAGGAAAAATAGTTCAGCCATGTTAAATATTTTGTGGGGAAATCTTGATAACTAATATGCTATTGATGTATAAATTTACACTATTTATGTTAATTGATGATACTAAAATTTGGATAATATACTACCAGTGCCGAAAAGATACTATTGTAGCTTATCAAAAGATACCAACCTTACATATTTGTATTTTTGATTACATAATGATACTATGTAGTTAAAAGTACAGCATTAGGATAGCTAATATTATCGGTGTTAACTAATGATACTAGGATAGCTTATTAAAGATATCGACCTTGTAAATTTAGACAATGGTACTATGCAAAATTAGGATAACTAATATATTATTTATGTAATTTATTGTAGCTTATCAATATACCAACCAGTTACCTTTCCTGTTAATGACCATAGTCATATCTGTACTATCAAAGAGATAGTTAATGTAGTAATATTAATGAGAGAGATTTTGAATGAAAATTTAATATATCTATTTCCATAACAATAATGATATGATATGTAACTATCTAGCATTTTAATGTATATTTCATAATCCATTCAATTGTATTTAGCATTAGAAATATATCAAGCTTAACTTGTTATAAAACTTACCAAGTAACCTAAAATATAACGTTGCAACTTTATTTGGCCTTTGTTTAGAAGACAGAAATACTAATGGGCAAACTAGATATATTGTCTTTTAAAGTCCATTTGATAATTCAATTGACCTAATTTGTAAAAAAAATTGTTAGAATCCTGAATTGATGCAAAATTTATGAAATTAACCTAAACTAAACTTTTTGCTTTCCTGTTAGTTGTGTTAAGATGGTCAATCAACTGCTTGCTGGAGTTCACATAGCATCGGCCGCTGAAGCATTAGCCTTTGGTGCTCATCTTGGTCTGCACACAAGGAAGCTTTTTGATATTGTCTTAAATAGCAAAGGAACATCTTGGTATGTATTGTTCTTTTTCTGGATATATTTTGATGTAAATAAGTGTGACCAAATATTTGGGATCTTTAAAGTGGCTCTATTTCATCATTTGCAATCGGCTTATTTGTTTGTCTCATGAACATCTCTATTATTATTTGAACGAATTCCAAAAATGATTAACTAGCAGCTTGTCCCCTTTTAAAGTTTAACACTTTTTTTTACTTGCGGGTAGAGACTAGCTGCAAAAATGTTTGAGCAGTTTTTTTTCTTATCTGTGGATAGAAATGAATTACGAAGAATTTACTCTTCTAATTCTATGATATTCTCTTAACTTTTGACACCTCTTTTCTTTAGTGGGGAAGAATGATGCTCTCTGTAAGTGTACCAAATGTTTAAGTGGCAATTGATGTTATTATGAGTATCATTCTTTAAGGATTAGGCAAGTATTCACAAAACGCAATAATTCGTAACTTGCTATAGACAATCAATTAATGAGATTGATCTAGGAAAAGACCTCGAAAACTACAATTATCAATTGGACATTTAATGAATTACTCAAAATATTAAGGATTTAGTTCATTACCTAAATTGTCATGTAATTATAGTTCTTCATGCCTAAGGTTTCGTCTCTTTAGTTATGCATCAATGGGAATATGATTTCATTCTAATATCTCATGTTGTAACAATCTACAGCTAGCTATAAATCTTGCTATCTTTAGATAGTTTTGAGCAATCAATGACTCATTAAAGCTCTCAAGTTTCTTCCTTAAGGATTTTAGATATCATGCGTATGCTTCTCGACTTTTCATTCAATTTGTAGTATGTGAGGCTTGATATAAACATAAAATCATTGGTTGATACTAGTTAACCGAAAGCTGCCATAATCTCAATTACCACATTCGCACACGATAACACAACCTACCTAAAGAAAAAATTGGGTATGAAATGAACTATTTTGACATGTAATTATTGATTTCTCATTTGCTTTAGCATTAAAAAAAATGAAAAATGCTATTATTAACCCTAAGGGCTATAATCAAAATATCTTTAATTTTATAGCATCCACCAACTTGTGTATTTGGCATATTTTCTTGAATAAATGCTATTTTCATTATGAAATTAAGCCCTAGATGCTATTGTTAGCAAAACGGTTAAAAAAAAAGGAAAAGAAACAAGAAAGTGCATTTAAAAAATATAAGAAAATCATAATATTCATCAACAAATTCTTCAATAACATAAAATATTAATTTAGATAAACAAAATCTTGATACATAGGGTTTGAATTGAATCCACTAAATGTTTATTTGTTTTGTGAATTCTATTTAGAGATTCTTGCACCCATTGCTAACTTGATGTTGGCGCAATGAGAACATTATTTTTACATGAGTAATTCATGTAATATGTCATAGATGCTTTTGTGGGCGGGGTCTATAGATGGGCCCAAGCTCGGTAGGGTTGGGTTTAGTCTCAACCCTTATGGGTTAGGCTCGATTTTATTAATAAGTAATAGGTTTTAGTTTAGGTTTATGCTAAGCATGCCTTAGTTTATTAGGGTTTTTGGAATTAGAGTTTAGTAGGTCTTAATTATCATAGGCCTATTAAATCCAAGCTTGCTAGAAAATTGTGACTTGCTCCCTGAGCTATGTTCCCCTATAAATAAGAGTTTCAGCATATGAAATAATTTAGTTTGGAGATCTATCCTCCCTCTCTCCCCCTTGCGTCAACCCCCATCCCCTCTCCTTGCTTTGCTAAACCTTTCTCTCCCACTTCCTTCTTGTCGGCTACCTTTGTCCACCATAGGTAGAAGAAAGGAGCCCTCTTATGCTTCGTCTTCTACCCCGATTCTATCCCTCGATTATCCTATTACTTGATTTGTTTCCAAGGAACATACTAAATTGGTATTAGAGTTGAGGGACATGGGGATCAAATTGCTGCTCTTGTGGCCAAATTAAGGGTCAACAAAATTCAAACACAACAGTTGAATTAGCAAGCACAAGGGGTCTAAGAATTCTTTAAGGTGATCAAGAAATCCCTCATGTTTGTCGAAGATGCACAAGGGGCGTCTAATTTGACAAAAATCATGAGCCAAGAAACTACAAAATTAACTTGAATCAATGATGGCCGAGAGACAACTACCCTTGACCCAACTAAATTTACCTTGTCGACAGTAGCTATCGCCGTGTAGAAGCGCAACAATGCACTATTAGCAGGCCCTGCTGGGTGTGATTCCTCCACTTAGGGGCGTGAGTCCCTCCACTACCAATCGAATGAAGGACCCTCTATAGATCAACCCTGATTCCCATCTAAGCCCTAATTTATTCAAGGGAAAATCTTTATCACTAGCTTCTACCAATCTATATCACCATGGAAATCCTACAAGTGCACCATGATGGAGTTTCTCACCTATGATGGAACAAAGGACCCCCTTGTATAACTTAATCTTGTGACTTGTTCTTCCAACATCAATTTAATATGGAAGAGGACAAGCTTAGGGTTAGCCTCACACCACCTGATCCTAAAGGCCCAATTATGATACCACGCCTTAGAGTTGGAGGAACTGACTTGTAGGAGTCCTTCAAGTACAATTGCAATCTTAAATTTGAACCACCATTGCACAAAAATGCTTAAAGAGAATAGGTATGCTTGACACAAATTAGAATGGTGGTAAACCTAATCACATCTAGGTTGTCAAGAGTTTTGTGATGCATTATTTGAATCCTCCCAAATAGCTTAATTTTAATTAGTTTTAGATGTTACTAAAGTCATTTACAACGTTGCCAGATTGATATCCTTTCTAATATGGGTTGGGGGGTGTCTTCAAAATTAGATGTAGAAAAGGTCAATAAATCTAGTCGTTAATTTACTAGATATTAGGAGAATAAAGTCTCAGTTAGTTAAACTGAATAAGGGACAGAGAATTAGAAGTTGTTGCTGCCCATTTCCTAGGATTTGTTATTTTCGATTTGTTAGGATTTTTAGGAGTTTGTTGCCGTTGACTATACCTTTTCCTTATCTTCTGCCTATATATAGGTGTATCCGTGTATAATATCAGAAATAAGAGAGAAAAACTATCTGTTCTTACTCTCCATAACTTTCATTAGATTATAGTATCGTAAGATTCTATGATGTTTATTAAAAAAAATGATAATATTATTCCATTATATTTTTAATTACTCGTATTTGATGTTAAGTAATGCAAAAGTTCATTAGTGCTGTGAGATAATTGATAAAGAAGTAGATACAAGCATGAAATGTACTTACACCATAAATTTGTAATTGCTTTAGGTAAAAAAAGCGAACAACATGAGAAAAACCATAAAATAAAGATTGTAATATACTAGATAGAAATCAATAAAGTAATAACACCATGAACTTTAGCATATGGATGACAAAATATCTACCTTGGGATATTTCTCCGTTTTAGGAGTAAAGCTGATTGCTTGAAGAAGTAATAAACAACGTGTTGTAGGAAGAAGTAACCCTGAAGCAAAATTGTGGTATGTTGCGCATTGATTTTGTGAATTGCAATGGATCAAAGGTGTCTGAAAGATTTGAAGTTTTCTATTTGAACAATTATTAATGTCTTTTATAGCTCATAATCCAATCCTAAATGACATAGAAGTAGATAAGCATTTGATCAAGGTAAAGAATGACAGCAGCATCAATGTTTGTGGTGATTAATGGACAGCTTGTGTGACTTTATATGTTTATACCTTGTTATATTTTTTGATGCTTATTGATGTCCTAGAACTCGGATTCCTTTTGTTGTTTTCAAAGCTCAAATGTTTATGATGAAAATGTCCACTGGTTCATAACGTTAGGGCCACAGTTTTGATAGTGTAATCATAAACCTATAATTAAAACTGATCTATTTTCAAACATGTTTATGATGTGACTTAAACTCTACATGACGACGACAAAATTATGGTGATGCTCAACATGTATAATTTTTTACAGTGAACAAACTTCTTGATAATCTTTGTTGCTCGGAAATGTTTGGATGAAAGCATATCATGTTTCCAAACATTTGGGAAATTAAAACATTAACCAAAATGCTCAGCACCATTTCTGCAACATTTTGGTAAACAAAAAAGAGTTATAGTCAAATGGAGCTGCTGCCTTTTCCTGTCTGCCAGAATAGAGCTGCGGTGAACCAGAACCTTCTCCTCTGTCAGTGCAGTGCAGCACTTATGTACGTGCTGCCAGAACTAGGTCCTTCAGCATGGTTGCTGCAAACTACTGGAAGAGGAGCATTGAACTAGTGAAAGAAGAATCAGGCACTCAGCTGAAGAGGAGCAGTGAGTGAGGAAGGTTCATCAATAAGCAGAAAATGAAAGGAGGATCAGGCACCCAGCAGATGAGGAAGATGAGGAGTTGTTTTCTGACCAAGCTCAGGCATAGTTTGATGCAGGAGCATCCATTTTCCATGATATTAAATTATTTGTTAATTTCTCTACGTTGAGGGGACATAAAAACCTCCTCACTTGGACTAATTAGTTTAACTAAACTCCTAGCCATGAAATCCATGCAAAACTCCAATCCAGCCACCACCTTTGTGCACCTTAGTGGCTCAATTTTTTTGGCTTAAATGGCTTACTACCCAGCCAAGGATATGCAACAGTTCAGGCCCTACAACAGCAGCCACAAAGCAGATCTGGGCACTAGCAGCTGCAGCTGCTACAAGCATCAAAGGGGGCAGACCTTTTTTTGAAGAAAAGAAACCTATAATCATGCTATGATGAAACTTTGTGCCTGCAGCAGAAAAATTACTTTCTGCTTTTAATTTTGTTTTAGTCTTTAGCCTAAAAGCTGCTTTTACTCTTTTACTTTTAATGATATTTTTAGCTTAACTTAGCTTATTGACTTGTATGGAACCTCCTTAGTCAGATGTAAGACTTTGGAAGGTCCCAAACAATTCAGATTTCTCTATTTCGGCTACACAAAGTTGACATTAATCTTGGTCAAGATTAAACTAGCTAAATTTAGTATCTTTGACAACTAACTAGTTTGATTAGTTAACTAAACCAGCCCTTTTTTTTCTAGTTGAGTTTTATTGCAACTAAATGAGACCTAACACTCTTCTTTAAGCGTTAGGCTCACCCTTGAATGAATGACAACTCAGAATTTGGCTATCTTAATTCTCTCAACTGAAATCAATCTCCTTAACTCAAGTGCATGAGTTTGAAGTTTGAATCCTAAAATCTCACAAGATTTATTTTGAAGGTTGAAATGTTAGGTGGCTCTTGTTAGTATATGATCCAAGGAGGTAACAAGGATCATATTCAACCCATTTTCTTCACCCTCGTCTCTGTTTTTTTATTCGGTTATCCCCCATTGATAACCACCCTCCTTGCTTGACCCATTTTGTATTGGCATATGCATCATTGTCTTATTTAGGCCCAAGCCACTGAATTATTCTCCTCTCGGTTATTTAAACTCATTGCTAACTCTTACATCACATCTCTTTTTTAGTTATTCACATTTATTAGTCTATCAAATTAAACTCCTATCATTTTTCCATAGTTATATAAAACACATACATTTATTTTCTTATGCTTTATAGTTTCCTCGTCTTTTAGTTTCTCTTAGTACTTTTTCCTTGTTTCTGCATCCTAGTCCCTGTTTCTTTGCAGCTTAGTTTATAATTAACTATACATCTGAGCTATTTGGTTCAAGAACAATTGCTACTTGGCTCCTATTTTGCTACAATATTTCTGTTGTTCAATTCTAACCAGAATCAACTGTGCTAGAGTGAGCAGCAGTCAGCTTGTATGAGCTCATACTCGAGCTGCGTACATGTTGTGCACTGCTCAAATATATATGAGTTGCGAGTTAATTTTAGGTAACTTACTCATGATTTGTGTACTATTTATACAAAAGTCGTACTTTAGCTTAATACAAGTTGTGCACAACACATGCTTGAGCTTCATGTGAGGTTGTACATGCTTAGTTTTTGAGAGAAAAGTAAAAAAAAGGGGAAATACCTGTAGAAAATATGAGCTGAATTGTGATGATATTGTTTATCACAACATCCGGTTTATAAGACATTGCTCTCTAGCCCACTTTGTCAGCGAGTAATATTATATTGCCCTAACCCTTTAACTTCTATGTATTTCTTTCTACGATATGCGATTCCATTGTGCATTTATATTTTCTCTTCATCCAGTTTACTCTTTTATTTTGTACTGTGCTGCAGGATGTTTGGAAATCGTGCTCCACACATGTTAGACAATGATTATACACCATGTTCGGCACTGAATATCTTTGTGAAGGATCTGGTTTGTTATACATCTGTCAACAAGTGGAATTGATATACTTTCCATAGTGTAGGTACTCTCATTGTTGCGTCTCCCTGTAGGGCATTGTTTCTCAGGAGTGCTCATCACGGAGAATTCCAATTCATGTGGCTTCTGTTGCTCATCAATTGTTCCTAGCAGGTATCAGTAGTGATTGCTATTGTGTATATATATACTTTATTGGCATTATTATTATTATTATTATTCATTTTTTTTGCAATATGGTGTGAGTGAATCCAGCTACCTCTTGTTGTCTGTCTTGAAACTCCAAAAATTTTATGTTGCAGCAGATGTGATATCAGATACTGCTAAATAATTATTATTTTTTCATTCTAAAACTGAATCTTTTTCCATTGAGTAGGTTCTTCTGCTGGTTGGGGCCTGCTGGATGATGCTGCCGTTGTAAAGGTCAGATTTTATTCTCAGGGAGCATGCAAGTCCCCCCCCCTCCTTGGGGTGGGGGAAAAGCAAGTCACCTTTCAATATAAGATACTAATACTATGCTATCCTGTGGGCAAGAAAGAACTTGTTTGTGAAGTTGCTTGCCATATGCTTATACTGTGCAGGTGTATGAATCACTAACAGGAGTTAAAGTTGAAGGAACACCTCCCATTGTTAGTAAAGAATTTGTCATGAAGAAAATTCCTTCGGAGTGGCCTGTGGATCCTATTGATGATATACGCAGCATTAATGAGAAGAATTTAAAGCCTTTGGTTGTGCTAGATGATGACCCAACTGGAACTCAGACTGTGCATGATACTGAAGTTCTGACAGAGTGGTGAGTTTTATGTTCTCAATGTTATTCTAACATATGCAACACCAGATTGTCAATTCCATTAGCGAAATGATATGTTCTACTGATGTGATGCAATCATTCTTTAATGTATTCATAAAGCAAGCAGAGAATTGCTTTCTCCTTCGTGTAAGTAGACAGATATTTCTTGCTTGGATATACTCAGAAGCTTGAGTAGGCTAACTTCAGTGAGCTGTTGATCTTCTTTTGCTTGCAGGAGCATTGAGTCACTCACGAAACAATTCTTGAAAAAACCCAAATGTTTCTTCATATTAACCAACTCTCGTGCACTGAGTTCTCAGAAGGTTTTTGCCGAGGATTGTGGAGAATTTATGGACTTGCTTTTTTTTTTCTACGTAGTTTTCATTCCACAATTCAAATTCTTGCAGGCTAGTGAACTGATAAAGGATGTTTGCCGCAATTTATGCTCCGCAGCTAAAGCAGTTGATAACACTGACTTCACAGTGGTTTTAAGAGGTGATTCAACTTTGCGGGGCCATTTCCCAGAGGTAGAACACTTCAGTTGAAATAATTCCATCATCATTAAATATTGAAGTTATGTTGTATCTCATCGTATGAAGCTATCTGATTTAACAGGAAGCTGATGCTGCTATTTCAATCCTTGGAGAGATGGACGCATGGATCATTTGCCCCTTTTTCCTTCAAGGAGGCCGATATACAATACAAGACATCCACTATGTTGCCGAATCTGATAGGCATAACTATTTTTTTCTCAATTTTTCTTTAGGCCTCTCAATGGTTGAAATTTATGATTACTGAGCTTAATACGTGAAGAGTTATTTCATCTAGGCTTATCCCTGCGGGTGATACAGAATTTTCCAAGGATGCTGCATTTGGATATAAATCTTCAAATCTCCGTGAGGTTTGACTTGTTTTTTCTGGATTAGATCCATTTTTGCTGAGATGGCATTTTTAAAAGGAATCATGATAATTTTTTCTGTGTTTGATTTCCTTCCCTCTGAATTTTAGTGGGTAGAGGAAAAGACAGGAGGTCGCATTCCAGCAAGCAGAGTTGCATCCATTTCTATTCAACTTATTCGTACCGGTGGTCCTCATGCTGTTTGTGAACATCTTTGCAGTTTAGAGAAGGTATAAATAACATGCTTCTAGAAAAATAAGCTGCTATTAGTTCATTGGTGTGTTTGTGAACTCTTACCACCATATATGTGGAATGGTTGAAAACTAAAGGTTGTTTTTTGTAATAACTATTAGTGCAGGAACATGAAGTAGTTTCTGTTTTAGATGGATTTTTCTAGATAGATTTTTTTTTTTGTCTTCTGTTTTTCAATTTTATCATTTAAATTCGTATATCATTTATGGCCATTGGCATATATATATGGTGTTAGGCTTAAATCCTTTCTTGAAACCTGAATGAATATTTATTGGATGATATACAATAAGTTGAGTGTTTCCCTAATTTCTCTGACTTCCCAGTATCATGTTTGTATTAGAGAAAAACTTTAGCTTCCTTATTTCACTGCCCCGATGCAGCTTACTTGGTAATAGCTTATGAGGGAGAAAAGTACTTTGTTGGAATTGAACTTGCAACCTTTAGTTAAAAATGTTAGTCTTCCATCAATTAAGCTAAACTCCTTGCTTGTTTCATGCATTGTCAAAGGGATTGAACCTAGAACCTTTACTTAAAATTCGCAATCCTCTACCACTTATGCTGAATCTTTTTGATTGTTTCACCTGTAATTATATATTCTTTTAATAATCAGTTGGGTGGGGGATTTAAATCGTTTGAATCATAAACTCTGTTCAGTTTGATTCCTAGTCCAGTTTTAAGGGCACTACTTTCTGGCCAATAGTAAATTTGTTAAGTACAATCATTCTGTTATGAAAAGTTTTGCATTTCTCTTTATAAATATGTGCATTCTCTTAGGAGTCATACACTAATTAATCATTCATTAATTTCTCAAGCTCCTGCTGGCCTATAGTAAAATTATTACGCACCAGCTTCATCTTGGCCCATGTTACACTCAATAGCCCAATTTACTCTATATCTATGCTCTAATTCCACCGGAAGGTGACATGGTTTGCCCAGAACCAACCTGTATGGGGACATACTTATCATAATCTTGTAAGCAATTCTATATGCCAATAGTGCCTCATCCGAGCGCAAGCTCTAATCTTTCCTGTGGGACACTACTTACTCAAGGATGGATTTGACTTCTCTGTTGGACATCTCAGCTTGGCCATTCTACTTATTATCTTGGGAATTATGCAAAATTTAGGCTTTATATGCCTGCTGGTAGTGATAAGCAATGCTATATATTTTTGTTTTTTATTATTTGAAGTTATTTTTCTCTCATTATGATCTGCTTTATCCGAAATTGGAATGATGATTAGCATCAATACAATTTGCTGGAAGAAATTTGAAAATTGCAATATGATTGTTTCTCTTTCAACTACAATGAACATATATATTCCACAAAATTTATGTCCATTTTGGTACAAATAAAAAACATACGCCCATGGTTTTCTTTATGTATATTGTATTTATTGCTCCATTTTATTCAAAGTCAACCTTGGCTGGTCATATTTTCTCTCATTTTCTAAGATTGATACTTTCAATTTCAAGTGAAGACTTTGATTGATTTTCCCTCCAAATTCTTATCTTTTTTTTTTTTTGGTTTTATATCAAGAGGGAATACCTTGATTGGTGATTGTAACTGTATGATGGTGCCTATCGATCATATCATCACTTTTTTTTCCCTCATCATTTCTCTGTTTTCATTTGGGTGATTGTTACCCAAATCAACGCCAATTCTTACTTGACCCAATTTGTATCCCTCATGCATTGCAACCAGTCAACATGTTCACTCCATCTAGATGAGAAGAGTGAACATGTTTACATGAAATGAGACTGGAATGGTTATATTGCTGTAGTGTCATAAGTTTGCCCAACAATTGCATGCATAAGGTGCACTAAAAAGAGTTGCAACCCTCTGTTGTCAAGTTCCCTGTGTTTAGACTAAATCATTAAAACTAAGAGGAATGTAAGTACATTTACATATTTCTATACTATGTAAAGATATGTTCAGTGTAGTTCCTTACTAATTGGATATAATGCAAACAGGGATCTACATGTATAGTTAATGCAGCTAGTGAACGAGACATGGCAGTGTTTTCTGCTGGAATGCTACAGGTACCATCTTCTACTATTTGTCTAAACGCTTGATTGCTTGAAAGAGTTTCAAGATAGTTATTGCTGGAACATTTCTCCCAATATCAGGCGGAATTAAGAGGGAAACGCTTTCTATGCCGTACCGCTGCTAGTTTTGTTTCTTCCAGAATTGGTATTACATCAAAGGCACCTGTGTCTCCCAAAGATTTAGGAGTACACAGAAATAGGAATGGTGGACTCATAGTTGTTGGTTCATATGTTCCAAAAACTACAAAACAGGTTTGGATTCAATTTATATATTTATTTTTGTAATTGCCTTGTTTCTCTAGTTTCTCTTCTCGTGTACTATTTTTGAATTTATGTGTGTGGGTGGCTCTACGTTTTGCAGGTTGAAGAGTTGAAATTTCAGCGTGGACAAATGCTAAGATGCATAGAGGTAATTTATCTTGCTTTATTTGTATGTCGTAACTTGGCTTTTGCTACTCTTCCAGCAAAATTCATAAATGTTACTGAAAGTGAAATACAAAATGCTTTGCTGTTGTCTCGTACCTTCTTGGATATTCAGTTGGCATAAAATTCTAGGTTCTCCTTTCATGTTTGAATAGCTTTCTGTGGACAAAATTGCCATGAATTCAACAGAAGAGAGGGAGCTGGAAATCATTCGGATTGCAGAATTGGCTGATATTTTCCTCAAAGCACGTATGGACACCCTAATAATGACCAGTAGAGAGCTGATCACAGGAAGAAGTGAGTCTCCTTGTCTCTTATAGCTAGATTCTCTAAATTTTTTTTTTTCCCTAAGGTATATCACATGAGCGATTAAATGAAAATGCAACAACAATGATTGCTTTGGTAAGCTGTTTTATGTATTTTACATGTCTAAATAATGTCTTTTTGAAGTATGGCAGAAATGGGATGATTGTTACTAATGTTTTGTCCATATTCTTTGTCATGTATCCCTATGTTATGGTGAAATTCTTTATAGTATCCATCCCAATTGTGCTAGATGCCCTTTTGTCCTGCTTAACGTCAAATAAACTTATGTGTTAATTAACTTAAACAATTTTATGACATTAATAGACAAAAATCTTTTCTAGCATCCTTTCATCTTTACTCTAAAATCAAATTCTCACCAAAAGAATTGATTCCTCCCAGATTCCCTTAACCCTCCGCACCTCTCGCAGTTTTAAGCTCCAGATTGTTTACTTCCTACAAACCTGCGGCCCACCAAAGCTCATAAATCCCCCCTTTCCTAGACCTTGAGTGTTCATGAAAGCATTGAGGGCAGAAGCAACTAAAGCTCATAGTTTATTGGTTCATCAAGCTTCATAACCTCAATTTGCATTTCTACTTCACAAGAGATCTTGGAGAGGGGGACAATGAAAATGCATCGGAAACAATGGTGCTTGGAGCAGAAGATGACAAGGTAGTCAAGGGCCAATAGAAGAAGTGGGTTCACTAAAGCCCAGTGAGGGAACAAAGGACACAGGAGGTGATGCGGGAGCATCCACCTTTTTAATTTTTGTTATTGAAAATTATGATGAATTGATTGTTGCTCTAAATACAAATCTAGAGGCCTTATCCAATGTCCAATTCGTTCAAGGATGACCCTATTGGAAAGAATTTAACATCCTTGAATCAAGAAGGGTCCATAGGCTTACATTCAACACAAGAAGCAACCACTTTTCAGCATTTTGGGCCAACCTTGGGGCACGAAATGAAGGAAAACAGGAGCAGAAATTAAGAGGGATTTGTGGCAGAATTTTGAGGACTACAAGGACATATTTTTAGCACGAGGACTACAATCAGCAGCAGAACTTTTTCTCAGTTTTGGGGTATGTTTGGGCACAGAAATTTAAGGCTAAAAGCATTGCGTTAGCTAGTACAAGTAGCAGCTGATTATGGCAGAAAGATGAGCCAAAAACAGGCCATGATGGTACTTTAGGCCTGCACACTGAAAAGTACCTTTTTACTTTTTGCTTTTGATGATGTTTTTAGCTTGTAGGATAACCCTTTTTGACTAAAGGGCTTAATCACATCAGGTGCAGAGTATGGGAGGGCTTTCTTGGTCCATTGTTTGGCCATAAAAGCATCATACCTGATTTGAGAATTGATTAGAAGCAAACTAGCTTAGTTAAGTCCTATTAGGTAACTATTAGTTTGTTTTGTAACTAAACCATTCCTTATCCTTTTTGTTTTTAAATTGGATTGTAGCTAAATGAGACTTAACACTATTTTATAAAGTGTTAGGCTCATGCACTCCAATGAGGAAACCTGATTTAGTGATGTATATTGATCCTCTGTGGCTGAGAGCTACCAATCTCTTACTCCAGTGAAAGGTTTGAGTTTTATTTATCCTTCAAAATTTTACATACTTTATCCAAAGAGTTTAAACCTTAGGTGATTCTAGTGAGTGTTTGATCTTAGGAAGTACCTAAAGATCAAATTATCATCAAACACATGCTTGATACAAGGTAAAACGAAACTAACGAATAGAAGAATGCATGTAGTAACAAGAATAGAAATAATAATAAGGATTTGATTAACATAGATGAATGAGAGATTTATAAAATGGAAATACATGAACCAATCTAAGAGTTTAAATAATTGGAAAGAAACAAATACATCCCAACACAGTGGGCAAAACAATCTAAGCCCACATAACTCTTAACTAAACGAAAATATAAATCTCAATGCCCAAGCAATGGACAGCTACTTGCAAACATCATCCTCCTCAACTACTCTACTGAGAATTATAACCCTATAAATCATCTTCTGCTCACTATAATAGAAGTCGGATCATCACAGTGACCATACAAATGTAGTACTAATATGATAGGCCCATAATCAAATATACTTAAGTCCGGAGGAATAAAAGGGCTGGATAGTGGGGGTTAGACGGGCAAAATAGTTATAGCAGGGGCTTTTTTGGTCTTTTAGTAGAGCACGTAGCTGAGGAGTCTGTTAGTACCTATTTGCTGAGTCTGTTAGTATCTATTTGCTGAGTCATATTCTTCTGTTATTGTATGCCGGGAGTCGGGGAGTCTGGGATATTTAAAAGGAGGAAGTGAACGAAGGGAGGGCAGGGAAAAGTGGACTGTAAACAGGAGGGGCCAGGACCTCGAATATCTGGCAGAACTATTTCTTCGATATCAATATTATCATCTCTATTTCATTACATATCTCTGTTTCCTATTGTTTAATTCCTTTCAGAATATTTGTGAGTTAGAGGGAGTGTTTGGTAGCAGTGAATCTGCTACCATAATATGGCGAAGTAAAGGCAAAACAAACTATTTAAAACATGGTAAGGGCTCATGCTACACGTTGAGGCCACATACTAGCTTGGCATAAGATATAAATAGAAGATATAACTTCAAAGCTCAAGGTTATCATGTAATAAAGTATGTTTGCACAAGAATCATGGAAGAGATAACAATACGGATCATTTAAAATAATTCATATTATTAATCATCTATTTTGTGACTGCATACATTATATTTATTAAGATCTTCGGTTCAACTACATCTAGTTCTCTACTATGAACAAAAGTTACGGTAGCATAATACACAATGGGCTACTACACTTACCACACTTGGTCATAATACATCGAGGGGGCTTTCTCAAGGGATACCATACCCACCGCACCTTGAATGTGTCTACCATGAGGGTTACACAAAAGTTGGCATACCACATTTGCTTAAGGAATGAATATACGAAGTGTTAGGAGGCTTGTGCAGGGATACCACACCCACCTTAGCTGGACACCGATGCCATACCGATTTGGCACAATATTGTCTTATACCTTATAAATATGCACATAGCCCTTACCAATCACAATCTGTTAGAGAAGAAAGTAGATATTGAGTGAAAAGAGAAAAATAACATAGGGCGATCTGCCCACTAATTCCAATTAGTTACATTGAGAGTCGGTGAAAAAGGCTCGAACGAAAGCTTAATTTCATTATTAATAATTATTAGGTAATATCATAAATCACAGCTCAATTCCATTAATAACAAATTGGGTGTTTCCAAATGATAATACCAAACAAACACAACTCAAGGCATCTAGGCCACACCACAAAATTTCATCATTTTACTTTTCTTTAGTTTTAATTATGTATGGATGAGATCATGATTTAATGTTACAAATTAATGGAAAAGTTAAAATAGAAACCCCAAAGAAGGATCACCAAATAATAAATAAGCATGGAGAAATTAAACAGAACCAGTTGATTTGTCCTTCAAACTTGTCTAGTGGTTTGGGCGTACCACACTTGAAGAGAAATAAACACCACAACAAAACTAGTTGATTGTTTGGTTCCACTGATCAACTATTCATGTGAATTGATTGATTGGTTTGGTCGGACCAGTTGATGGGTTTATACTGAGACCAAATCATTGTGGGCACAAAAATAACTAATCAATGGACGTCTCCAACTGATCACTGTTCACACAATCCAATCAATGTGTTCATCAGAACGATTGACTCTTCATGCAAACCAGTTAATGGATTCAACCAATCAGTTGCGAAACATCACCCAGCCATAGATATGACACACTTAATGACAACCACATGCTTGTTGTTCTGCTCTTATGCTGCAAAACATGTAAGAAGGCACATTCCACCCTTAAGATCATCTAGATATATGGTAGAATAATCAGTCCATATCATACTGATGCAAAATTACCAAACTCATGCTGAATATCAACAATACTTAAAACATGCTTCAAAAGTATAAACATTCCGCATGCTTGAATTTAAGGACCTAACAAATAACACATGTACACCACAAAACACACCAACAACATGAATCCACACTAAACAACACAAATCCTTAGTTATTTTAAAGATAAAGATGTCTTACCTCCAAGCTAAATCTTCTAGCACAATAATATACTCTTAACTTGATGGCTTTTACCAAGACCCTTGATTTCCTAATGTAAGCAAGAATCAAAACTATCAAAAATCTTTTTAAAACCTATTAAAATTGAAACAGAAAGAAAAGGAAGAAATAAGTACAACTCAACCTTCTCTCAAGAACAAGTTACAACAAGGAGAAAAGCTAATACCTTCAACCTTTCTCTATACATTAATCCTTCTTTATTTAAAAGGAAAAACAAGGGAGAGCTAAGGCTAAGATTAGGAGAAGCGATGAGAGAAAAATAACTTGCCAATGTGGGAATTCAAGGGATAACGCCTTTATTGTTTTCTTGCAGTATAGAAAAGGGGGAGAAGTAAGGAAATGCCCAACAATTAGCAAAATAACTAGGAAGGAGAGAGAAGAAATAATGCAGGAGCATTCATGATATTAATTTAGCTGTTAATTTCTCTAAGTTAGGGGGACATAAAAACTTCTTCACTTAGACTAATTAGTTTAACTAAACCCTAAGTCATGAAAGCCATGCAAAACTCTAATCCAGCCACCACTTTTTTTGCACCTTAGTAGCTCATTTTTTTTGTTGCTTAAATGGCTCACTACCTAGCCAAGGATAGGCAACAGTTCAGGGCCCACAATAACAGCCACAATTGCACTTTTCTTGGCAGATCTAGGCACCAGCAGTAGCAACAGCTACAAGCGTCAAAGGGGGCAGACCTTTTTTGGAAGAAAAGAGACCTATACTCGGCCTATGATGGAACTTTAGGCTTGCAGCAGAAATGTTACGCTATGCTTTATGCTTTTAATAATTTTTTTAGTCTTTAGCCTAAAAACTACATTTACTTTTTACTTTCAATGATGTTTTTAGCTTAGCCTAGCTTATTAACTTGTAAGTAGCCTCCCAAGTCAGATTGAAGACATTAGGAAGGTCCCAAACAATTGTATTCTCTATTTCAGCTAACACAAAGTTTTGGTTAGGATTAAACTAGTTAAAGTTAGTTTCTTTGACAACTAACTAGTTTGATTAGTTGACCAAACCAGTCCTTTTTTTTTTTTTTGGGTGGAGTTGTATTTTAACTAAATGATACCTAACACTGTCCTATAAGATTCGGGCTCACACTTGAATGAAGTGCAACTTAGTATTTGGCTATCTTATTTCTCTTAGTAGAAATCAATCACCTTCAACTGTAGTACATGAGCTTGAAGTTTGAATCCTAAAATCTCACATGATTTATACTAAGTGTTGAAACCTTATGTGGTTCTTGTTAGTAAATGATCCAAGGAGGTACCAAGGATCATATTCAACCCATTTTCTTCACCCTTTTATCTATTTTCTTATTTGGTTATCCCCTATTGATAACCACCCTCCTACCTTGACCCAATTTGTATTGGCATATGCATCAAGAAAGCATTGGTGAAAAGGTTCAAATGAATAAGAATATGAGGCCTAAAGGAGGCTGGGGGTTGACATATCAAAGGGAAGGAGAGACAGATGGCTGACAATTGTAACAAGGGGAATGATAAAGATGAGGGAGGTGGAGTGCAACCAATTGTTGGCAGAGGTAGGTAAGTTGAAGAAGAGGATGTAGGAAGGTTTGCTCTTAGCTATGGCTGCTAGGAGAGAGAGCAAAGTTAGGGAGAGGGAGAGCAGGTGAGAAAATACCTTAAAAGTGCTTTTGGGAGATTTTTAGCTAAATAAGATCATAAAATGATCTAAATAATATAAAAATAAGCTCAATTTACCACAATATGCTTATTAGTACAAAGAGACTCTAATTAGAAGTTTTCACAAATATTAGAAAGAAAATTGAAGCTGAATCATAAAAGGAACTGAAATTACAGCATAAATATTTGATTAGTTTCGGCAACTAGTCGACAAGTTATCCTAGAAATAAACATGCAAGTCCTTGATCATATCGGCTGATCGATTTGGGAAACTAGTCGATCGGTTTGTTTGAAATTTTTTAAAACCAAAACTATTTTCATTTATATCTTTTTTAAAAAAAATACATTAAGGATTTTAGGACGGGATATTACATAATCTATCTCCTACTTGGGAAGCGTCACATGCCACCAACTATGCGAGGAGCTTTGTATAAAATAGGGCAAACTATAATAATAAATATTGATAAACTTTGTTAAAGCTAAAATGAGTCCCCAAGGATTACAATAGGATTTAGTTCCAAATACATAACTTAATGTGCAAGCATTATAAAATCATTTACTCTTATAACTATTCTAATAGACTAGTAGTTAACTAAGCACTTGATCTTATATGTTCAAACTATGTGTTAACGTGCTCATATGAGATGTTAGAAAGAGTGGGCAAAACCACAACTCAATAAGTAATTAGCTTTCTGACCAAAATAAAGATCAAGCAATTCATAGAAAACATGGCTTATTAAAGAGTATTAATACACATTTTACATAATAAAACCAAAAAATTGAGAACCTTGTTAGATATAAATTCAACATAAGAAATAGTTGAGAAATCATACGCTTATATAGAGTTGAGCACAAAGTCCAATAAAAAGATTAGATAAATAATTTTTTTAACCAAACCATAACAAATATTCAAAACATTCCGCAATGGGTCCCCACGATTGGCTCACAATAGCAAATAATCCCCAGTTGTTTACTAAAAAGCTAATAAGAATTTCTAAGTAGTGCACTATGAACAAAATATAAGAATTATTAATTAGTGATTCTACATTGCTTATGTGCCAGTAAGGGCTTTCCTTTCCCTTTGGGGCATGGTTACAAAACAGTTAATACAATACTACTTATAAAGTAGAAATGTTAAAGACCAACTACCAAAGTAACGCTTGATCTCAATATTAGTTCAAATTATAGAGTAATTAATGTATATATAGACAAATTCTTATAAAATAATATTTTGTAAAATAGAAAATAAGAAACCGTTACAAGCAATAGGTATAGAAATGGAAGGGTCAATAAGCAAATTAGTTAACTAACCTAAAGTAATATTGATTCTTCAATTAGAAAATCCTATAGCAATCATATGGATAGCAACATTAGTAATATACTATTAATAGTATAAGAAGGTACTAGAATATATGCAATAGTTATGTTGAGGCTAGGCCTTAAAGAAGGTAAAGAGCACACGATGTCTCAGTTTGTTGGAGGATTAAGGCAAGTAATTGCAAAAAAAAAAAAAAAAAAGTGGAGATGTAAATATTCTACAACTTAGATAAGCTATTTCATCAATCTATCAAAGTGGAAAAGCATAAAAAAGAAAAGAAGGCCCCTCAGTTTAGTTACAACAAAACCAATCCATACACTTCAAAGGATGTTGCCATACCTTTTACACCTCCTCTCATGCTATCAAACTGTTTGATGTAAAAGGGAAGGCCAAAGAAGGCACATCCAAACTTGAGGTTCTTCAAGTGCTAA
Organism: Tamarix chinensis; assembly: GCA_030549775.1. NCBI lineage: Eukaryota > Viridiplantae > Streptophyta > Magnoliopsida > Caryophyllales > Tamaricaceae > Tamarix > Tamarix chinensis. The sequence continues at coordinate 39,673,218 of CM060175.1, forward strand.
GGAGTTACGCACTACTGAAATGAATGTTCAAATAAAAAGAGTTATGACACTTGTTGAGTTAAATGAAGTAATACTCGAGAAAGAGGAAGAAGGCATAGCCTTGGCAAGTGAGGAGGAGGAAAGGGGAAATAACACCACCTCATGTTGGAGAAATCTTACTGAGGAGAGTGTTACACACTAATGAAGCTGTGGATCAAGGGTCTTAAAGAGATAATTTTTTCAAATCAAGTGCATCGTCCTTGGTAAGATTTTCTCTCATTGTTGATGGGGGAAGTTGTGCCAATCTAGTATCTTACACCTTAGTAGAGAAGCTTGATCTCCCCACATTAAGGCATATGAGGCCCTATAAAATGCAATGGTTCAAAAATGGTAGTATGGTTTGGGTAACAAAGAACGTTCTTATTCCTTTCTTAATTGGAAAAACCTTTCATGATTAGGTGTTGTATGGTGTACTTCCTATAGATGCATATCATTTATTGCTAGGCAGGCTATGGAAATTATGTGCAAGACATGACTTATTGCTTGACATTTTCCAACAAGAACATCATCCTCACACCCTCACGGGCCTCACCTTGTGCTAGTAGTGTTAGTAGTAAAGTGGATGTTGAACGGGGTAAATCTGTTTATTTGCTATTGTTATTAGAAGATAATGTGGGAGGTGCTTGTAATGATCCTTGGGTTAAAGCTCTTTTGGTTGAATTCCTGGATGTTTTCTGTGCAGAGTTGCTCCCTGGTTTACCTCTCATTAGAGGAATTGAGCACTAGAATGATCTTATGCCTAGTGCTGCCTTGCTTAACAAACCAACCTATGGATGTAACCTTAAGGAGGCTATAGAGGTGTAGAAGAAAATTGAAGAATTACTACAAAAAGGGTTGATGAGAGAGTTGTTGAGCCCCTATGTAGTTCCAACCCTTCTTGTGCCAAAGAAGGATGGTTCCACGAGGGTGTGTGTTGATAGTAGAGCTATTGACAACTTCACCATCAAGTATAGGTAACCTATTCCTAGACCTCTTGATTTGTCGGATTGCTTACATGGTGCTAGTGTGTTTGCAAAGATAGACTTGAGGAGCGCCTACTGTCAAATTTGAATGAAGTGGATAAGTGGAAGACACATTTAAGACAAAGGGAGGCTCGGATAAGGGGATGGTCCATTTGGATTGTTAAATGCACCAAGTACATTCATGAGGCTAATGGATGAAATGCTTAGGCCCTTTATTGCTAAGTTTGTTGTGGTGTACTTTGATGATATCTTTGTATATTTCTCTTGTAATGAAGATCATGTAAAGCATATGAAACTTGTATTTCTAACTCTAAGGAATAGTGAGTTGTATGGCAAGCTAGAAAAAAATGTGATTTTTTTATACTTAAGAGTTACTTTTGTAGGCTTTGTTGTATTTAAAGATAGAATAGCCATGATGAGTCAAAGTTGGAGGCATTAAAAACGTGGCTAACACCCACATCCATCTTGGCCTTTTGTTCATTTTATGGTTTAGCTTCCTTTTATAGGAGGGTCATTAAGGATTTTTGTACTCTTTTGACCCTTGTAACCGAATGTTTGAAGAAATGTGACTTCAAGTGGATCAAGGTAGCCCAATAATCTTTTGAGTTCATCAAGGGGAAGTTGCGTGAATCACCACTTTTGGCATTACCGACTTTGAGAAAATGTTTGAAGTTGAGTGTGATATAAATGGGGTGGACATTGGAGTGGTTCTATAAACCTATTGTCTTTAATAGTGAGAAACTCAATGGCTCATGATCCATCTGTGACATGTATGATTGAGTTATATACCATTATTGGGCTTTAGATTATTGGTCCTATTACCATAAACCATCTCAATTTGCAAGCATAGTGAGCATGAGTCCCCAAAATACATCAATGGGCAACATAAGCTTAACCCTAGATATGCTAGGTGGTTGGAGTTCTTACAATCATTTTTCTTTGTAGCTAAACATAAGAGTAGAAAAACTAATGTTGTGGTAGATACCCTCTCTAGGAGATATTGTATGTCATCACTTCTAGAAGTAAGAATCTTAGGGTTTGGTTGTTTGAAAGAACTGTACAAGAAGATGAAGACTTTGGAAGTTACTTTGAAGAACATAATAAATTAAAAGCTCCTTCACAATTCAAGATGGGTCTATTTCAAAAACAAGAAGTTATGCATTTCAAAAAGTCCTAATCGATAGCTAATTGTGAGGGAGGTGCATGGAGGTGGGCTTGTGGGACAATTTTGCTTCAAAAAAACAATGGGCGTGCTTCAAGAACATTTTTGTTTTGGCCTAGAATGGTAGGGGATGTATAAGGCTTAGTGGTGAGATGTGCCACGTGCCAAAAGTCTTAACAATAATTTTGGGATTGTATGCCTCTTACCCATCCCACACCAACCATGAGTCCATGTTAGCGTGGAATTCATTGTGCCAAATGTAGAGAACAGAGAATGTAGGGAATAATGCCTCATTCCTTAGCCAACATTCAATACATTGGGATATTTATAGCTATATACCAGCTAGCTACGATCTAATACATTTACAGCAGAATTTGAAATCTTTTAGGGAAAATTCAAAGGGCTGCTATCACAGCTTGCCACTTAACATTACTATAATCACAGCTCAGGGATGAATGGCTATCTTGCGTTGAGCCTCCTTTTCCTGGGTCAATGTTCCTTGTTCCATTGGGCTTGCTGGTGATGCTGCTCTTTTTGTATTATGCTTGGATCACAATATCGTTTTTTTTTTCCCATGAGGGGTTTGTTTATTGTGTTGCTGTATTCAGTTCCAGTAGGCAGTTATGTGATTTTACTAATCAATGTTTAACTTCTCCAATAACCTTTTCTTTTCTATTTGCTTACAGCACCTTTGGAGAGTTTGGAAATCAATTCCAAAGTTAGCACTGCATTGGTGGAAATTGTTAGGAATATTGCTACAAGGCCTCGTTACATTCTTGCAAAGGTATTCATAGTGATGCTCCAAATTTTAAGAATTTGGAATATTAGAAGTTATGTTCATGCTGACTGACAGATACTTGAGGGCTAAAGTGGGGATCAAGGCTGAGATAAAGATTCAAACTCGTTATCTAGATCCAACGAAAAATATGTCATGTGTGTGCATATATTTGCAATGTTAGAATTAGGATGTGCATAAACTGGATTGGACCAGAAAAGCCAGGTTTTAGTTCAGACTAGATAAATTCAATTTCATATTTGGTTTCTGAGGAATTGGGTTTCTTGTCTTGACCGGTTAGGATCTGAGATAGCATGTTGGGCTTGGCTTTCAATTTCATACTGTTGTGGATCTCTAATTATGTTCATTTTCTCCTAGTTTTATTTTATTATTAGAGTTGATGACCTTTGATATTATGAGTAACTAATTTATGGTCGAATTGAACAGCATAGTTTTGTTATTTAATGGGTAAAATTATTGAATTAGGAATAAACCAAACAGTTATTTTAAATTAGGTCCTAATTGGTCAGCTTGAGACCTTAAATTTACTATTGGTCTTCGATGCAATGTGGAGTGCTAGATACTTGAGGAATAATAACAACAGCAGTCCAGTTGAAATTCTGTCACGGGAAAAATCTAGGAATATGATGTATGCAAACTTACCTCTATTAGAATGAGGCTAGTTTGGGATTTCTTCCAAAATGACCCATTAAGAAATTGAAATTGAAAACTTGTGAAGGTGACAAAGGAAGAAGGGAGGTAAAATAGAGTGATAAGTGATGAATTAGGAGTAGTAGGATGCACAAACCAATAACTGGATAAATAAAAGAATAATGATTACCAAGCTGAACAGCTAATGGTATGACTTAAAGCTAAGTGCTAATTAGGGGTATTTACGGATTGGATATCCGATCAAAATTTTTGGATATCCAAATAAGGTAAAAAATTTTGGATATTTGACACTTCTTCATTTGAAATTTTGGATCACAAAGAATCTATCGGATATTCAAAAAAGTTTGGGTTAGATCACAAACTATTGGATAAAAAATTATTCAATCGATGGATGATAAACTGATTTGATTTGATAGTTAGCAAACTAAATGATAATATTGATGATTTCATTTGTGGCTTAAATGACATTATATGCAACTAATACTTAAAAATCTCATATAATTGTTAAATCTTTGATAAAAATAATACATAGAAAACATACAGTTTACAACAATAAGCATAATATATATATATATGTATATGTATGTATGTACGTATGTATGTATATTGAAGATACAACAATATTTGCAAATTTTCCTCGATTAATTCTCACTCTTTAAATTCCATCTTTGGCGGAATTAAATTATTTTCTCTAGTTCTACAATAGAAAAAATAATCTCATCTCCAGAAGATTGAAATTGAATCTTAATAGAGATCAAAATTATAGGATAACGTGACTGATATAGATTTATTTTTTAGCGGAAAAAATGCAAGTGAACAGGTACATTTATCAATTAATGAAACAAACTATCATGCTCATAAGGGGATTCATGAATTGATGAAACAAACCATCTTGCCAATAAGCATTAGGAATGACAAAATGACCTTAAATATCACCATATAAAGGAATAATACTTATTTCTTATAACACTCATTTTTAACTACATTTTTTTTTTATTTTAGAAAATATTGTGTAAGCCAAATTAAACTATTTTGTATAAGCTAGGTGTTTGCCATCTATCTAATACAAAATACAAGGCTAAAGAAAATCAATCCAATCTAAATCAAGTATGTGCTAATACAAGCATTGTTATAATAAATATGGTGTTTAGACCATCCAAATTGATGTATAGAACAAAAATTTAGAATATCCATTCTGTTTTTATCCCTCTATCTTACCCTTCTCTCTTTTGTCTCTTAGTGCCACCTTCTTCTTCATTCTCCCTTCTCCTATACTATTCATCTCCATCCTCCTCATTCCACATGGTGTGACATTTCTAAGCCGAAGAAACTAAAAAAAATGGATATGATAAATATAATTTTGATGCATTCATATAATATATACGTAACCAAGTTTTTGAATAAGACAAATATTAAGAAATACTCAATAATGAACATACTGCATTGTTAATTGAGATCTTTATCTCTTACGTGCATAACCGTGTGCACATGAGGCTGTTGGCATATAGGACATGGGAGGGAGACTAAGTGTTATTGAAACAATTGCAGAATGATACATATCTATAATGATATTTGCCCATATCATTAATCCATCGATTAGAGAGTTAAGTGACCATAAACATTAGGTTAGAGAGGAGAGAACCAACGAGAGGAAAAGGCTGCAATAATGACGGAATTATGATGAGGGTAGTTCGAGAAAGTTGGTATAAAATTTTGTTCGCATCAATTTTGTTGTTCTATTAATCAACACCTATGCAGAATGAGAAGGGTACAATGTGTAATGAAATATACATAACCTTTATTTGGAAAACAATGGGATGCATTGTGAAATTCCAAATATATACTGTGCTCAAACCTCGATGATAATCTTCTACATGTAGTAACGCACACTTATGACCTCTACTCCCCCGATACCATTATTGAGGTCATCATAGTGACCAAGTATTTATCAATACAATTTGAAGTACTAAGTAAAGCGTACAACACCATAAAGACATGTGTAGTATAATTGTATATACATTTTATTCATAAATCACACCCGAAGGATATATATGCATATATTCAAAAAAAATATTTAAGATACATACATTATGACTATCATACATATAGTAAAGTACAAATTCCTGGACTCAACTCAATTCATTTCATTTTTGCTAGAAATAGGTAGGTCCATATACTTTTATCATTTCCATATTCTAATGATCATGTATCATATAACATCATGTTATTTATTATGAAGGGCTAAATTTGTGATGCGTTTATGTGTCCATGAAATGTAATTATTGTAACAAAGGTTTGTGTGGGATAAATCCAAGCTGAAGCCTTACGCAACTGGTTCTTAAGTATGCATACCTTCTAAGAGGTCACATAAATCTTAATAGAGTAAATCTAGGCCTCATACTTACGGAATATATATTAGTTTGTGAGATATATCTAAATATATACAATAGATTCGTTAGCGCGGGACTAAGTCTAACGAAATCTGGAATCAGTATGGCACTCAACCTAGGGATTGCTCTAGGCCGACAATAATATTTCACTTTATCTTCTTCCAAGATTTGCACATAGGTATACAATATAACACAAATAAAGAAAATATTCCAATGTTATTTGTATTGTTCTTTTTCCTAGGTCAATTATTCAATAAGTTCGTAATTGAGCTAGTCCAAATCCAAATGAGTTCAAACAGACTTTGAGGCTCTACCATATCATTGTTCTAAGCACAATTCCAATTGTCTCCTTAATTTTCCATTTCCCCCAAACAACTCTAATAATTTTTCTAGTAATTTCCTGTTTTAAATAATTGGATAAAATGTAAGTTAGCATAATCATGGAACATCATGCTCAAATAGATTAATTCTAGCAATTTATGCTAACTTTGTGGAACCAATTGAGCGGTATGGGGGAGGGGGACTAGTCGATTGGTCTAAGTCAAATCTAACAATTTATGCAAAATTTTCTGGAACTAGTCAAGTGGTATGGGAATCAGTCAATTAAGCAATTTTCAACTGCTTTAAACAATATGTACACCATTTGGATGGTTTGACCAACCATTCGAATGGTTGTACCTACCAATCAAATGGTCCACCTAACCAGTTTATGTGGATATTCAATCAAACTCGTCACATAAGCTTGAAAGTAGGAAGCTCAGGAAAATGAGTCTTAATTGGCAGCAATGTTTTGAGTTGTTTTCATTCAAGTGTGAGTCTAATACTTATAAGAGTGTATTAGGTGTCATTTACTTACAACAAAAATTCTACCAAAATAAAAGGATTGGTTAGGTTAGTTAATCAAGCTAGTTAGTTGTCAAAGAAACTAACTGTACTAGTTTAATTCTAACCAAAAAGTAAGTTAGGTCTGATGGTGTTTGTTTCAACCAGATTTGACCCCTCTGCTGCCCTCCGATATGCTACACCTGACTTGGGTTTATTTTACAACAGGCTATTTTACAGGCTCAACATCATTAAAAGCAAAAAACAATGGTAAACTTTGCCACAGGCTTATAAGTGCAATTATGATCTGTTTACAGAGATTTTTTGCCCCCCCCCTCTCAAATCAGACCAAAGCTGGTTCTTCCTTAATCAGCTATTGTTCTGTACTTTCTGTCCTATAGGCTTTTGTCCTTTCTTTTTGTGCAAAACAAATACACTAAAAAAGTTGGACTGAAAATGTTGTCAGGTACTGCTGTAGCTGCTGATCACACTACCAGCTGCAGTTGGTTCTGTTGTTCATCCAATTCTGTGCCCCATTTTCTGAACAATGCCTGTTTCTTTCTTCCAAAATTCTGATGCACAAGTACTTGATTAAGGGCTTTTTGTGCCTTTAAATTTTGTCCCCAATTAAGCTTCGTGAACTAGAAAAAATGCAGCCTAAGCTGCTGTGGTTGTTTGTGATGCATATGAGAAACAAATTGGACCATGCTAGATTAAGGTGATTAAGGATCTTTTCCACTGAACTGAAAATAGAGAGAATGGAGATGAGAAAAGGAAGATAATTTGATCTATTGGTACCTTCTAGTATCCAACACTCACTAACACCATCTAAGGTTCAAACTTGTTGGATAAAGTATGTCAGATTTTGAAGGATAAAACTCAAACTCTTCGCTTATGTAAGAGATTGGTGGCTCCCAGCCAAAGAGAAGTAATAATATGCATCACTAAATCAGGTCTCTCCATTAAAGTGCATGAGCCTAACAGTATAGAAGAGTGATAAGTCTCATTTAGTTGCAATCCAACTCTACCAGAGATAAAGGGGTTGATTTGGTTCTAAAGCAAACTGCCAAATGTTAGAGCAGCTAAGATGGGAATTAAGGCAAAAAATTCAGCCAAAAATCTGCCCTCCTTATCCCCATGCTTGACTTCATAATGTCCCTCAAGTGAACTGTATGACTAATAGCTAGACGTGGTTATCCTACAAAAATTAAACCTAGACTTATAGGCTTTCTTGTGACTGATTTCAAGTACAAGCATGGGCTGATTAAAGCTGTTTTTGCTTCCAAAAATTCTGACGAACTGTACTTGCTGCTGCTGTTGTAGTTAGCCTTGAATTTCTATGCCCAATCAGCTGTTAAGCTTTCCAAATTGTTGTCATACTCTGCCATGAGCAAGCTGCTTCTGGCCTTGTGGCTATTCTCAATAATCTGTGCCGATTCAGCCATTTGATGAGCCACCTAAAGTTGACAAAAGGTAGTGGGTGGGGAGTGGGCTTTCATGGCTTGGTTAAATTAGCCAAATTAATTTGTCTAAGTGGGGAGGTATTTGTTATGGCCTCCAAACATAGAAAATTAATCAAGCTAAGGCGTGTTTTACAAGTAAATAAGCTAAGCTAAGCTAAGGCTGAAATGCCATTTTGTTACATGTATGCTCCCCATATTAAGCCTTGATTAAAGATTGAAATTAAGGTTAGGAAACTCCAAAAATATTTCTACCTTAACTTTCAAATACTTTTGTATATGGGAAAATAATTGGGTTATGCTAAGGAAGATGGCAGATTAGGGTGAATGCCACCAAAATGGAGGTTGGAGAAGAGGCAAATATGAACTTAAATATCCTTTAAATTCATATATTCACTATCACCATCACCATCCAAGGTATTCAACTCTTAAAATAAAGAATGTAAGATTTTGAGGATAAAATTCTATCAAACCCTTCACTCAAGGTTGAAGGTGCATCTCACCAAAAGAGTGGAAATTAAGAGGCAACCAAGTATGATCTTCATTCATATGTGACTCTAACACTATAGAAGAGTGTTGGAGGTTATTTAGTTACAACACAACTCAACAAAATAAAAAGGGTTGATTTGGTTGCAAAACAAATTAGCTAGTTATGCAAGAGGAAGAACTAAGCTAGTTTAAATCTAAATAGACAAATTTTAGCCAATGATGGTTTTATGGCAAATTTCGTCCATCATGCCTGATACCCTTGCATCTAATTAGGTAGTGCCTTACAAGTCAAAGGGCTAAACTAGTAGCTAGGACACTTAACAAAAGTAAACCTAGGCTATAGTAGTTATTGTGAGGCCTGATTCAAGTAAAATAGCTTGAGTGAATCATTGTCCTAAAATCTGTCTAATCCCGCTGCTACAGTAGCTTCATTTTTTGGGACTTGATTTTGTGCTGCTTCTCTGTCATAATCAACACTTGATTGTCTTCGTTTCTTTCTTGTCACTTGCCCTCCATTTTTGTGCCAAACAATGACCCAAAAGCTGACCTAAACGTTGCTAAGTGCTGCTGCAGCTGTTTTCTGATTTTCCATGCCCCATATATATCCCCCAAGGCTGTACAAAATGGCTTTTGTGGTTGTGGCTCATGGGGTATACTTTTTGATTGCCCTTGGCTAATTGTGAGCCACTTTGTAGCCATATGACAAGTCACTTATGTCAAAGGTGGTTGCTGAATTGGGCCTTGCATGTCTTCTTCGTTTAGTACATCTAATTAGTTCAAATAAGGAGATTATGGAATTTGAATTTAGAGGAATTGATGACTAAATTAGGGACTCATCATTTTAGCTTAATTAATTAACCCAAGAGTAGAGTGCTTTATGACTCCACTAAACTTCAGAATACTTATTGGATAAAATTATTGTGATCTCCCTTCCTAGGTGTCCTTCCTTGGTGCTAGCTGAATGTGTAATGCTTTCTTTTATTTGCTTGGACGAGAATGTTCTTAGACGAGGCTTCTTGAATTGAGCCTTCATAGGTGTAAGAAATTTGTGTTTTGCAAAAATAGGTCTCTTTTTGAATGATTTGAGCATGGATAAGATCATTGGACATATGCTTAGGACCATTACCTAATCATCATAATTTTGATAACAAGATTAAAAATGATAGGGAATGCTCCCTCATCATTCTACTAACGTTGGTCCTACAATCAGCCTTAACTATGAATTTTTAAGCCAAACTTGGCTGCTGTTGCTGTAGCCACAATGTGGGACTGTTGTGCCTGTTTTTGGTGGCTGCCTTGGAGTTGTTTTGAAGCGTAAGGACCCTCCTTGATGCAAGGATAACACATTCTTCATAATGTAGTCCTCCTTGAACGAATTTGTGCTTGAAAAAGGACCCTTGGTGTGAGATTAAGACAGAAACCAAATCATCATAATTTCATAACAAAAATTAAAATTTTAGTTGGATGCTCTTGTATAAAACTCCTGGTTATTGAGGATTCAACTTGTTTTTAATCCAACAGTAGCATGGTAATTTTCCATTAAAAAACTTTTGTTAACAAGGGATAAGAATAATTGTGTCACAGCACAACCAGGCAAATGATCCATGATTCTCAACAAAGAAAAAGAAGCATGGCCTGTGGTAAACATAAGAAGGGGATGATGGTCATTACGCCAAAAATCAAGAGTGTTTACTCACATGTGAAGTTTCTTGACAAACGGGTGAAAGTTAAGTTTGGAGACGCTCAACTTCTCATAAAAAATCATGTGCTTACGTTTCGTAGGTAGTGATTCAAGGGTTGGATAAAATGTGTGCATAAATGCACCCATTGAAGAATAGCAAGGAGAACCCAAGGCACTCATGTTATTCTCCTGAACAAAGGTAAGGAATGGGTAGTTTTTGTGATTTTGTCCAAGGTATAGGCTTCTAACCCATCCTCAAGCCTTATGGATTCAACATCATACCATGGTAACATAAGAGGAATAAGAAACACATTTAGGGGAAGAATATGAGCAAACTCAATAGAACTTAATCGTATGGGCAAAGAAGTAAAAGTTTTAATATGTATCTCAACCATGAATTCAAATTTTTTTTGTTGAGCTTCAAAGAGGTTGAGAGGGGTTGTTGCATGAGGTTTGATTGCTTCACTAGGTGGGGTAGTAGGCACGCTAGTACCATCATAAATAAGTAAAGGGGGGTGCATGGTGATTGGAAGATATTCTTTTACTCCCTTATACAAATCTCTAAAGAAACTGAGCCTATTCTTTCTCCATTGTCTTCATCAAATGAATGCACCTCCGTGTGGTCACCTTGAATGGCATCTTCACCGTTAGACTCTTCCTTTCGTCTCTCCTCTTGAATAATCATGTCTCCAAGGTCTAAGAATGTCACCGCTGATGCAGGAGCCCTTCTCCCGTGCCAATTCTTTCAAGGCAGGCTCTAATTGAAAGAATTCAACATCCTTGAATCAAGAAGGGTACTTAAGCATGCAATCAACACAAGAAGCAGCCACTTTTCAGCATTTTGTGCCAACTTTGAGGCACAAAATGAAGGAAAACAACATCAGCAATTAAAAGTGATTTGTGGCAGAACTTCAAGGACATCAAGGAAATTTTTTAGCACAAAAAGGTCAACAATAAGAAGCAGAATTTGCAGATCTGCAGCAGCGCTTTTTCTTATTTTTGGAAGTTGTTTGGCATAGGAAACAAGGGGCAGCAAGGACAGCAGCAGCATGCAATTTTTGGAAGATTGTGGCAGCATTTGTGGACAGCTTTTGCGGCATATTTGGGCACAGAAATTTAAGGCCAAAAGGACTGCAATGGCTATTACAAGTAGCTGCTTATTATGGCGGAAATATGAGCCAAAAAAGGGCATGATTTTACTTTAGGCTTAGACACTGAAAATTACTGTTTACTTTTTGCTTTTGATGATGCTTGTAGGATAGCCCTTTTTAACTTATGAGATTAATCAAATAAGGTGCAGAGTATGGGAGGGCTGTCTTAGTCCATTGTTTGGCCATAAAAGCCATCATACCTGATTTGAGAATTGATTAGAAGCAAAATAGCTTAGTTGAACCCTATTACATAACTATTAGTTTGTTTTGTAACCAAATCCATCCTTTTCCTTTTTGTTTAAGTTGGATTGTAACTAAATGAAACTTAACACTATTCTATAAAGTGTTAACCTCATGCACTTTAATGGGGGGACTTGATTTAGTGATGCATATTGCACCTCTTTGGCTGATGCATATTGCACCTCTTTGGCTGAGAGCCACCAATCTCTTACTTGAGTGAAGAGATTGAGTTTTATTCTTCAAAATCTTATGTACTTAATCCTAAGAGTTTAAACCTTAGGTGATTTTAGTGAGTGTTTGATCTTGGGAGGTACCTGATGATCAAATAATCTTCCTTTTCTCATCTCCATTCTCCGTTTTTTCATTTTGGTGGAATTGATCCTGAACCACCTTAATCTTTGACCTAATTTGTTTTCCATATGCATCAACTAATCAGTTGTAGCACACGGTTTTGGAGTGGCCGACACAAAGATATTTTGAGCATCTAGTTTATATTGGTTTACCTTTACCTTGCATATCTTTGTATTTGCCTTTAACATCAAAGGACTAAGCAAGAACTTCATATTTTGGAGTGCTCTTCTCTTCTTGAGTGCACATAGTCACCTTGTTGTAGAAGTTACACTTGTGAAATGGGGGTGAGAACTCCTTTTTCTTGTGAGCTTCTTCAAATTTCTACATGACTTCACTTTTGGATTTCCCTTCATCTTGCTTTGATGAAATATGTTCATCCATCGAAATGAAGGATAGCCTTCAAATCTCATGGTAGAAATTTTGAAGGCTTTCTCATTGGAGTATCCTTTAGTTTCAAACTCCTGTGCACATTTTTTTCTCCTACGAGAGTAATCATTGAGGCTACCATTAAAGTATGATGGTTACATTTTTTATTTTTATTCTTTGAATTTTCATCATAGGTATGTAAGAGGGTAAGTAACGTGCCTGTTTTTTTCAGTACATGTAGTATTTATGTTGAGAGATAAAAATGCCTGGTTTAGATCGAATCACCTCCATCCCAAGAAATTACTTGAGGTTGCCAACATCCTTTTGACTCTGAATTCTCTGGCTAATAGCCTATTCATCTGCAAGATCATCTGCCAAAATTTTAGCATCAGGACTGCAACCTTCCTTTTGGATGAGAACTTCCTGAACAATGTGTAACTGACCTGGCATTGGGTATATCAAAGCTTGTTCACTGAATTTGCAAACCTTTATGCATGCATATAACAGCCCTTCCTACCCTTACATTCTGATTTATATTGCTTGCAAGTTAAAGTCTACTTTAACTAACTAAGACATCATTTAAGTCAGCTAAAGTCAGTCTTAGGGTAGTAGCTTCTTAGAAGGCTGATTCCTAGTACAACAATAAAGTAAAAAGTCATAAAAGCCGTTGCGAATACCTTATACTTCCAGACCTGTTACAATCAACTAAAATGTCATCAATTGCTGCCAATCATAAGTCAGGTCTTCCCGTGTCCTTGTTGTTGTGCTCAATTTTCTGTGCCAAACAGTGGCCCCCATGGGATGAATTGGCCTGGTCTTGTTGGTAGCTGCTGCTGCTGCAAAAATGGATTGCTTTTATCCTTCCAAGCTGACTTGATAAGCCATGTTTCAGCCATTACTAAGCCACTTATCAGAAGGTGGTGGATGGAAAAGTGTTGCATGGCTTGGTTATTTAGGATTTACAATTCAGCCTAAAATAAGAAAGTTGTTATGGCCAAAATGCCTGGCATGATTTTTGCAACACTTTAGCTTGTTACTTTAATTGATGTACTTGCATTTGAAGTCTTCGAAGCCTTCATAGTTGTTGCCTTATGTTTGAGCTGCACAAAAATACTTTTCATGGGGTCAAAGGAGAGTGAATATTGTATTTGCTTGGGCTGATGCTGTCCGAGACACAATTTGGCCTCCATATGAACCATGTTGAGCCTATTGGGGTTTGATCGATCAATTCGAACCCCTAAAGGATTGAAGTTGAGATGTAGGACTTTGTTGATTGTCTTGGAGTTGTTTTGATGCTTAAGGACCCTCCTTCATGCAAGGATTACACATTTTGCACAATATGACCCGCTTCAAATGAATTTGAGCTTGAATGAGGATTCTAGAAATGACATCAAGATAGGAACCACTTCATCATAATTTTTGAGAACAAAAATCAAAAGGAAGGTAGCTACTCCCGCATCAGAAAACATATATGAGGGGACCGTTTTTGACCAAACAAGGATATCTTAAGTGTGCAGAGCTTGTAATTTAAATCATTTTTCAAACCCAGTAGAATCTCCGTATATACTTCTTCCAAGTAATGATTTAGGAATGCATTTTTAATATCCAAATGATGTAAGGGCTAACGTTAGCTACAATAGTGGGTATGATTATGAAAATGTTGAGTTGGGATAGATGGCAAATATTCTTTGGCATCATAAATTTTTCGAGCTTGAACTTTTATTTGGAATTGGGTTTGCATCATGGTAATAAACCTTTGAATATGTATCCCACATCTGATGTTACTTTCATTAGGAATATCCTAGTCAATTGAGTGTGGTTGTCAACAAATAACACAAACACTAACTATCAGGTTCCTATGGATCTTTTCATTCTTGATAAGCCCCACAGATCACTAGGAATCATGACAAACAATGAGATGGTTTAAATGAATGGCTGAGATGATGCATATGTTTGGCTGATTGGCATACTTTCCAATTGAAAAACTTTGGGACTTTCATTGATAGACATAGAAGGGAACAATTTTGACAGTTGGTTTCTTTCTTAAGTTCTACCTCAAATCAAAAATAAGAAAGACTTTTTATAAGTGCTTTTTGATAGCCATTATGCCCATTAAAACCAACAATCTAAATTCAAGCATATTTTATATATTCAAAAGTTCTAGGGCTACCTAACAAAAAAATGTCAAAAAAAAGGGGTTTTTCATGGGAATGCCCCTTTGTTTTAGCCATATTTTGTAAATAGGAGGAACTTTCATTATAATGATACCTTGAGTACGAGAGTAAGATATAGCTTGTTTTTGTTTTTCAGGGTGGAATTACGTCATCTGACCTTGCTACTAAAGCTCTTGAGGCTAAATGTGCAAGAATTGTTGGGCAAGCCTTAGCCGGTGTTCCTTTGTGGGAATTAGATGCAAGAAGTCGACACCCTGGACTTCCTTATATCGTTTTTCCAGGTGAATAGATCACTTACAAGTTCCATACCATGTTTGACTGAGTTATTTATGTTTTAAAGCAGATATTGAATGTTCTTTGTAGGTAATGTTGGTGACTGCAAAGCAATGGCCGAAGTTGTGACATCTTGGGCTTTCCAGGCCAAAATCTCATCAAAAGATCTTTTGATGGTAAGAACATTGATGTATTCGGTGATTGGGTCCCCTGCCACAACTCAACCATGGTCGCTTCCCCCTCCCTGCTCCCTTGGGGCCCAAAGTTTTCCTTGACTGACATTATCGTTTGCAATGTAGAATGCAGAAGAAGGTGGATATGCAGTTGGAGCTTTCAATGTGTACAATCTTGAAGGGGTTGAGGCAGTTATATCTGCTGCAGAGGAGCAACGGAGTCCTGCCATCTTGCAGGTAGAGGAATGGGGTATCCAAATTCTTGGATGCTCTTTTTTTCCTGTTCTTTTTTATTTGATTCCTATTTTACCCTTTTTCAATCAATTTTTGTGGTTGAATTTCGGCTGCATTTTTCTACTGTGTGCTATCTGCTTGAACATGTTTGGACTTTCTTATTAAAGATAAACTCCCACAGGAGATAATTACTGAAAATTCACATATTAACGGAGTCGACTATTATTTTCATCACCATGCATTTCTTAGGAAAAAAAAATGGTATAACTTAGGACAAGGAGAAATATTTGGTGACCAAATAACATTTGGCTTATTAAAAGAATAGAAATCTTGTTTAAGGTCCCTCCCAGCGTTATGATGTTTGTTTCATTAGTATATGAATAAGATGCAAAGCAAACCTATAACAAACTGTAGACAATGGAAACATAAAAATAGCCAATACATTTTATACTTGGCCATTTTTTTTTAATTTTTTAATTTTTTGCCTCTTGATACAATACAAACAAATCATATGTTGTTTATTTTTACCACAATCAAAATGATTTATTTTATGCTTGACTTGCATTGAATGTTTTCAATTTATTTTACACTTTATACCAATTTCTACTACGATGCCTCTCGCTTCTATTTTAGTAATAGATGGCAGATTTTATTAGAAAACAGTCATAAATACACCATCAATTACCACTATAGCATCATGGTGGAAAACTCCTCCCAAGATCTTTGATGGGCTTGAGAGGCATTCTAATGATACGTTTTGTTAAACCCAAAAAAAAAAAGAAAAAAAAAACCAGAAAAGACCAATCAACAATTACATCCAAGCTTCAAGCCAGAATTCCAAACATGGCCTTTGATGTAGATAGGAAATATTTTTATGGGAAGAAGTATTTATGTAGGAATAAAAAAAAATTCTTCTTATATTTTGTCTCTTTATGTTCCCCTATCTTATTAATTAGATATGATTTATCTTATTAGTTAGTTATATATGATGTATCTTATTTATTATTTAGTTAAATATGATGGATCTTATTTATTAGTTAGATATAATATATCTCATCATTATTTAGATATTTTTAATCTTTTAAGACCTTTAGGTTATATAAAGAGTCTTAGGCTTGTCATTATTATTAGCATCATTGAATGAATTAATTATTAGAATAATTTCCTCTCAATTTTCCAATTCTCTTTTTAGTTTCCTTTCTAAGTTCTAAATCTGTTTTTCAATTCTTTCAACTTGACATCATTTTGGTATCAGAGCAGTAATTCTATTCATCTCTTCTGCTATAAATGTAACCCACAATCAAATGAAAGCCTACTTGAGTCAATAACAACCAATTGATTCTCTAGGTTTGAAAGATGCACCCAAAACCCTAACCATCACCCCAAACACCCAAGACCACCAAAAATCAGCCACAAATTGAAGCAATTAAAGCCATGAAACTACAAATTCGACCCCAGTATACTTCAATCCAGCGTTCGCAGTCAACGGAGCCTCAACCACACTCGTTGGCAGCCACTACCACCGTTGCAGACCATCGCCGGTCAACACTATTCCTGCTCGCTGTTGATGCATTGTGTACGGATGAACAACAATTTTTTTTTTATTTTCCTTTTTTTTAATTGTATGTTTTGGGTAAAAAAATTGCAATTTATTTTTTGGTGGTTAACTTTGCCAATTTTAGCCTTGTGGTCAAACTCGATGGTTCGATGACAGCTTTAAGCTTTTGGAAGGTGATTTCCATAGTTGATACTTGACTTTTGCTTGAATTATTTTGTTTATTTAGCATATTTGCTTTGGTCCTTATTTTTATAACAAAAAAAAAAACATAAAAATAAATGGGATACTTGCTTATTTGATTTAGTCCTTTAATTGATATTTTTATCTTTGTGACGTGCATAAGATAGGTTTATATAGGGAGAATAGAGGCGTTTCTCCTTCTCTCTTATTAATTAAAATCTATCAGAGATTACATGGATATATACAAGCATATTATGAGACTGCAACTTTTGACCTTGGTGGCTCATTTTTTTTGGGGCTTAAATAGCTCACTACCCAGCCAAGGATAGGCAACAGTTCAGGCATCACAATAGCAGCCACAACTGCACTTTTCTAGGCAGATTTGGGCACTAGCAACAGCAACAGCTACAAGCATTAGAGGAGGCATACCTTTTTTGGATGAAAAGAAACCTATACTCAGGCTATGATGGAACTTTAGGCTTGCAGCACAAAAGTTACTTTTTGCTTTATGCTTTTAATAATGTTTTTAGTCTTTAGCCTAAAAATTATTTTTACTTTTTTACTTTTAATGATATTTTTAGCTTAGCCTAGCTTATTAACTTGTGAGGAGCCTCCCAAGTTAGATGTAAAACATGGGGAAGGCCCTAAAAAATTTTGATTTCTCTATTTCAGCTAACACAAAGTCAACTTTAGTTTTGGTTAGGATTAAAACGGTTAAAGTTTTTGTCTTTGATAACTAACTAGTTTGATTAGTTAACTAAACCAGTCCTTTTTTTTTTACCTGTTGAGTTGTATTGTAACTAAATGAGACCTAACACTCTCCTATAAGTGTTGGGCTCACACTTGAATGAAGGGCAACTTAGAATTTAGCTATCTTATTTCTCTCAGCAGAAATCAATCACCTTCAATTCTAGTGCATGAGTTTGAAGTTTAAATTCTAAAATCTCATAAGATTTATTCTAAGTATTGAAACCTTATGTGGTTCTTGTTAGTATATGATCCGAGGAGGTACCAAGGATCATACTCAACCCATTTTCTTAACCCTCTTCTCTGTTTTCTTATTCGGTTATCCCCTATTGATAACCATCCTCTTAACTTGACCCAATTTGTATTGGCATATGCATCATCGGGTAGTGGGTTGCTCGACACAAAAATGGGTAGAAAATGAGGCAAAACAAAATTAGGAAGAAAGAGATGGAGGTGGTATATATATGTATAAGTATGTGGGGTGCGAATGGAGAGGATGCAGGGGAGGCAATTGAGGGTGATGGCAGCAACAACACAGGGGCACGAGGGGGTGGAGTGTGGGGTGAAAATTTCAGACGTATGTAATATGAGATGGTGATGGTTGTGTGTGTATGTTGCATGAGACGAAAAATGGTGGCAGCAGCATGAGATGAGATGGTGAGGGATGATAGATGATGGTATGATGGTGGCTGCAGTAGGATGAGAGTGATGGTTGATGGTGCAAGTTGCAAGAAACAAAGTCAAGCTTTATGGCAAAAAGTGACGAGAGAAAGGAGAAGGGAAAAAAATGGAGAAAGAAAAGGAAAAAGAGAAGATTTAAGATCAGTTTTAGATAATTTTGGATTAGCCAAAATAGGTAGGATTAGTGATAAATTTTAGCAAAATTAAGATCGGGTTATGAAATATAGTTTATCCGGTCACAGATTCAGATTAGGTTAAGATTTCAAGATTAAAAAATTTGATTAAGGCTAAGATAAGATTTTCTTGAGATTAGAATCGAATTAGGGTATTAATAATACGGGATTAGGTTAAGCAAAATTTCGAGGTATTATAGTAGCAGTAATGATAACGTTTCCTAGCCATTGAATTTTGTTATTGCTTGAGATTCTAGTTTTGGGCATATTGTTCCTTTTCAGAAAGACAATAAAATATGTGTTCAAATACATGTAACATATCAATAACAAACATTAAGCTTATCGAGTTCCTGTGATTTTCTATCTCATGATAAACCTATTGTTATGGAGGAAGTATGAGTTAGGAGTTGTAGCAAGAAATTAGCCATTTAGGAACTTTGATGATAATATTCTTGGCCATATTATCCTATTTGGTCAAATATATATATATATTTTTAGGTGTATTGTAATTTGTTTAGATCATTGAATACTATAATTTAGGCATTTATCATATATCCAATATATAATTCTGTATTATGCTCCCTTCATCCTAAAATAATAGGCTTGGTTAGTTTTTCACATATATTTAAGCCATTATAATTAATCATTAATGCTATGTGTTATTCCATGGTTTTCATGTTTACCCTCACTTTGGAAATATGTAAAATTAATTTGAGTCAATTCCCAAAGATCAACTACATGGAATATAGTAAACACCTCATAAAATGTAGTCAATCAATAAGGTTACTAACAACAATAAAAATACAAGTATACAAACAAGCATTTATTGTGGGACAAATCGAAATAAAAGCCTTGCCTATTAATATGGCATAGAGGGAGTATTGTATTTGGAATGTGTTGAAGCACATTATACTATGTTAGGGTTTGTGAGAGGCTAGGGTTAGGGTTAGAGAGAAGATATGCGAGAACTAATAAGGTAACTAAGGAATAAACTTGTTTGTATTAATATCCTAGCCTTTTATTTGGTGTTACTTGAAAAACTAATACCCCCAAATTTTAAAACAAAAAAATTTCATTTTGAACACATCGCGAAAGCATAACAAAACAAAATTGGGGATTTCATCGCTATACCAAACATAGGAGAGGTGTGATCTGACACATATTTGATGCAAGATAAAATGGGATGAACAAACAAAGAATGCATGCACTAACAAGATATTAATGATAATAAATATGAGAATAATATAGAAGGGAGAGACATACAAATCCAAATACAAGAATCAAAACCAAGAGTTTAAATAACTAAAAATAAGCAAAAAAATCCTAACACAATGGGAAAAACAATCTAAGTCAGTTAGCTTAACTCTTAAATAAAACAAAAAAAAATATAAATATCGATCCTCAAGAAATGACCGACTACTGGCCCATGCCATCATCCTCAACATATTCTAGTTGAGAACCATAACCTTGCAAATCTTCCTCTACTCACCGAAATAGAAGTAAGATTATTACAATAACCATACAAATTTAGTATTAGTACGGTATTGGTAAAACAAACTATCTATAATATGGTAAAGGCTTGTGTTGTGTATTGAGCTCACACATTAGCATGTTGTGAGACATACTTCTAAGCTCATGATCATCTTCATATAAAGCATGATCTTGTAAGAGATAACAAAACTGGTTGTTCATCAAGCTCACATGAATAAACCATATTATTAATCCTCCATCTAGTGACTACATACTTTCTAATTATAAAGATGTTTGATTGACTACATCTAGTTCTCTACCATGAACAAAAGCTATGGTAGGATAACTCACACAATAGGATAATACCTATCACATGTGCTCAAAATACATCGAGGGAGCTTTCTTAGGGAGTACCACGCTCATCACACATGGTTAAAATACATCGAGGGACTTTCTCTCCGAATACCACACCCACTAGACCTTGAACTAGGCAATAAAATTGTAGTTGTGATTGTGGTGCCGTGGTATCAAAGTTTCACGAATAATAAATTACGTGTCGTAGTTGTCTTGACATGAATTTTTATTTTTATTTCACAGTATACTCTAATTATTATTTATTGATTATTTGAATACAATTATTTAATAAAATAGTTTTTTATATCATATTAGAAGTATTTAAGTGAGTCATTATGTGCTAAATTTTCCTAATAGTAATAACCTTAAATTTTCCATAGAATGAAAGAATACATGTTATTTAGTAGTACTTGTAAAGATAATAAATATCAATATTTTATAATAATTCAATAGTAACTTGGTCCAATATATATATATAGTAAATGAATAAGAAAAAGTTTTCATACATGCTTTTTTTTGTAGATTTAAGAATTCTTAATAAATCGCCAATTCATCGACGATTTATTCCGATTTATGATGATATTGCGAGGGCTGGATAAATTGAGATACCATACCGGTCTAAGTAATGGACATACAAAGTGCCAGGAGGTTTGTGTAGGGATACCACACCCACCTAAAATGGACACCAATGTCGTGTTGGCTTGCCATAACATTCCTTATAAATATGTACATGCCCTTACTGACCAAAACCTAATTATTAAGTAAAATAGGTATTGAGTGAAATAAATAGCTACCATAAGGGCAACCTACCCACTAATTCACATTTAGCTACCCTAAGAGTTGGGGAAAAAGGCTCAAACAAAATCTTTATTTCCATTATTAATAATTATTTGATGATATCAGAAATCACAACTCAATTCTATTACCAACCAATTGGGTGTTTCCAAGTGATAACACCAAACACAAACTAAGGCATCTAATAGAACCCTGTCCTTGATCACAACCAGTAATGACAAGAAATAATGGAAACAGAAACGCAGCAAGTTTGCTCCAGGATAAAATTAGAATAAAAGGGGATTTGCACTAGAGAATTGAAAGGTTACAGCCAGGGATTCGAGGTCCTGGCACCTCCCACAGTCGACTCAATTCCTCCCTCCCCTTCTCTCTCCTTTCCCTTTAAATACCCACACTAGCCTCTAACTGAATAACAGAATAGGGTGACTCACGCCCCTAGCTACCAGACCCTCCCCGACGCATACAATAAGGATAGCAAAAATGAGTCATCAATACACTGGACACTTCAGCAATTAACTAATCCGCACAATCCTTACTCCCCATTTCCTCTTTTGCCCTTCCTCACATAGGTGTAACGGATCAAGGGTCTATCATTACCCCCTTCTCGGACTTTCACCTTGTCCTCAAGGTGGAATTCAGGAAATTGTTCATTGACGAGTGCAAAATCTTCCCAGGAAGCCTCAAATTCCGGTAGCTCCTTCCATTTGATTAACACCTCTAGTCTTCCCTTGGTATTATACTTCACATCCAGTAGTGCTTCTGGTTCCACCTTCCACTCCAAATCTGCAGTAAGGACGGGTGTAAAGGGCTGCCCTTGATGCTCTGTCCCCACGGCTGGCTTCAGCATTGATACATGGAATACCGGGTGGATGGGAACAGAGTCTGGAAGCTTAAGTCGATAGGCCACTGGCCCCACCTTACCCTCCACCTGGTATGGGCCAAAATACCTCGGAGAGAGCTTCTCATTCAAGTGGCGAGCGAGAGAACGATGCCGGTAGGGCTTGAGTTTGACATAAACCCAGCTTCCAATGTCTATCTCCAAATGCCTCCTCCTCTGGTCAACTTGTGATTTCATTTTGGCCTGCGCTCGTAGTAAGTGTTGCTTCAGTTCCTCTAGGACAGCGTCCCTGTTTTGCAGTTCAAAATCAACCTCGGCTACTGGGGAGCCTTCTGCTGTGTACCGCAGTAGTTTGGGCAGGTCTCGTCCATAGAGGGCAGTAAAGGGGGTGGTGCGTGTGGCTATATGGAATGATGTGTTGTACCAAAACTCAGCCCATGGTATCCACTTTACCCACTGTTTGGGTTTGTCACTTGCAAAACAGCGCAGGTATGTTTCTAAGCTTCGGTTGACTACCTCCGTCTGTCTGTCTGTTTGTGGGTGGTAGGCTGTGCTGAAGTGGAGAGTGGTTCCCTGGACCTTGAACAGCTCCTTCCAGAAATTACTCATAAAATTTTTGTCACGGTCGGATACAATTGAGCTAGGAACCCCTTGCAGACGTATAACCTCCTTCACAAAGACAGCAGTCACTGATCGGGCGGTAAATGGGTGCCTCAGTGGAATGAAGTGAGCGTACTTGGTAAGACGATCCACAACCACCAGGACACAATTGAACCCATCTGTAGTAGGCAACCCCTCGATGAAATCCATGGATATGTCTTCCCAAACTTGTTGTGGTATGGTCAGTGGCTGAAGTAACCCTGCAGGGCTGAGGGTGGAATATTTTTGTTGTTGGCAAGTGCCACATGATGCCACGAATTTTTGGACGTCCTTGCTCATTGCAGCCCAATACACCTCCCTGGACAACCTTTGGTAAGTCTTCAACACCCCGGAGTGCCCTCCTATTCCGCTGCTATGGAATTCAGCCAGCAGGCGTGGTTTCAGAGATGAATTTGCGGGCAGGACCAGCCTGTTCCGGAAGAAAAGGTTCCCATTTCTGAGTTGGTAATCTTCCTCTACCCCAGTCCCCAGCTGTAGTTTTTCCTTTATGGCTCCCAGTTTGGGATCCTTTTCAATTTCGGATTGAAGGTTGCTCCAGTTGTCGATCCTTGCTACTGAAATTGTGGAAAGGGTAGTCAACTCTCCCAATCGAGAAAGGGCATCAGCAGCTCTATTCTCTCCCCCCGGCTTATATTCAATACTAAAATTAAAACTCCAGAGTTTCGAAAGCCATTTAAGATGTTCCTCCGGCAAAACCCACTGGTCCAACATAAATTTTAGACTTTTCTGATCTGTTCTAATCGTAAACGGCCGCCCCATTAGATAGTGTCGCCACCGCTGCACCGCCAACACTATGGCCATCAATTCTCGCTCATACACTGATTTTAACCGTGCCCGTTGTCCTAAGGCTTGGCTGAAAAAAGCAATAGGACGTCCCCCTTGCATTAATACGGCTCCTATCCTGATCCCGGATGCACCTGTTTCTATTACAAAGGGCGATATGAAGTCAGGTAATCCCAGAACTGGCACCCTAAGCAGGGCTTCTTTGAGCTGATTAAATGCCTTTTGGGCTTCCTCGTTCCACCCGAAACAATCCTTCTTAAGCTGGGCAGTGAGGGGAGCTGCCAATTGTCCATAATGTCTCACAAACTTGCGATAGTACCCTGTTAGACCCAGGAATCCTCTTAATTCCCGTAGGTTTCTGGGCACTGGCCATTCGCTCATGCACTTCAACTTAGCTGGATCTGTAGCGACCCCGTTGGCCGAGATAATGTGGCCCAAATATTCCAATTCCAGCTGGGCAAACACGCACTTCTTCATATTAATTGTCGGCGCATTCTCACTCAGCACCTTAAGTACCTTCCCCAAGTGCCTGAGATGATCTTCCATGTTTCTGCTATATATTAAGATATCGTAAAAAAATACTAGAACAAATTTACGAAGATAAGGTCGGAATACCTCATTCATCAACCCTTGAAATGTAGCCGGAGCATTTGTTAAACCGAATGGCATTACTAGGAACTCGTAATGCCCCTCATGTGTACGGAAAGCCGTCTTCGGGATATCCTCTTGGTGAACCCGGATTTGGTGGTATCCAGATTTCAAGTCGAGTTTGGTGAATATGGCTGCCCCATTCAGCTCATCCAACAGCTCGTCAATGACTGGAATGGGAAACTTATCTGGAACTGTCACCTTGTTGAGAGCCCTATAGTCCACACAAAATCTCCAACTCCCGTCTTTTTTCTTAACCAGTAAGACATGGCTTGAGAAGGGGCTGTGGTTGGGTCGTATTAATCCTGCGGCTAACATTTCCCCCACCAACCTTTCTATCTCATTCTTCTGTATTTGGGGGTAATGATAGGGCCGTACATTGACTGGAGCAGCGCCGGGTAGTAATGGTATTTTGTGATCAAAGTTCCTGGGAGGTGGCAGACTGCCCCTTGCCTTCTACACCTCTGGAAACTGGTCAAGGATCCTCGAAATTGATCGGGGTACCTCAGCCTGAGTGGACAGCTCCTCCGTTTGTAAGAAACAGCATTCCAATAGTAGCCTACTGCCTTCCTTGCGCATAGTCCGCACTAAGGATTTCAAAGACACCTGGGTTTTACACAGGTCAGCCTTGCGCTTCCCCCACTTGGAATGTCATCAACAATAATTTCCAATTAATTTGCATCGTCCCCAACTTCTCGAGCCACTGCATACCCAGAAT
This sequence comes from Tamarix chinensis, assembly GCA_030549775.1. NCBI lineage: Eukaryota > Viridiplantae > Streptophyta > Magnoliopsida > Caryophyllales > Tamaricaceae > Tamarix > Tamarix chinensis. Next base: position 39,698,237 of record CM060175.1, read on the forward strand.
CATGTCCGCACTACCTAAGTTCAGTGGAAGGAAATCCTCATTTACCTCTATATCTGGGAGAATCAGTGAAATGCCCCGGCAGATGCCTTCCGTTTGTACTGAACTTCCTGTGCCCATCAAGACCCCATAAGAAGCCGTCGCTGACAGAGGTAACTTCAGCCGGCGAACTAATTCCCAGGCGACGAAGTTGTGGGTAGCGCCACAGTCCACCAATACCACCACTGATTCCCCTTGGACCTTACCCCGCAGCTTCATCGTTCGGGGAGTTGTGAAGCCCACTACTGAGTTAAGGGACAACTCGACTCGCCCTGCTACTCCTCCGGTCTCCCCTTCTGCCAATGCTTCCAGCTCCTCTTCTTCTTCGTCCATTTCCTGCGAGTCATCCACCACCAGTAGCTGGAGCGCTCGATTTTTACAAATGTGCCCCGGGCCGAATTTCTCTTCGCACTTGAAACAGAGGCCCTGCTCTCAGCGTCAGTTAACCTCTGGTGGCCAGTTGTTCGCCGGGCGATCGCCGGTTCTCCTGCGTGGTTCGTTGTAATCGTCGTTGGTGTCCCTGGCTTGGCTACTGCAAATTGGGTTCTCACGGGTATCGCAGAAATTGATCCCGGGTTAGCCCCCTTTGGGTTCGGTGGGCCTTGAACCGCCTGATCTATTTTGGGCTCAGACCCACCCCATCCTCCCCGGCCGGTCTGGATCACCCTGTTTTTATCCTCCACCATCTGCGCTGCCACCATGATCTCCGCCAGCCCACATGGTCTCATCATCCTCACCTCGGCTCAAATGGCTGGTTTCAGGCCGTTGAGGAACGTGCCTTCCAGGACTTCTTCCGAGATTCGCCCTTGCAGTGGCGCAGCTAGGAGCTCAAAATTCTCAAGAAATTCCTCCACAGTGTTCGTCTGCTTGATCGCCAGGAATTTCTCACAGAGACTCCCCTCATGCCTGGGGCGAAATCGAAGGAGAAAAGTCTCCTTAAATCCCCGCCAGGATGTAAACTTCCTCCCCTCTTCCATGTACTGGAACCAGGCTAATGCCTTCCCCTCCATGGCTACAGCTACAGTTTCGAACCTCTCGTCTTCGTTCATCTGATTCCAGGTAAAGTACCGCTCTGCTCGAAATAGCCATCCATTGGGATCAACTCCATTGAAGATGGGAAGCTCTAGCTGTCTTGTTGATCTGTTTTCCGATCGCCTCCCTTCTGACTCTGTGTTTGCGCGAAACTCCGGGCGCGTAGGTGGCGCCATCCCCATAAACTCATCGGTCCTGAGTTCCCTTGGGGCAGGGGATGATGAGACACCCAACATCTGATCCAACTTGTTGAGTACCTCGCTCATGGTTTTCTCAAGAGCAGGAATCCGTTTTTTGTCCTCCCTCACCGTTTCCATCTCTTTCTGCCACTCTTCCTGGACCACTGCTAGTTTCTCCTCCAGAGCATCCACCTTCTTCTGTGTCATCTGCTAGCTTCTCCTTGCTCGTCGAACTGCTCCGATACCACTGATAGAACCCTGTCTTTGATCACAACCAGTAATGAAAAGAAATAATGGAAACAAAAACGCAGCAAGTTTGTTCCAGGATAAAATTAGAATAAAAGGGGATTTGCACTAGAGAATTGAAAGGTTACAGCCAGGGATTCGAGGTCCTGGCACCTCCCACAGTCGACTCAATTCCTCCCTCCCCTTCTCTCTCCTTTCCCTTTAAATACCCACACTAGCCTCTAACTGAATAACAAAATAGGGTGACTCACCCCCCTAGCTACCAGACCCTCCCCGACGCATACAATAAGGATAGCAAAAATGAGTCATCAATACACTGGACACTTCAGCAATTAACTAATCTGCACAATCCTTACTCCCCATTTCCTCTTTTGCCCTTCCTCACATAGGTGTAATGGATCAAGGGTCTATCAGCATCCAACCCACCAAATTAGGTGTTTAGAAATAACACCAAATTCAACAAAGGCATCTAAGTTACCAAATTGGGTGTTTAAAGATAACACCAAACTTAAACCAAGGTGTCCAAGTCATACTACAATATTCATCATTTTAAATTTTCCTTGGTTCCAATTATGCATGGTCATGATTATGATTTTAGGCCACTAACTAATGGAAAAGTTAAAATAAAAACCCCAAAGAATGATCAATAAATGATAAATAAGTATGGCAAAATCAGACGAAATCAATCGATCAATTCTTAGGACTAATCTTGGTCTGGGCATATCAGACCTAAAGAGAAAAAAATAATATAGTGAAGCTAATCGACTTGTTGGTCCTATCGATTGACTTTTTATAAGAACTAGTCTTAACCTAGGGAGTAAGGAAATACATATTAGTTCTTCTGGGCGTACTACTGAAACGAGTAGCATAAAGGATCCTCCCATAGTTGGATTGTTTGGCGGACAGCGAAATTGAAGCTTAAAAGCTTAAGTAGAAAATTATCAATTCAATCTATTCTCATTCTAAAAAAAAAAACAATTGTCTAATATTTTTAGCTAGTGTCTGTAAAGGAGAATGGTTCGAAGGAGAATGCTTTGGCGAGATTGTATCCCGTTCTGGGTTGGGAAATGGAAGAATTTGGTTTTGGAGATGGCAATGCATTGTAGCCAGCTAAAAACTTTCCTTTTAGCCATGTAACTGGGTTTATTAGTCCTTGCTCTTTTTTCATTATCCGAATTGGAGCTAGAAAGGGCTACCTTTAGGATTTGTACCGATTTGTAACACGAATCTTAGATCTATCCTCTATATGATAGAAGAGAATTGTTGTAGCGAGCAACTACCATTCGTGTCGTGGCAATGAAGGATAAGAATCAGTTGATTGGTGTGGCTGAACTAGTTGATGAGTTTAGGCTAATGCCAAATATACTATAGACATAAAATAACTAGTCGATGAGTCTAGCGACCAATTGCCTGTTCATAGAATTAGTCAATGTGTGTAGCAAATCAACCGACTTTCACAGGAGCTAGTTGATGGGTTTAGCCAACCAATTGACCGGTCGAGATAGCGCCTAAACCCACATTTTCATACTTAATAAAATCATATAAGAAGACATATTCCTTTTTTTTTCGATAAGTAAGGAATATTATTACTTATGAAAGAAGGGTGATTACAACCATGAATGTCAAACACACCAAACAATCAACTAGACCAGCCCACTTTTGGAATTTAGTCTTATAATGTAGGTGCATTAAACGTCTAGCTACAGTTAAGACAATGGCTCGATTGATATTAGCAACATCCCTACTACGATTTTCAAAAACTCTCAAGTTCCTCTCATACTATACATTTGCAATATAAGATGAAAAAAGAGCTCCCAGGATCTATTTTTTCTGACTACTTTGTCTGGACCTTTTCAACAGAGACTGCACATCCTGTTGCCACCCTTGGATAGTGTCCCTTCTGCCCGCAATTCTTCAAATTTTCCTCCATATTACAGTTGTAATGGGGCAGTGGACAAATAAATGGTCCTGAGTTTCTAAACCATGCTGGCAAAACACGCACCGCTCTGATACATCCATTCCAGTCTCTCGAAGCCTAGCTTTAGTCATCAATCTGTCTCTAAACGCCAGCCAGAGAAGAAAACTGTATCTTGGCAAATTGAGAGAGTGCCACACAGTCTTGGACTATCTTTGGTTAGCCTGTCTGGGACGCACAACATCATAAGCAGCTTTGATACTATATTCAGGGTAACCATTTGACCATCTAATTTGCATAAAACTTTGTAATTGAGGTCGTACAAGAAGGATTCTCTGAAACAACCAAGAGGTATAAGCAGTGGGATTGTACTCCCACACACTTGTATTCTTGAGGTAAACAGTATGAATCCATTTCACCCATAACGAATCCTTCTTAGTAGCAATATTCCAGAGCAACTTACCCAAGGCACACTAGTTCCAAATCCCTAGGTTAAGCAAACCAAGACCACCCTCTACCTTAGGGAGACAAATCTGTTCTTAAGAAACCAGGGCTCTTCTTCTAACATGCACCTTCCCCGACCAAAGAAAATTTTGACAGAGGCTCACGAATTGATGGAGGACCTTTATTGGTAATAGAATCACCTGGCTAAAATATAATTGAATGCTAAACAAAACCGACTTGATAACCTGTAACCTCCCCGCATAAGATAAGTAAATAGTGCTCCAGTGCTTGAGTCGTGCTGTTGCTTTTCCAACATAGACTTGAGCAAACTAGTTGACACTCAGGAAGAGGTTAAAGGCAGAACAAGGTAAGTAATGGGGAGAGCACCTTCCTTGAATCCCAGGAGATCAGCAATTGACCTTTTAACATCAGGAGACACACCACCAAAATAGACAGTACATTTCTGAGGGTTTAAGATCAAGCTAGAGAGCCCAGAGAAATGACTAAGCACATCCTTAATACACTTCACACTTTGCAAATTACTATGGAAGAACAAGAGGATGTCATCCACAAAACTCAGATTTATAATCTTCAAAGCTCTGCATCTAGGATGGCCTTTGAAAAGATCATTTGTCCAAAGATGTTTAAGACATCTGGTTAGATAGTCCATGACAATGACAAATAAGTAGGGGGAGAGAGGATACCCCTGCCGCAAACCTCTCTTCGCTTAAAAGGGCGGAGTCAACACACCATTAAAATAAAGAGAGAAGGTCAGTGAATTCAAGCAGGCGGTAATCAACTTTACAAATTGATAAGGAAAACCATACAAAAGCAAAAGATTCTTTATAAAACTCTAGTTCACCATGTCATAAGCTTTTTGGATGTCCAACTTTATCATGCATCTTGGAGAGACCCCTTTGCAGGCATACTTCCTCACCAACTCATGAGCCAACAACACGTTCTGACCAATGCTTCTACCCTTTAGAAAAGCAGATTGAGGAAAATCAATGATTGAGGGTAGGATACCTTGAAGCCTCTATGTAAGAATCTTTGAGATGATCTTATAGAGCATGGTACAACATGCAATAGGCCTAAAATCAGTGACCTTTCGCGGATTGGGCTTTTTTGGTACTAGGGTTAGAGACGTAATGTTTACCTTTCTTGGCAGGAAGCCTATAGCAAAGTATTCTCTAACAACTATGAATAACTTATCACCAATAATATCCCAGCTCTTTTTGAAAAATCCTGTTGTATAACCATCCACCCCTAGGGCCTTCGTGTCGCCAATAGAAAAAACAGCTGCTCGGACCTCCTCTTGGGAAACAGGAGCATTTAGAGCTAGCTGCTGATCATACGTTAAGGAGCAATCCACAACAGATGGGTTAAGAGTCCCAATAGAAGGAGCATTAGTGCCTAAAAGTTGCTTATAATAGTCAATAAAGGCCTCCTGAAGTTCCTGAGCTCCCCTTATCTCCCTACCATTCTCTTCTAGAAGAAAAGCAATGGTCTTCCGCTTTTGCCTCTCCTTCACTCTTGCATAAAAGAATTTATGATTTGAATCCCCACAATGCAGCCATTGAATACAGGCTTTTTGTCTGAGGAACATTTCCTCACAGTGCAATAAATGAACATACATGCTCTCAAGAAGCTTCAACTGATCTCTGAGACGGGAGTCAGGAGGATCACAAAGTAATTTCTTCTCAAGGACAACCACCTCCTCTCGCACAGTTGCAACCTTCTGAGAAATAGAGCCATACTTGACCTTATTCAACTGTTTGAGGTCCTTCTTGAGCATATGCAGCCTAGCCACAACTCTGAGCAAGAAATTGCCTTGCAAAGACTGATGCCACGCAGAGCGCACAAGAGGTAAAAAGGCCTCATCTTCTGTCTAGAAGTGAAAAAATCGAAAAGACTTCTTACCCTGAATAGGAGAAACCCAAAGATTAACAACTACCGGGCTGTGATCCGATACTAGGGGACTAAGAAACTTCGCAACAGAAGCGGGAAAAGATGCCAACCATTCCAGATAAGCAGAGCTCTGTCCAATTTACACATGACTTCTGCATCCCCTCATTTACTGGACCAAGTATAGAATGCTCCTTAGCCCTGTAAGTCAGTCAACCCCAAATCTAAACAACAATCCTGGAAATCTTTCATATCAATGGCATTCGGCAGATCACCTTGAAACTTCTCACTGTAAGAAAGAACCACATTGAAGTCCCCTATAAGAATCCAAGGGGAGTTAAGAATTCTATGCTGCTTCAGCCAATTCCATAGCCTCCTCCTCTCAGCACCACTATTCAAAGCATAAACAAAGCCAACATGAAAGGAAAAATTTCTCAGCAAGTGATAGACTTCACATAGGATGGCTTGATCGCACATGCTAATGGCTATGACATTCCACACATAAGGGTCCCAGGTGATCTGAATCCTCCCATTCAGGTGCTAATAATAGTTATGAATGATATCCCAACCTCTCCTAACTTTATTTAGGACCCCACTACACTTGTTTTCTTTTACTCTTGTCTCCAAAAAGCTAACTAAGGATAAAGCATTACTCTTACAAAAAAGACTGACTTCTTGATGCTTGGAAGCCTTATTCAAACCACGGATATTCCACGAGCTAATCATGTCCACCAGGATCAGTTTGTTGAGCACCTCTCCAAGCATACTGTTTCTGCACAGAATTTTAAAACACATAGATTCATAAAAGATAATACACATATATCATATTCATGCTTAATTCACCAAACTCATGTTTCATATCAAAATATGCTCCACATTTCAAAGATATAAACATTCCACATGCTCCAAATCAATGATTCAAAAAAACACATTCACCATAGAACACACTAAGGACATGAGACCACAACAAACTGCATAAATTAGATAAGGATTTCTTACCTCCAAGTAAAATTCTTCTAGCACAATAATAACCTACAAACCTGATGATCTCTACCAAGACTCTTATTGTCCTAAGAGAATTAAGAACAAAAAACAGTTAAAAACTCATTTTAAAACCAAATTAAAAATCGAAACTGAAGATGAGAAGATGAAGAACAACTCAACATTCTCTAGGGACCTTCAACCTTTCTCTATACCTTAATGTGTTAGGGTAGGGATTCCTAACAGGTGGGGTTAAGATTTGAGAGAGAGAATAGGAGAGAGAGGTAATAAGGAGGTTAGAGAATTAACTTCATTAGTTAATTCTCTCCACTTGTCTTTTATTAATACCCTAGCCTCTTATTTATAGCCTAATATAACCTTATGGGTTAATAACCTTTTATTAATAAGACTTGTTCTCTCTATTACATTAATGTGCACCACTTTAACTAAACCAAGACACTTTTTAATAAACTAAAGTCCAATAATTTAAGATTGAGACTTAAGGATTGGGCCAATTGGGTCTAGTGGTAGGCTTGGTTCATGATCATGATCCATAACATTCCCACTTCCTCGGTCGTTGCTCAACTGTGCGAAATCATTCAGCCCATGAGCTAGTGAGCTCCATCCACAATGAGTATTGATTCATAGGATGAAAAAGCTTCATTGTTGAGTAAGTTTACGCTAAGCCTGGAGTCTTGCCATCATTTAGTTTGGTTAAGGGTAGACACACTTCAAATTTTCCGATCGATACAACCTTGTAAATGATTAATCCATTATCTTTTAGATAGATAGTAATTTAGCTTCTAGGATTATTATTCACTTATTGATAATTATCTCTAGTTTGGAGATAATATTTTAACTTTAGTCCTTAATTTATGCTATAAATAAGACTTCAGCTAATGAATAGAATAGTCACATGGATCCTTTTGTAGGCATCCACCATAGGTAAGAGGAAGTAGCTCTCCTTTAATTCTCGCTCTACTCAATATCTAAGAAGCCTACCAAATTGGTACTAAAAAGGGACATGAGGGATCAAATTGTTGCCATTTTAGTTGTATTCAAGGAATACAGAACCAAAGTGTAGCAATTGATTGCTAATGTGGCAAAATCGTATGTTGCAAGCACAAAGGGTCTAAAAAACTTTTAAAGAGAGGAATCCCTCAAGTTTGCTAAAGCTATTTGCAATTAAGGACATGAGGTAGCCAAACTGCTAAAAATTATGGCAAACTATAAAATTAACCTGTCTTAATGGGGGTCGAGAATATACCACCCCAGACCCGTCCACCCTTACCTTTCTACTAGCAACTACTGTTATCCTAGAGTGCAACAACGCACAATTGAGGGGTATGTTGCTTTGCTTGATCTCTTTACCTAGTTGTGCGATCCCTTCCACCACGGATCAAGCACCTCATCCTTATGCAAACCTTAATTTAATTTGGGGATAGCCTTCAACCTTGACTTCTACAAATTTATATCCCCACAGAAACCCTCTTGGGTACACCAAGGTGGACATTCCGACCTATGATAGAATAGAGGACCCCCTAGGATGGTTTAATTGTCGTGATCTATTCTTCTAGCATCAATTCACTTTGAAAGAGGTCTAGCTAGGGTTTGCCTCATACCACTAGATTGGGGAGGTTGAAGTATGGTACCATGCCTTGCAATTGGAGGAATCAGCTTTCAATTGAGAGTTCTTCAAGTGTGATTTCAGCCTCAGATTTTGACCACCATTGTATATCAACACTCTCGGCGAATTTGTGTGCCTATACAAAATAAGACGATGGAATAGTAGCAACGTTGCCCTGATCAACAAGTAAACCTATTTACATATGGAATATTTGAAACATTGTGGATTGATGTAAAACTAGCTAAACCTAAGAATTTAGTTGTTGAAGTGTCTCGCTCATGTTTATGAATGGAATTAGTGGAATGATCAAGATGAGGCCAAGGGATTGAGAGTCGTTGAGGCAAATTTTGACCACCAACACTAATCGAACAAAGAATCTAAGAATTCACACCCTTCTATTCTCCACTCAAATATTAGCTAGGGTTAAAATTTTGGATAGAAGGGAAAGGGACTTTGTTTCCGTTGTGATGATCACTTCAACCCTAGACATAAGTGCAAGATGCTTTTCTGCATCGGTGGATGAATCCAACAACTCTACCCCTAGAGTCTAGACCAAACCAATACTCCAAAAGTACTAAAAATGTTGCGAAAATATTGTTACATGCTAGAGAGAAGCTGCTACAAGCTTTGAATCACTTGAAGAGTGGGTTTGGAATTGTCTGTAACCTTATTGTTAGTTCATGGTTGCATGCTACCTAAACTAAAAGTTGGCTCCCAAGTTTCACAAGTCATTCCAAATCCTAACACAAATTGACTTGGTCACATATGGGCTTGCTCTCGTTTGAGGAGAGTCCTCTTCATCCTATATTTCATGTCTCTTGACCTATGCTGCTATTGGACCTCTCTCAGTTATAGTACCATCCTTATCATCAACAATGGATTACAATGTGGCTACCCGGCCTGCTACTGTGTGCCATTGGTGTCTCAACCGGGGTGTCTAATAGGTTTTGGTCGAATGGGTTATTAGGTTACCCCCAAAGGGTGCATCTTAGGAATCTTTGGATCACTTTCGACATTGATTTCTTGACAAGGTTGTGGAAAGCCTTGCTTTAGAGGAAGTAATGTCATAGATTCTTTTGTTGGCTGAGTCTGTTGTCTAGCCTAGGCCGATAGGATTAGCTCCAATCAACCTTGATGGGTTAGACTTGGATTTATTAATAAGTAGCAAGTTGGAGTATTTTAGGTTAATTCTAAATAGACCTTAATGAATTAGTTTTTTTTTTTAATTAAATTAGAGTTTGATAGGTATAAGTTGTAAAAGGCCTATTAAGCCCAGGTCTACATGAAAAGCTTAACTTGCTCCCAAAGCTATGTTCTGCATCTATACACTATCCCCTCCCTATTTGTTGCCATTGGCTACTATGGGCTTCCCACAACAGTGGTTGTTGTTTCTTCCTCCTCCCCACCTATCCATTACCTTCCTCCACCATAGGTAGGAGGCAGAAGTATTGCTCTATTTCTTAGTCGTCCTACTACCCGATCTGTATCTAAGGAAGATATCAAAACCAAGTCGGAGAATTATAATAATTCTCTAGCGCTTCAAATATCTTTCACACTCGCTATTTGGTGCTTGTCTCTCATATGCCAATTGATTTCCCATCGTAGGATCTAGCCCTACTAATTCCAAAACACGTTGCCATAAGAAGATATGAATTACCTAGAACCTGATCCATTTTAGGCTTGAGTATAAGATTACTTCCTATATGTTGTGCTGATGATACTATATTTTTGACTTCAAGAATTATCTATTTATTTACTGTCATATGATAGATTCTACTTGGGTATCAAACAATTACTATGTGTTTCAATTTTTCGTTTGACTTGAGTATTATCTTATTGTGCTTTTAGTTTTACATGACTAAAATAGTAAATTTTCTTATATTTTATACTTATTAAATACTGTTTTTAGAAATTTTTAACATTTTCATATTGTTTCTTTTTCAAAAAATACTATAAAATTCCAAAAATAAATAAATAAAATATAGTTAAAACATTCCAAATTTTCCAATTCATTTGAGCGATATAAAACTACAAATATATGGTATTAAAGTGAAACAAAAAATTTAAACAGAAAGTGAAATTTATTTATTTAGGCCAAATGCTATGGTACTTGGGTGAAATTCATCCTTATCATAAATCTGTCCTGTTCTTCCTTTTTCCTTATAGCTTTTGCTTATGGACTTCTTTATTTTTATTTTTATATTTATTTTTTTATATATTGGCTTTTATGGGGGGAGGGTGGAGGGAGGTGTTGCATACACTGCATTTTCTAACTTTTCTTATTTCAATATCTTCGCAGATTCATCCTGGTGCATTAAAGCAGAGTGGTATTCCCCTAGTAGCATGCTGCATCTCTGCTGCAGATCGAGCAAACGTATGTAGCATTATTGATTCTTTTACAGATAGAATACTACAACTTGGAATAATTTCCTTGTTTTGAACTCACTCTGTTATGGTAGTAGCATGTCCCTTGCGGAGCTTGTTTGTAATGACCAAAAAAAATTGAGAAATACTATTTGTAACTTTAAGCCTCAGGTTTGAAATAGAGAAGGTCACAAGAAATAACAATGCACTTCCTAAAATCTAGGCATATAGAAAACATGTACATTTTGGTGGGAATCTGTGATTTTTGGGATAGATAATATCATTTAGTAGAGCTCACTCCATCATTAGTTACTAATTTATAATTCTATTTTTGATACTGCTTATTAGTATATTATTATCTTTCCAAAATATCTTTCATATATTTATATTTGATTCTTTTTTTTTATTATTATTTTTCTGTAGTTGATATTTCATTTTAATAATACATTTCGTGTTTTTGAATTTGATTTCAAACAATGGAAACTGAAGTAGAAATATTTCTTCTGTTAGATATAGAATTCCATTTCCACAGAAATGGAACCAAACACTTAAACAATGCCTTACAAAATATAAAAAATCGTTCCTCCATTATTTTTCATTTATCCTTCTTCATCTTTCTGGAAAACGCAATTGCAGAAACTTGAACTGGATCTGTGTTAATTTAGTCCTTGGTCACTGGCCAGCGATAGTGGTGTGATGGAAGTTTCTAAAACAAATGTAGTTGCTTCATGGCATAATCAGATTGTCAATGAAACGACACTCGTGTGCTCTTTACTACTATAGTTATGTGAAATCTTATGCTAATTGATTGCTCGTCGATAAAAAGTTTACAACGGCTATATACTACAATTTCTATATTTAGGTTTGCTGTTGGAGATTGTAAATAAGTTTCCTACAATCACAGGTACCAATCTCTGTGCACTTCGATCATGGAAGTTCCAAGGAAGAGTTGGTTGAAGTTCTTGAGCTGGTATTTCTTTCATGACTATTGATTTGCACTTATCCATTAAAGTAGCAACACATTTCGAGATGGCTTGCATATGCAAGTACATAATATTATGTATGTCAGTTGTAAATGATAATATTAATATGTCATTACAGGGCTTGAATTCGGTCATGGTAGATGGCTCACATCTTGCACTCAAGGACAACATATCATACACAAAGTACATATCAGATTTGGCTCATTCAAAGAATCTGATGGTGGAGGGTGAACTAGGCAGACTGTCGGGGACAGAGGATGGCTTGACTGTTGAAGAGTATGAAGCAAGGCTAACCGATGTTAATCAGGTGTTTTTCTTTCACATCCACTCAAAGTTATGTTCATCATGTTGTTGAGTGATATCTGTGTTGTATTTGTCATATTCTTAAAGTGTCCCTGTATGAAATCCAGGCTCAAGATTTTATTGACGAGACTGGTATTGATGCTTTAGCTGTTTGCATTGGAAATGTCCATGGGAAGTATCCTGCCAGTGGACCAAAACTCAGGCTTGATTTACTTAAGGTTAAGTATATACTACGATCTCTAACAGATACTGATATTGCTTATCTTTCCTTGTTATAATGGATTTGTCAAGTGTGAAAAAATCCTTAAGTTTGTACACATCAAAACTCTCATCGAATACAGCAGATCCCTCAATATGTCAAAAAGCATCTGTTTGTTTGTCTGCCTGTTTCTTATGCCATCATTTGCTCATGTACAGGATCTGTATGCATTGGCATCAAAGAAACATGTTTTTCTTGTCCTTCATGGAGCTTCAGGATTACCCAAGGAACTTGTGAAGGTATAAATGTGACTCGTTCATCTACAATTCTCATCAAATTTCGCATGACTCAGAAAATCTTTTAATCCTTGATGACAGCTTTAGTGAACAACCTTAATTGAATTTGGGTCTATGATTTTTGACCTTTTACCGCAAACTAAAACCCAGAATTGGTCAACATCGGTGGGCATACTAGTAAGCCCCAAGAGCTCAAGAACTTTAAAGGCATCATTAATTGTCGGCAAGTTGTAAGCTTGGTTTTTCCCATTGGATGTCATAAAAAGTACATTATTTTATGATTTTTGTAGGGCTTATTCTTCTCACCTTATTTTTAGATCAGATTGATAAAATTTTGGTGATAATAATAATAATAATAATAATATAAAATTAATGATAATTATATGTAATAATGATAGTAATGATAGCAATAAAAATAATAGTAAGGAAAAAAATAATGGTAATAATAATAGTAAAGCAATAGTAAGAATACATTAAAAAATTTAAATCAAAGTTAGCAAAACTAAGATGAGATAACATGACCTTAGTTTGCAACGCTACCTCATTCGCTTCATTCTTTCTCTTTTGTTTTGTGTTTTATGTTTTCAACACTTTATGTCACAAATGATGATTGTTTCCTAAAGAGGTAGTTTATATTTAACTTGTGCTAAGCAGAAGTGCATTGATCTTGGAGTCAGAAAGTTTAACGTAAACACTGAGCTACGACAAGCATACATGAAGTCGTTGGCAAATCCACAAAAGGACCTTGTTCATGTTATGGCTTCTGCAAAAGAAGCCATGAAAGCTGTGGTCACTGTAAAGATGCAATTGTTTGGTTCTGTTGGAAAGGCATGATTGGGAATGAGTTACTGTGGTCACAATAAAGATGCAATTGTTTGGTTCTGTGGGAAAGGCGTGATTGGGAATGAGTTACTTTGTAGTTATCCGTGTTCAAAATTTGGTTGTTGGCAACTTTGATTCTAGACCCTTTACTTTGTAGTTATCCGTGTTCAAAATTTGGTTGTTGGCAACTTTGATTCTAGACCCTTGACAAAAATCTTCTAATGATTATTTATAGTTATGACACGTATAATTGCATATTTAAAAATAAATTTTGAGTCCTTATTGTTATATTCAATAATATAAAATTGACCGATGTGGATATGCAAAATTACATCATAAATAAATGACGGTTAATTGTCTAATAATTTGTAGTCCACGGAGATAGAGCTACCAAATGTGTCTAGTAGTAGCTCTATTAGCATTATGCATTAGGTTACAAACAACCAAGGCATTAGAGAATCTAGATTTCTAGCTAGCAATCTGTCTCGCAAGAACCATAGTTTTGCATTAGGAATGTTAGAGACCTTAAAATTTCTTGAAAGCCCACAAGCCAACAACCACACTTATCAAACACTCTTCATGTATCCTCTTCTATTTACTTGAAGTTGAGGCATCAGTGTTAAGCTTAAGAAAGTTGCTTTACTGTGGCCCTCAAAGTGAAGATCGAGAGAATGTTTATGATGGGGTTTCTCCAGTTTAACTTTTAAGAACTCACGCTTGAATATCTTGAGAATTGCATATGTTTTTTGATTGAGGCAACTGTGATGACTGATGCAAAACAAATACATATGAACATAACATATAAGGGAACACAAATAGAAAGTCTTCAAAAGAGTTTTTACCATATAGAGAAATTATATAGTAAATTCTAATATATTAAATTAAAGGGTTGCCTAATGGCTAAGGCTTTCCTTATTGTTTTCATGACATACTTTCTTTAGTGGAAATCTTGCAGCAACACAACGAAAATTTATAAATTAATCACTAATAAGAGTTTACATGTTCAAATATGTAATATCTCAATAATATTTTTAGTAAGTGCTTTCCTATTCAACATAGATTTGCATTAGTTAGGACTGCCTTATTGTATGGTATCAGAAAGGACAAGGAGGTGCTAGGTGTGGGTTGGCTAGACTAAGGAGGGAAAGATAGAAAAAAAAAAGGAAAAAAAAAGTGGGTTGGACTGGGTTGAGCAGATTGGGTGAGAAAGAACAAAGAAAATAAAGTGGGTTGGGCATGGGAAAGGAAAAAATTAAGAAGAATAAAAAAAAGGAAAAGGGGAAAAGAAAAAAAAGGAAAATTAAATTAAATTTAGGATGAGAATTAAAATTAGGTTGAATTTACGTTTAGGATAATATTAATTTATTTGAATTCAGGGTATCTAATTAGAAAAAAATAATAATTCGAGTAAATTATCAATTAAGGGTGGATTTAAATAAAAATAAGATAAAATAATTAGGATAAATTTATTGAAGAATTTATTTGGGTTTTTGGTTCAAGGGTTAATGAAAATAATTAATTTAATATAAGGGTTACATTTTCAAATAAAATACTAAACATTCAAAATTAATGTAATAAAATTTTGGGGTGTTACCTCTCTTATTCATTCCATACTTGATTCTCTTATTATAAATAACCTGAATCATCTTTTTTCTTTTCCTCTTTCCCCATTACCTCTTTCCGGTCATTGAGATATTATGAGCTTGTCCTACACTTATGCTACACTCTTCTTATTTTAAGGCATCACTAAAAATTATTTGTCTCTTTTGATCTTTTATCTAACTCCCTTTTATTTTATCCTTAGGTAAGAAAGCGTTAGATTTTAGAAAAGTTGAGATTTGTTTTAAGCTAACTTGGAATCATCTTAGAAGTGGTAAATTTTATTTTTCTCTCCCTACTTTGTATTACTATGGTTTTTGAGAACCATAAGAAGGTATCGGAGTTTTTAATGTCTTATTTTAAAGTTTTTGATAGTTAAAGGTTTTTGCTTTCTCAGTTTGGAATTTTATTAAGCTATCAGGTAAGGTATTCTAGCCCTTAAAATGTGGTATGATTAAGCATGTGAGCTAGTATACTCTATAACTTTTTAATAGTGCATGCTTATATGATATTGTTGGTATTTTGATGATGCATGTAAGAATATTTAATAATTATGAGAAAAAATATGATTTCATGAGAAATCATAGTTGATTCGATGTAATTGCAGCTTGATTAGTATATGAGCATGTATAACCGTCTTTTTCTCTATTCAATTTTGGAGCCTTAATCATATGTAAAATAATTATAATGTGTTGTTTGGGAGTAAATTGCTTGACTAGTTTATGGATCAGTCGACAGGTTAGTGCAACTAGTTGACTGGTTCTCTAGTGATAACCTTAGACGGTCTCTGGTTAAACCTATCGACTAGTTTGTTAGAACCAATTGACCGATCGTAGAGCGATCAAGTGGTAAAACCTAACCAATCAATTAGTTTGAACAAGGAATTCTATGGTTTAGCTGAGCCAATTTGATCGATTGGTTTTGCAAGAGACTATTGTCTTTGTTTTCTTAATCTTGGTATGGTTTGATATTTAATAGTATAATAGATGAAAACACAGTCTTGACATGAAGTAATTAACCTAGCGAATTAATTGAGTGGTTCGTAATTTATAGTGTTTTTAATAAATTCCTTTTGAAGGTTTAAATTGGAAAATTATAGTAAATATGCTATGATGCTACCATTGAATGATTTATTCTAGATTCTTGGCATAATTAGATTAACTGGCTAGATGGGTTAAACTTGAATAAATGCTAATGGAATTCCTATAACATGTTTGGATGGTAATGATGGTTACGTTGGAATGGTTATGTGGATGCGTTGCTTTAGTTATTATGTGGGCCATATATGATAATATATCCTAGGATAATAAAACACTAATTAATTAAAGTGAAAGATAATCGAGTAGTACATGGGTCAAGATTACTCAATCCTAGATTATCTCCTAGAGGTTAGTTTGTCTTTGAGTGTTTATGGTTAGTTTGACTTGCCTTTGGTCGGGATTCTAGTTGATCCCAGTGCCTTATTGTCCTCACGCACTCCACCCTCTTTATTTTCTTTAATCTTCCATAACCACTCAAAACCCTTAAGGAATCTAGGCATAAATATCATAATATTCAACCATACATAAGAACATGTCCATCTATAACAAGTTATTACCACACATATAAGACATAATAAAAAGTATGCTCACCATACCTTAGCTCTTTGCAAGCCAAGCTGCACCACACACATACTTTGTTCATATTCACATATATTTACACATAACATACCAATACACCTATATATATATAAGATTCATAACATAACTCAAACTTTAACCATATCCTCACCTAGTTGGGCTCAAGGCTTGAAGAATGAATCTTGCGCCTTCTCATGGAGAAGGGTTTGCTCAAAACCTATAAAGAGAGTATCACTAGGTTATTTCACCTTCTTCCTACTTCTCTTTTCTTTTTCTTTATTTCCTTTAACCAAATAATAATAATAATAATAATAATAATGTTAATAATAAAAAATTATTGAAATAAATATACTATGTAAGTAGGAGGGGGAAAGGTATAACTAGAAGGGATAGTAGGTGAGGGGGCAGTGGCAGCAGTGGCGCATAGTGGTGGTGGAGGATGGTGTAAAAGAGGAGTTTTGAGGTTGGAAAAGATAGGGGAGTTAGGGTTTTCTCGGTGGTAAGGTTCCCTAGGAATGGTAGCCTATGGTGGTGGTGTTAGCCTCACGACAGCAACGCAAAGCTGGCAATGGTTGTGGCTGAGAGGGAGAGAAAAGGAAAGGGAAGGAGAGGGGAGGAAGAGGGAAGTGGTTGTGTGGTAAGGTACGGGGTTTTCTATGCAGGAAGGGAGGGTGGTGGTAGCAATAGAGGTAGCGGCGCAAGGCAGTAGAGGGAGATGCAAAAGGATAACTCGAGCAACCTACTTTGCATAGGTGGGGAGAGAAGAGGAAGGGGAAGGAAGGGCATGGGAGTGGTTCATTGGGTGCAAGGTGATGCAATTGTGGCAGTGGCGGTGCAGCCTGGTGGTGGCAATGGCGACATCTATTTGAGCGATGTGAATAAGGGGCTAGGGAGTGGGTCGGCAGAGAGAAAGAGGAGAAAGGAGGGAGTGGGGAGGGTATTTATAAGTGTAGGGGTTGGGGAAGTAGGAAAGAAGGGAAAGAAGATAAGGGGAGGGGGATGGTGGGTGTAGGTCGTCGTGCATACCGGAGCAATAGAGCAGGCGAGCAGTTAAAGGGTAGGTTTTGCAAGGTAAGGGAGCTGGTGAGGGGTTGAGGGGCTCGTAGGAGGGAGGGGGACCATGCAAGGTTGTGCCTATTACATACCTTATTGGGCCAAATAGGGAAAGGTGGAGGGAGAGAGAGGAGGGGAGAGCTGCGAAGGTAACCATGCGTGAGGCTGTGCAGATTAAGGAAGAAGAAGGCAGGGGTAGAAGGGGAAAGAAGAGAAAAGGAGAGGGGGAGAAAAGGAAAAGAGGAGGGAGTGTGCACGAGTTGGGTAGATTTGGAGGGAGGAAAAGAAAAAAAGAAAAATAAAACTAAGCCGGGGAAGGAGGAAGGAAGGAAGGAAAGAGGGGGAGGGGTGTTGGAACGTTGTTGGGTGTTGTAACACCCTAAAATTCACTACTTTTTTTTTTAAAGCGGAAGTAATTAAAATACTTAATTTAATACCCGTGAATTCTGGGAATGTTACCACCACACTTAGTACCAAACCGGTTCTCTCCGACCGTTTCAGTACCAAGTGCTAAGGCTAAGAAAAGAAATAATCAATTATACTCAAACCAATAGTTCATAAATAATTAGAGAGAATCATACATAAAAATGAGAGTACGCATAAAGATTTATAATTCATAATCAAAAAGATATATAATTGTACAACTGTTAAAAGGTCCATCTCAATTACCGAACACAAAGTAATAAATCAAAAATGATAACTCTGATACAAAGAGAATTGACAAAAGGGAAATAAAGTAACAAGAAGAGTGAAAATGGTCACGACACTCTCGAACTTTGAGCCAACCATAAGCTCAACACACAGCTCCGACTGATGTCTCACCCACCTGCACAAAGTTAGAAGGGCATACTACTCGTGGGAATGAGCACCACCCATAAAAGGGGTGATCAGTACGCTACGTACTGAGTAAGGTAACCGAGCACTAAGGCCAACACATAATCACATAAAATAATACAAGATAATAAAAGATCATAGAGACTAGCACCATAACATACAGGCATACGATCATTTAGGTAAAAGTACAAAGGCCCAATTATAGTCCGGATTAACTACTTAATTAATCTCTGATCATAACTCATTTCACACCATGCTTTTTATTAAATCCATGTGAGCACAGGAACACCCTACTATTATAACCGGTGGGTCGGTCACACATAGAGCATCATGGCCTAACCACTATTATTACCGGTGGATCGGTCACAATAGGGTACAACCCTAACCACTATTCCTGACCGGTGGATCGGTCTGGTTCCTGCTCGCATGGTGTTCCACTGTAAGTAATTAATGTCTTTTAAGTAGCTTAGCAAACTCTGGTTTGTATTTATTGAGCTCGAGTCACCCCACTATTACTGCTGGTGGGCCGGAAACACACAGGTATAAAGCGTGGCCACTATTATTACCGGTGGACCGGTTACATATAGGACATCATGTCCTAACCACTATTTCTAACCGGTGGATTGGTCTAGACCCGGCTCAATAATCTTCTACTTTAAATTATTAGTGTCTTAAGTATCTTATTCAAAGGCTTTCACCTTGGACATGCATTAATCACAATCATAATTTCCACCATCATAACTACACTTTAATCACCAATTATTCTTGATACGACAAAAACCCTAAGCAGCCACACCAAACCCTAGTCAACCACAACAAATCATAGTTAACCACTCCAAACCCTATTTAACCATAACCACCATAATTAGCCATTCCAAATCTTAATTAACCACGACAAAACACCATTAGCACTCCAATCTTAGTTAATCACAATAACCCAGAGTTAATCACTCCAAACCCTATTCCATACCCTTATAATGCTCCACGTATTATTTTCATCCAAAGTTTCCAAACACCCAAACAGCTTTCACATTACCTTCCTTACATCCCAAATCAACTTTTCATACGTAAACTTTACTCCCATGCAGACTTTACACATCCCATGCAAACCCTAATACCACCATACAACCATTAAATACCACCATACCACCACTAATACCATCATGCAAACCCTAATACCACAATACAACCATAAATACCAGCATGCAGACCCTAATACCACCATACAATCATTCATATCACCAGGCAAAACCCAAGATTTTGTCATACAAAACCCTAAATTCAATCCAACCAAAACCAAAGATTCACCCATACCAAACTCTAAATTCAAACCATATAAAATCCAAAGATTCATCCATACCAAACCCTAAATTCAATCCATACCAAACCAAATATTCATCCTTACCAAACCCTAGATTCAAATCACATAAAACTGAAGATTCATCCTTACCATACAATTGATTAGATTCTCCCATTCATAACCATAAATTAGATTTTCCCATATAAGACCATAAGTTAGATTCTCCCACATAAAATCATAAATTAGAATCTCCCAAGCAAAACCATAAATTGGATTCCCCCAAACAAATCATAAATTAGATTCTCCCAATCAAATCATAAATTAAATTCTCCCAAATAACATCATAAATTAAATTCTTCCAAACAAACCATAAATTCGATTTTTCCATATAACATCATAAATTATATTCTCCTAAATAAAACCATATATTATATTCTCCGCATAAAACCATAAATTATATTCTTCCACATAAAACCATACATTAGATTATTCCTTATAAAACCATAAAATTAGGTCAACTCACTTCCCTTAGTCAACTTCTTTCCTCATCCTCCTTTTTCATCCTTTCTCCCACACAAACCACATCGACATCCTCTCATGTATGTCTTACAGGGTCACAATACATATCATCACATACACATAGTACACATGCCATACAAAAACATACTTCAACTCCATGTTATACCACATACAAAATAATTAATAATGATAAACATATGATACATCGCATGAGAAGCACATAATGCATATAAGCACACAAAAGGCCTTAGCACCCCTTACCTAAAACGACACCGGTCTTGGAGCACGCTCCTATGCCTCCTTAGGGCTTTGACTGCTCTCACCTTAGGCTGGAGGGAATAGGCAGCACCGGCGGTGGTGCACGGCAGCGGCGGCGGTGGCCTGAAAAAGAAAAGAAAAGAGGAAAAGTTGCATGCTGGGAAAAAAACTAATGAGAATTAAGGTGGGAGTTGGGGTGTTTTGAGTTGTCCAGAAGGAGAGGGACAGAATGGAGGTGGTGGCGCAGCCAAAGGTGGCGGCGCACGGCGGCGGCAGCGGTGGCCGAATGGAGGAGAAGGAGAGAAAGAGAGGAGGAGAGGGAGGAAGAGGAAAAGAAAGGTAGGGGAAGGTAGAGGAGGTTACGCAGAAGAGAATGGGAGGAGAAATAAGCGGCGTAAATGGCAGAATAGGTGGCTAATGGTGGCGCAAAGGGTGGCGAAGGCAGAAAATAGGTTGGTTGGGAAGGGGATTTGGCACAGCCGGGATGGCTTGTGCAAGAAGAATCGAGGGTGATGAATGGTTTGGTTAGCTAGAGGGAGGTGCAAGGAATACGAGGGTGGCCTGGAAGAGTGGTGTTGTTGGCCGGAGACGGTGGGCTAGGCGTCTGAAGTGGAGGCGGTGGCAAGGTCAGGATTCTGGGTTGGAGACCAAAGGCTCGATGTAGGGTAGATTATGGGGGTATTTATAGGTTTTAGAAGGTAGGTTAGGGTTCTGTAGGTCGGTGAGGGGGTAATGCAATTAGGGTTAGGGTCACCGGCGGCGAGGTTGGCCAGTGGGAGTCAAAACGGGCAAGGGATATGTGCAGGGAAAAAGGGATAAAAAATTGCGCGATAAATGGAGTTGATTGGGTTTATGAGGTTGCCGAAACAAGGGGGAAGAAAAAGGGAGGAAAAGGCCAGTCAAATCGGGCGAGATTGCCGGCGAAAAACCAGGGCAATGGCGGCGAGTTGCAGGCAGGTCGGTGGCGACGGGCTGAGTAGGATCGAAGGCTGGGGGAAGAAGGAGGAGGTTGGACCGACGGTATAGGAGAAAAATAAAGATGAGAACGACGGGCCAGACCGGGCGTGAGGGTAAAGTTCATTAAACAAAACGACAAGTTTTAGTGAAACGAAACCCAAAACGCGGTGCTGGGTGAGGGACGCAGGCGTCGGCCGCACGGGCGGGGCCGTGCCAAAGAAGGAGGGAGGGAGGGGATTGGGCCATGGAAGAAGGCAGCCCAAACGGGAAAAAGGAGAGGAAAAAGAAAAAGAAGAAAAGAAAGAAAAAGAAAAAGAAAAGGAAAAAGAAGAAGGAAAAAAATATATAATTATATTGGGTATTTAAATTAATTACAATATTTGAGATATTTAAAAATAAGAATATTTAAATAAAATAATATTTAAATCCCTATTTAGTTTAAATTAGGATTTTTTAAAAATATTTTTCATATATTCCATTTTAATTAGCAAATCACTCTAGTTTTCTTCAATTAAATTATTTATAAAATTAATATTAGTTTGAAACTATTTTCTCCAAATTAATTAAATAAAACAATTTATTTAATTAATTTCCAAATTAAAATCTTTAATTAGTTAAAATACCCAAATTTCCTCTAATTAAAATATTTATAAAATTTCTTATTAATTTTCCCTAATTAATTTCCTTTATTTTAATAAAAATAATTTATTTAATTACTTTTTTTATAATAAAATCTTATTTAATAATAAATAATAAAATTAGAATTTTTGGAGCATTTCAGGTGTAGCACAGCCAACCGAAGGTGGGGAAAAGAAGGGAAAAAAAGAAAAGGAAGAAAAGAAGAAAGAATGGAAAGAAAAAAGGAGGGAAGAGAAGGGAAAAAGAAAAAAAGGAAAATAATGCAGTAGGGTGTTTTGGATATTTTTAGTGTTTTAGGAATAATAAAATTTAATAATAATAGTAAATAAATTTTTATTAATTTAGAAATTATCATAATTTATTTATAATTTATCTTTGGGTAGTTAATAAATTTAGTATCCATGAATTATGTCCTTGCATCATTTTTCTTCCTTTATTGCCATCATCATCATCATCATCATCATCATCATCATCATCATCATCATCATTATTAAAAATGATACAAATAATTAAATATTATTCATCAATTTCTTATTTTTCTTCTTTAATCCTAAAATAAAATTTTGGGGTATTATAGGTATGGCATGAAACCCTATTGTAATCTATGACCACGATATTGCATGTAATTATAATTGTATCATGTGAGCAAGATATGTATTTACCATGATTTCTATATTTTGTCTTATCTTTGCTTGTGACTTCTATTAATGTCACTTGACTTACTTAGTAAGTAGCGTACTAATTTTTTCGTTTGTTAGCTTACCTTTTCAATCCCATGAGTAGAGGACCATGTGAAGGATTTTGATGATGGTCAGTAGTAGATCTACCTTGTGTTGGGCTTGGGGGCCTCATATTGTGGACACCTATATATATTTTATAGGTCCTTGAAGGACCAAGATTTCGAGCTTTTCCCTACTAATATTTTATCTCTATTGTATTTTTGTAATTTCTAACTATTTTGAATATTTAAGCCCAATTTCAATTGTTTTCAAACCCAAAAATGTCTATGAGTGTATGTGGGTTGGGAATATTCTTTAGATAGTTTGTTCTAACCTTGTTGTGCGAGCCTTAGTGCTCGGTAAATTTTTTGTTTCTGATTAGTCCTAATCTTTAGGGATCAAAGGTTTCCATTTGTTGTTATGAGATCAAGTTAAATAAAAAATGATAACCAGCTAATATGACTCTAAACCTGTAACAATCCCAAAAATCTCTATTAAAAATTTTCATTTTAAATAGAAGTGTATTATCAAATAGCTAGGTATTATTGTCGTAATTGACATAAATCTAGCCTACCATATCATCCTTACATCAATTACAAGGCAAAACAATCAAAAAGTAAAACATGATAAATATAAATTGAGGGAACTTTCATAAACATTAGATAAAAGTTTGGAGGTTTACTCTAAGTATAATAATCCAAAATATAAAAATGGATAACATGGATTTAAGAGGCCAAAATGGTATTTGGTCATAACAAACATTCAGATAACATAACTCTATGCCCATAACCCTTATGCCAAAATCACTCCTTCACATAAAAATCATTAAAGGCTGCAAACTCGCCCACTAGGTTAGCTTTAACTTGCATAAAGATATTTGGGTAGTCTAGTCATGGGATTAAGTAGCGCTCATGAAACGGATGGTCGGTATGCTACGTACTAAATAAGGTAACAGTACAGTTGAAGTAGGATTACTCATAATACATGAATTCACATTAAAAAGTAAGCATATGTGCAATAATATAAACAGTATCAAGTAAATATTGATTTCAAGTCTTAATATGTAAATATATATCATATTCTAATCTTTTATTTACGTTTAGTTCAAGGACCCCATTATTATTAAATCGATCGCATAATCTAAAACACCTCTTAAGAACTAAACACTTGAGATACTATTATCTGATGGAACATACTAAACACCTCTCAAAGTAAAAACATTCATAAGCCAATATTCCTAAACCAATGGAATAGTCTAAAGTACCTCTCAAGGACAACATACATAAGACACTACCATTATCCAGTTGAACAGACTTAACACCTCTGCTCTGATTCACGTAGTCTTTTACTTTAAATGATTACTATCTTTTTTATTAATAATTTATCTCTTAATTGTATATTTATTCACGTTGAGTATAGGGCCCCACTGTTTTTAATCCGATGGAATGGACTTATGCACCTCTCAAGGACAACATACCTAAGCTACTATTATTATTATTATCCAGTGGAATGAACTTATATAAACACCTCAGCCTGAATCACATGATCTTTCATTTTAAATCATTAATATCTTATTAGAGTTGATTGTATATTAAAGGTTATCATACAGGACTAATATAGGTATGCGAGAAATAAAATATACTAACATAATTATGACCACATAATTATCCTTAGTGACCATAATACACTTACCTAGTTAAAAATGCTCATATACTCCCAAGGCTTAATAAATCCCAATATTAACACATATAAATCTCTGATATTCATTCATAACATATATCCTTAAGTATTTACATAGATACCATATCCAATATTATTTCCCAAATATATAATTCCAAATTTCATTATTATCAAGATATCATATCATAGAATTCTCATAAATAGATTATTAATAGCACACGTCCAACATAAAAGCACATACACATACACATACACATACACATAAAGTCCTAACTACGACATGTATCCTTACCAACAGAGATACCAAGATCTATGTACATAAATCGTAAACCTCCTCCTACATATCATCAAAAAATCAACTACAAAAAATAAGATAATACACAATTAGGCTCAAAGATTATAATCGAAGAAAACTTTAAGGTAAAAGAGGGTAAAGATGAAAATAATTGGTGTCAAAGGGAAGATTGAGTTGTGTGGAAGTGTGGTGGAAGGTATGGTGGTGTTATGGTAAAATTTTGATGGTGTTTAGGTGAGGTTTTGGTGTGAAAAAGAGGCACACGACTGAAAAGATGGAGCTACATGGGTGTGCAGCTGGTGGTGGACACCCAGACCGAGGGTTGGGAACTTGCATTGGCAAGTTTTGCAAAGAGGCACGACTGTGCTTATGCATGCATGGATAGGTAATAACGAACAAGGACACACGAGCATGCTGAGGTGTAACAAGTCGTGCTAGTATGTATGGGCAAACCGTGCTAGCATGCACAAGCATGCGATAAGGAAAAATAGAGGTGCACGGCCGTGTGAGAGAACATGAGCGAGTCATGTGCCTCACAAAAATGCAACAAACACAAGGAAAGAAGAGGGGGAAATAGTGAGGCTGTCGATAATGACGAGGTAGAGTGATGATGTGGTTAAAATGGTTGATCCATTAAGCTTTGGGCACTCTTGGTGGTTGGTGAATGGTGGTGATGGTGATACAGAAGAAGAAGAAGCTTCGACTGGCTTATCCAACAAAAAAATAGGGCAATGATGAGATAATAAATTAGGTAGGGAAAATTTAAAGAAGTAGTATATATATATTTGTAAGGTGGTGTACGATATAAGTGGTGTAGATGTGGAGGATGATTATGCAAATGATGATGATTGACAGTGGCAAGGAAGTAGAGGTATAAGAGTGATGGATGTGTGTTGTAGGTGGTAAGGAAAAATATACACATGGTAGAAGCGTTAATTATTTCAGCGTAAGGAGGTAGGAGAAAGGAAAAGGAGAAAGAAAAGGAAAAAGGGAAAAGGGGAAAAAGGTTGTGGTCTTTGTTTTGATTAAATTTTGACTAGCTAAAATTAGGTAGGATTAAATATATAAATCTACCGGAATTAAGGTTGTGTTATGAAATATAATTTATTTGGGTCAAAGATTTGGATTAGGTTAAGATTTTGGGAGTAAGATATATAAGTAAGGCTAAAATAAAATTTTCTTGAGAATAAAATTGGATTAAGATATTATTTATACGAGATTAGGTTTAGCAAAATTTTAGGATATTATATTACTAACCCCTTAAAAGAGACTACAGCCTTGAAGTCAACAAGTTAAGATTAGGGAAGAAGAGAAATGAAGATGTAAGAAAAGCGATCTCGGTGGTAAATTATAAGAGTTGAACTATGCTACAAGCTACTACCCCCTTAAAAGAGAGAAAAAACTCAATACCTAGCACACCTAAACTAAAAAGATCAAGATGTGATTTGTGCACATACTTCTCGGTCTCCCAGATCACTTCTTTTGCTCTATGGTAGCTACAAATAATCTTCATGAGTGGTAGTGAAATCATACGTGTCCATCGTAAATTGGTGTAAAGAATCATTCAATGTCTCTCTTTTTTGGATAAAGAATTATCGAGCTCGATCTCATCTTATCTGATCATATAGGATGCATATGCAACATACTTCCACAGCTAAGAAATGTGGAAGATGTTATGAAATCGAGCTAATTCTAGTGGATATTCTAGGTGGTATGAAACCTTGCCAACCCTATCAATAATCTTATATGGACCAATATACCTTGGGCTCAACTTACCCTTCTGACCAAATCTATGTACCCCTTTGGTAGTTGAAACCTTCAATAGAACTTTATCCCCTAGTTTGAATCTATCATTGTAACATCTCTAGTTTATAAAGCTCTTCTAGAAACTCTAAGCTGCTCTCATCCTATTCTGAAACAACTAAACCTACTGAGTTGTCTCCTCAATAATCTTCGGTCCAAGTACAATAGTCTTGGTGATGTTGTTACAATACAAGGGTATCCGACATTTACGTCCATATAATGCTTCCCTATGCTAGCATGATAAATGTTATTGTATGATAACACAACCAAATATAGATGATCTTCCCAACTACCTTAAAAGTCCAACACGCAAGGCTATAGCATGTCCTCTATAGTCTGAATCATCCTCTCAATCTGCCCATCTATAGTTAGATGGAAGGCGGTACTCATCTTCAATCTCATGCTCATAGACTTCTACAATTTCCCACAAAAGGATGAAAGGAATCTTGATCGAAGACTATGTTGGTAGATGTACCATGTCTACTCATCGCAAACCTCATATACTCATAAACTAGCTGATCCATACTCTAAATCAACTTCATTGAAACAAAAACTACTAACTTACTCAACCTGTCAATAACAACTCAAATTGTGTTGCACCAGCCATAAGTCCTTGTTATCCCACTTACAAAATCCATCGAGATGGATTCCTATTTCCACCTTGGAACATCGAAAGGATAAACCAACCTTGTAGGTCTCTGATGCTCAATATTGACCTTCTAATAAGTCAGACATCACGACATGAACTCTGCTACCTCTCACTTCATGTGAGGCCACTAGGAGATCCTATTGAGGTCTTTATACAACTTCTTCTCTCCTAGGTGGATGGAATATGGAGTACAGTGACCTTCCTCAAGAATGTAGCACTTCAGATCAACGCAACTTTGAAATACACACCAACGACCCCTATAGCGAATGCTACCATCCTAATGGATTTGAAAACCCTCAGCTTGTTTGTCCTGTAGCTTCGGCTAAATCCTCTCAAGCTTAACATCTCCTAGGTTATCTTGTTCGGATCTTATCAAAAATAATTGGCATAATTATTAGTACACACATCTGAACCTCTAAGTCACCATGCTAGATTATCTCTATCCCCATCTCACCAAGCTCCTTCAACAACCAACTAGACTGCACAATAAAATGCAAAGAATGTGGTGTCTTCATACTCAAGGTATCTACAACGATGTTGGCTTTACCATTGTGGTAGGTTAACTCTATATCATAGTTCTTCACCAACTCTATCCATCTCCTCTTCATCATATTCAACTCCTTCTGAGTAAATATATACTTGAGGCTCTTATGGTTAGTGTAGAATCTTTAATAAGTCCCATACAAATAATGTCTCCAAATCTTTAACAAAAAACCACATCTACCAACTTTAAGTCATAAGTCTGGTAGTTCTGCTCAAGTTGCTTCTATTAAAGAGAAGTGTAAGCCACTACCTGACCATGGTGCATTAAAGCACAACCCAGTCCATGCTTCAACACATCACTGTAGACCTCAAATTTGTTTGTACCCAAAGGTAAAGTCAAAACTAGTATTATAGTCACCTGCTACTTTAACTCTTGAAATGCTCTCTCACACGCTCCATCCCACTAAAATCTGGTCATCTTCTTTAGAAGGTTCAACAAGGAATGAGCTACTTTCGAGAAGTCTTACACAAAACATCTATAGTACCTAGCCAAGCTTAAGAAACTATGAACCTCAGAAACGCTAGTGGGTGCTTTCCACTTAATGACTGCTAAAATCTCCACTACATCCACGGTGACTCTACCTAAAAATGAAACCTCCTAAATCTAGAACCCACACTTTGAGAGTTTAGCGTATGTCTTGTGCTCTCTAAGGAGTGGAAAAATCAAAAAAATATGTTGTTCATGCTCCTCTCTACTTTGAGAGTATATTAAAATGTCATTAATGAAGACATCACAAACTAATCAAGGAACGGATGAAAAATCCTTGTCATCAAATACATAAATATGGAAGGCACATTGGTGAGTCTAAAAGGCATCACCATGAACTTGTAGTGCCAGTACTATATCCTAAAGGTTATCTATATAATGTCTTCTTCAACGATGCATAGCTAATGGTAACCTAACCTCAAGTCGATCTTCAAGAAAATCGAAACACCCCAAGGCTAGTTAAACAATTCATTGATCCTTGAAAGTGAATAGTGGCTCTTCACCTCCCTCAAATTGAATTTAACCCCTATATCCCTATATCTCAGGCTTCCTCTTTCGTAGAATAGATGACTACTCCTATACCATGGTAGTGTTGACACATGCCCGCTCGTATAACGTGGCTAAGTCCTGAAAATCCACAGTACCCATTGTAATACCCCAAAATTCACTACTTTTTTTAAGCAGAAGTAATAGAAACTCTTAAATTCAAACCCGTAAATTCTGGGAATGTTACCGCCACACTTAGTACCAAACTGGTTCTCTCCGACCATTTCAGTACCAAGTGCTAAGGCTAAAGAAAAGATATAATCAATTATAAATCAATATAATCCAAATTCCAAATAAGCATTAAACGATTGTAAAACAAAAATCAGAGTACGCATAAGGAATTATTATTCAACTTAAAAAGAGAAATAGTTACAACCGATAAAAGATTAATAAAAGGAAATAGGATCACATAAAGACTGAAATATGGCCACAACTCTCTCGAACTTGAGCCAACCACAAACTCAACACACAGCCCCGGCTGATGTCTCGCCCACCTGCACAAGGTCAGAAGGACATACTACTCGTGGGAATGGGCAGCACCCATGAAAAGGATGATCAATATGCTACGTACTGAGTAAGGTAACTGAGCACTAAGGCCAACACATAAGCACATAAAATCATGCAGGATAATAAAAGAACATAAAGACCATCATCATATCATAATATCGACCAATCATTTCGGGTGCATACATAAAGGCCCAATTATAATTTGAATCAATCATTTAATTAATCTCTGATCAGAATTCGATTCACACCATGCCTTTTATCAAATCCATGCGAATACAGGAACACCCCACTATTATAACCGATGGGCCGGTCACACATGGAGCATCGTGCCCCAACCATTATTATTACCGGTGGATCGGTCACAAATAGGGTCAAACCCTAACCACTATTATAACCGGTGGATCGGTCACATATAGGGTAAAAACCCTAACCACTATTCCTAACCGGTGGATCGGTTCAGTTCCTACTCGTATAGTGTTCTACTGTAAGTAATTAGTATCTTTTAATGTCTTAGCAAATTGTTATATTTATTGAGCTCGAAATCCGCCACTATTATAGCCGGTGGATCGGAGGCACATAAGGTAATATACCCTAACCACTATTATAGCCGGTGGATCGGAGACACATAGGACTACGCGTCCTAACCACTATTTCCAACCGGTGGATCGATGGGACTCGACTCAATAGTCTTTCACTTTAAGTGATTAATGTCTTAAGTATCTTATTCAAAAGCTTTGACCCAGAACATGCACAAATCATTATCTTTACATTTTACACATCACAAATCATAATTTCCACAATCATAATTACACTTCAATTACCAAATACGCACAATAACACAAAAACCCTAAGAAGCCACAACAAATCATAGTTAACCACTCCAAACCCTATTTAACCATAACAACCATAATTAGTCATTCCACACCTTAGTTAATCACAACAAACCACAATTATCCACTCCAACCCTAGTTAATCACAACAACCCACAGTTAATCACCCCGAACCGAAATTCAGTCTCCTCCATACCCTTATAATGTCCTACGTACTATTTTTCATCTCAAGTGTTCAAACACCCAAACAACACTTACACTACCTTCCTTACATCCCAAATCAACTTTCCACGCGTAAATTTCATACCCATGCAGATATTAACCTCCCCATGCAAACCTTTGAACTTTTTCATGCAAACCCTAATATCCCACGTGAAACCCTAAATTCAACCATGCAACCCTAGATTCCTCCATACAAAACCTTATATTCAATCCATATACAACCAAAGATTCATCCATACCAAACCCTAGATTCAAACCATATAAAACCCAAGGATTCATCCATACCAAACCCTAGATTCAAACCATAGAAAACCCAAAGATTTGTCCATATAATACAATTGATAAGATTCTCTCATTCATAACCACAAATTAGATTCTTCCATACAAAACCATAAGTTAGATTCTTCCACATAAAATTATAAATTAGAATCTCCCATATAAGCCGTTAATTAGATTGTCGCATATAAAACCATAAATTATATTCTCCCACACAAAACCATAAATTAGATTCTCCTAAATAGAACCATAAATTATTTTCTTCCACACGAAACCATAAAGTAGATTCTCCCAAATAGAACCATAAATTATATTCTCCCACGCAAAACCATAAATTAGATTCTCCCATACAAAACCATAATTAAACTCTCCCACAAAAAATCATGAAAATCATAAATCAGATTCTCCCACATAAAACCTTAAAATTCTCCATTTTATTCTTCCACTTATTAATCATTAAAATAATTAGATCAACTCACCTCCCTTAGTCAAATTCTTTTCCCATCCTCCTTTTTCATCCTTTCTCCCACACAAACCACATCAACATCCTCACATGCATGTCTTTCAGGGTCACAACACATATCATCACATATACATAATACATATGACATGCAAATACATAAAAACATACTTCAACTCCACATCATACCACATACGACATAATTAATAAAGATAAACATAGGATACATAGCATGCGAAGCACATAATGCATATAAACACATAAGAGGCCTTAGTAACACCCTTACCTAAAACGACACCAGTCTTGGAGCACGCTTCTACGCCTCCTTAGGGCTTTGACTTGTTTTACCTATTATGAGGGGAAAGCTAAAATTAGACTCCCTCCTATCAAAATACTATCAATATTAATATTAACAAGAATAATAAAAATAGTAACAATAATAATAAAAAGGATATTACTCAAAACATAGTGAAATAAGGGCTTCAACCCCTTTACTAAAATAATACTAATAATACTTCGCATAGCCGGTGTGACTTGTGAAGGAATAATCGAGAGATATGGGATGTTTGGTTAGCTAGAGGGTGGTGCAAGGAAGAGTTTAGTGGTCATAGATGGCAGCGAAGTTGACCGGAGGCGGTGGACGAGGCGTCTAAATGGGCGGCGGCGAAAAGGAAAATATTATGGGTAAGGAAATCCAAAACTTGATACATGGCAGTGTAAGAGGGTATTTATAGATTTTAGAAGGGAGATTAGGGTTCTGTGGGTAGGGTTCCGGTCGCTGGTGGCGAGGTTGGCCGACAGTAGTAAATTTCAGGGTAAGGGTTAGTTGGCTGAAAGAGGGAGAAATATGCGAGGAGAGGGGGAGAAGGATAGGTCTATGCAGTCACCGAATCAAGGGGAAGAGAAAGAAAGAAAAACGGCCGGTCAATAGTGCGTAACCGGCGGCGAAAATTTTGGCTGGTGGACGGTGGAGATACAAGTCGAAGGTCGGCGGGCTGGGCAGGTGCGAAGGAGGAAGAAGAAGAAAGGTAGGGGAACCGGGCGGTTCGGGGAAGAAAGAAAGAAAAGAAAAAGGAGGCGGACTTGGCCGATCGGGCGCGAGGAGGGGTGCGTTTAAATGAAACGACGAGTTTTGGGAATAAAACGAAAGAAACACAACGCGTCAAGGGCGGAAGAAGGGCGACAGCCGTGTGAACTGGGTCGTGCCGAAGAAGGAAGAAGGGAGGGGCTGGGCCGCGGAAGAGGGCAGCCCAAACGGGAAAAAGGAGAGAAAAAAAAAAGAAAAAGAAGAAAAGAAAGAAAAAGAAAGAAAAAAGAAGAAGGAAAAGGAAAAAGGGAAAAGGGAAAAATAAAAATAGGAGGGTTGGGTTAAATAAATAATATTTAAATCCCTTTTTAGGCTAAATTAAGATTTTTAAAAGGTTTTCTATAAATTTCATTTTAATTACCAAATCACTCTAATTTTCTTCAATTAAATTATTTATAAAATTAATATTAATTTGAAACTATTTTCTCCTTCTTATTTTAAATAAAATAATTTATTTAATTAATTTTCAAAATAAAATGCTTAATTAGCTAAAATACCCAAATTTTCTCCTAATAAAAATACTTATAAATTTCTTCTTGATTTTCCCTAATTAATTCCCTTTTATTTTAATAAAAATAATTAATTTAATTAATTTTCATAATAAAATCTCATTTAAATATAATTTTTAAAATTAGAAAATTTTGAGGCATTTCACCCATCATCCTACAAATGCTAAAGTGGAGCCCCTGCTCAAACTGATAGACAACTGTAGACTCACTAGTTGTGATCCCCAGTACGAAAATCAAAATCTCTATGAGTTAGGTATGATACTACCTCACTATCATGCCTCCCTAAGTAAATTGCATGAATTCCTTCAGCTTGTCCTTCTTAAGGCTCTTTGAATAAAACTTA
Source organism: Tamarix chinensis (assembly GCA_030549775.1). Lineage (NCBI taxonomy): Eukaryota > Viridiplantae > Streptophyta > Magnoliopsida > Caryophyllales > Tamaricaceae > Tamarix > Tamarix chinensis. The sequence goes on from CM060175.1 coordinate 39,731,303, forward strand.
GTTTGAATTGCTATCTTGAATTCCTCCCAAGACATCAACGTTTCTCTCTGTGTACGGTGACCTATTAACCAAATATCGGTGGCTCCTCAAAGAAAGAAAGTAGTAATGCCTGCCTTCCAAGAAAGGGGTAATAAACTACCTCGTATGCCCTATCCATGTCCCAAATCCATTCCTCCGGGATAACCAGGTCCTCATCACCAATGTAGAGCATTAGGTGATCTCTTGTGATCCTTTTAAGCTAGTCTTCTCCAATACCCTCCTATGGGTAATGCAGAGGTGGAGGTGGAGGCTAAGTCTAATGTAGAAGTCTAACAAACTCAATGAACACCTAAAAAAATTCACCTTCAAATAACCCATGCGGTTGTTGAGTGCCATAGCTAGCTAACTATAAGATAGCCAACGTGCTAAGACAAAATCTTCCTAACTTACCACCACACAATGCACAAAATCACATTTCAAAGGCTAGCTAGGCTACCTGTCCTTAATTCCTCACAAGTTAATCCAATTCTTCAAAAAAAAAAGTTTTTGAAATGTGAAATTTACCATAAAAATCAAACGAGGGGTCATTTGAAAATAGAATTTTGAAAACAAAACACGGTAATTAACACTAAAGTTTTGATACCAACTTGTAGCACACCTAAAAATCTCTACTAAATTTTTTTTTTTAAGTGAAATCATGTTATCAAATAGTTTGGTGTTGCCACCATAATTAATGTAACTCTAGCATGGATTGACAACCTAATGGATGGATTAAATGGATCATGATTCATGGCATGCTTAATGAGTGTTGAAAAGGCCTCAATGAGTAAACCCGAAAACTTACTTGATGGCTTTAAAGGGGTAATTCAACCTAAAATTTAGCTTGAGATGGACTAAGCTAATGGATTTTGTTAATATTGAGTAAGCATTAGTGTAAATCTCACACATGGTTAGGTAGTGGTAATGGCTAAGACGGAATAAGTATGTGAATGTCTTGCTTACATGTTGTATGTGCCTTGTATGATCACGTACCTCAAGAATAAAATACTAATCACTTAAAGCTAACGACAATTTAGTTGTATATGGGTATAGGCTACTCGATCCTCGATTAGTGGTGTGTTATCATAGACGCTCCAAATTAGACTCTAAACACACAAACAAGTAGTAGGTTATAAATAGGAGTTAATCCCATGAAGGCTATAATTCAATTCATAAATTTCTATTATCATATAAATTTCCCCAATTTTTAATTAATTAAAAACTAATTACTAATAATGAAAACAATAAAGTAGCAATTAAGAAAATAACTTAATAATAATAATGAGATAATAGGGGTCACAGGACACATTCAATATAGGAATAACAATCGATCATCAAATAAAATTCTTATGTAGTATTTCTAATGTTAACCTATAGAAGCTCACATGTGTTTGCTTCCTAGCATCCCCCCATGCAAATAAATCAAGGTCTACTTATGATTTATTATCTAACCAAGTAATAATCTAGCATAAGATCTCGAGATTTAACTAATAGTAGCATTAACGATTAGGGAGAAGCTAATTATAACCATAATTATAGTCTACTCGAATTATGTAATTCTAAAGATTAATAAACATAGCTTAAATCAATAACCTATTTTCCACTTGTAGATTTATATGTTAACAGTTACGTATTAAATATTTTATCCTAACATCCAATAAACACTTAAATTTCCCAAGTGGCTAATCTAGATAATAAAATCCTAATCTTGGATTAGTGATCATTAAACTTAATTTATTAATATAACAAAAAAATACACATAACAATTGAGTATAATTTACAACTCATGATTAATTATCTTGTAATCTTCAATTATCCTCCTACCCAATACTAACCTACCCTAGCATAATAATAAAACCAAAAAATGTAGAATCTGAACACATAAAATCATAACTTTAATAAATATAGAGAAACAAAATAGAAAATATTAAATTTAACTACACAAAATCACAAACTCAATTGAATAAATGGATAATGGGGATTGCATTAAATGCAATAATAAGTATGAAATGAATAAATGAAACAAAATAAAGAAATAACTTAGGAGATTGCAGAATCACAAACTCCGTATTATCTTCAATATTTCATTAACATCGATTAACTAACTAAATATAATAAAATAATCCTAATGGTTTAGAAATAACAAAAAATGAAGTTAGAGTTCCGACGGCGATACTCTTCAATATTCTATGCAATATAAGATAAGATGTATATATAGAGAGAAGGTGGTACGAATTAGATCCAAAATATATCAAAAATACGGTCCATATTCATAAATATGTGTCAACCATATTTTTGCACTGACGCTATGCACATGGTTGTAATTAATGGAGGATGTGGAAGGAGAACCAAGGAAATACGGGTTATATTTACATAATTATAGGACACATATAGATTTCCTATCTATTGATTGTCTTAACTTGATTTTTCTTCACATAACTTCTCTTTTAGGATCTTGTATGATGGTAATGGTACATCCAATTTTATAAGACTCCAAGCTTGCTTCTCATATCATGCTTATTCTCCTTAGTTATTAGTCCAAATTACCTTGATTTTACCTTTTATTGCAAAACTAGGCTTGTAGAGAAAACTAGAGGAAAATTGTTAAATTATCATAGCATATATAGAAAGTTGGATCAAGATATGTCAAATAATTCCATATAATATGCACCTATCGATTAGCTACCATGGGTTAGTCTACCTTCTAGCATTTATTGGTGCCTTCAAGCGGGATCCTAGTAGATCCCAGTGTCTTACCTACTCTAAACACTAATGATATACTAGGGGGTGTTGATACTAAAGGATCTGGTTAGCAAGGTGGTTTTAGCTTTGGCCTCAATTTATTTCCATTGGTAGTTACCTAATTTCATCTTGGACTTATGTCTATTGGTGGTTACTTAGCTTCGGCCTAGACTTTATGTCCTTTCATTTGGATAGACTTATATGGTATGTGAAACCATGGGGCGGTGCATAGTCCATGACTCAATAATAATTGAAATGAGTATTTGGATAATAAATGGGATAAGTATGTAGATAAGAAACTAGAAATAAGAATGTGGTTAAAGAGAAAAGGAAAAACGGATTAAAAGAAAAGGAATAGTAATGGAGAAAAAGGCTTATATATATAAATGGCCTAATGGATTAAGAAGGTGGAAAAATGGCCTATGGTGGAATTATGTGCATGGATGGATTAAGCATTAATGATAGTTGGACAATCTACTTAGTAAACTACATGTAATAATCTACAATATTGTGTTATGTTGTCAAGCCTGATGAGTCATGTATGGTATGAGACATAGTAGTGCATATATCCTATTTATATGAAATATAAATGAGATATGTTAGTATGAATTTTGTATTATGGTGGAATATTATGTGTCAGTGACTCCATTGAAGAGATAACTTGTCTTACTCGTTATGAAGCTTACTAATGTACATGTTTGCTAGATCACCCACTTATTCCCATGAGTATAGGGTCATGTGCAGGCTTCTAGGGATAGTTAGTAGTTGGTCAACCTCGTGTGGGTATGGATTTTGAGTGTGTGGACATTTTGATTCTTTTAAGTGGTCTGTGACAAACTGGGGTTTAGGGCTACGCTCTACTTTTGTTTCTATAGTTTGAGACCATGTACTTCAGCTTAATTTCATAGTGTATTTGAACATAGCAAATCGTCTGGTCCTATATTTATATAATATGTTTTATTTCTGTATTTATATAATATGTTTAGCCACTCTACATTGATTTTTAGTTGGTTTGGTTCTCAACCTTGTATCTAACATGGGATGGACGGCTAGCACCTATCATATATTAGTTGTGGTAGTAACACCTTCTTTTTTCTAAGTGTTTGGTAGTTTTCTACTTCTGCAAGGTTTTCAAAACAAATTTTTTTAATAGTAAAAAATGTAGGTGTTACACTTAGCTACTATTATTAAATAGGTGGAATAATCTGAAGCACCTCTTAGGATAAAACATAGTTAAGCCACTATTATCGTCTGGTGGAGTAGACAGTACACCTTGGTCTTGATTTATATAATATTTCACTTTAAATGATTAATGTCTTATTCATTATTAATTATCTTAGAATCATATTCTCATTCACATTAAGTTTAAGGCCCCATTATTCTTAATCCAATGGAATGTATGCATACACCTCTTAAGATAGAATACTCTTGAGCCACTATTATCGTCTAGTAGAACATACCCAACATAAATCTTGGATTAACCCACATGATTTTTCACTTTAAATAATTAGTATATTATTCAGAGTTGTTTAATCAAGATCATCATATAAGACTCATGTACATATACACAATAGACATTAAAAATAAGTAAAGCATGACCACACGGTTATCAGGGCATTCTATATGGAAAAGGTCCATAATTATCCTAAAAACCCCTAATTTCATAAGGTGAACATAACTTCTCATTTTATTGTACTTATGATCATTATCCCAAATATTTCGAGTATCATACTTAGCATCACTCATTATTATCCTAAATATTTCAAGTATCATACTTAACATATTTAAAGCCTTTTCCACTTTTAAATCACTAAAATTCCAATTTTAAACCTTATTAACCAAAATGTTCTTCTCTTATAAAAAACCTTAGAATCTCATATTAGGTAACTTATGTCCTACTTGGCCATCATCTAATCGCATTACTTATGAAATAATTGATAACACTCTCAAAAACTTATCATGTGGTGATTATGCCCTGTATTATCATCAAATCACCGAAATACCCTTACGATAGCCAAATACTCATGTTTTCCCAAAGACCTCATGAGTCCTAATATTAATGAATTTCAAAATCTAATATTTAAATAAAATACATAACCCTAATTACATATATAGGTACCATTTATGTAGATTAATTCGACCCAACAATATACACAATGTATACTTTCATATTTTTCTCACTTCCAATATATCATATAATAGCATTTTCATAAAAACATCATCTATATAATATTACTGACATGATATTACATACAAAAATACTTTTTGCACATAAAAGCCCTAACCACAATATGTATCCTTACCAACAAGGATATCAGTATCTAAGCATGTAAGCCTAACCCATCTCCTTCAAGATAACCAAAAAATCACCTACAAAATGTAAGAATACAACCCGAAAAAAAGTTAAGATAAAAGAGGTTGGAAATGGGAGTAACCAAAACAAGTGGAGAAGCTTAGGTTGCATTGAAGTATGGTGGAATATATGGTGTTGCTAAGGTGGTGCTATGGTTGTGTTAGAGTGGTGCATGGTGTATGCTATAGTGGATATGCCAAGGGAATGTTGAAGGTGTACGGTCAAACCATACATCGCATGCACAAGTCGAGAGTGTGGATTGTGCATGGGCAAGGTGTGTTAGGTGTGCACAGTTGTGCATGAACCACATTGGTAAAGAAAGAAAGGGTGTGCATAGCTATGTGTAACACCATGTGTGGGTCGTTCAAGATGGGTAGGGTTGGGGCATACGAGGGTACACAATCATGTGCCTCAATGAAAACAAAGCAGAGTATGACAGAGAGATCGAAAAAGAAAAGGATTGGGGTGGTGATGGTTAAGTGACGACAAAGGGAATGATGGGGTGGTAGTCTTTAATTTTTTGGGGAAACGGTGGTGAGTGGTGGTTCATAGTGGTGAGTGGTTTTGAAGGTGGATGATGGTAATGAATATAGTAGGAAAGGAAGTAGGAGAAGGGAAGGTGTTCAAGTTGGTTTTGCTTGAGAGAAATTGAAAGAGTGACGGGTTATTTGGGCATTAAATGAGTTAGAGATTGGGAGGGGTATATATATACACATTTGCATGCATGGTGAGGAAAAACATAGAGGGAAGGCATGGGCACACATAGGATGAGGAGCATAAATGGGGGAAAGGTTTGGGCAAAAATAGCAATGGGCACATCATTTGAGTTATGGGAGTTGATGGTGGTGATGATGAATATAGGATAGATACGTTCAATGGGTAAGCATAAAAGAAGGGATTTGGTAAGGAATAAAGGGAGTCACGTAGGGAGAAGGGCAAAGTAGAAGAAGAAAAGGAAGCTGGGAGAGAAAAAAAAAAGAGGAGAAAAAGAAATAAGTTTAGAGTTATGATTAGAATCAGGTTAAAAAAAATTTAGATTAGAAAATTAGAGTAAAATTAATTACCAACCATCAAGGGTTAGGTTTAGATTAAAAATATTAATGACCCATAATAAGAATAAGATTATGTTAAAATTTAGGATTAAGAAATTGAATTAAGGTAGAAATATCAATTTTATGAGATTAGAATTAAGTTAATATATTAATTACTCAATATTAAGATGAGATAAAATTTGAGGTATTACACAAAGGTCATATCAAGAAAAGGTATAGGGTGTAGGAGGAGTCTTACATGTGGGTTTAAGAGCTAGAAAATGGAGGAAAGTGAGGGAAAGAGGGCACGCAAGAAAAAACACCACAAAAGTACTTAGGGGAGATTTTTAGTTAGATAACATCAAATAATGGTCTAAATATTACGAAAATAATCCCAAGGCACTAAACTATGCTTATTAACACAAAAGGACACTAAGTAGAAGCTTAGGAAATTATTTGAGCAAGAATCAAAACAAAACCAGACAATCATTTCGAAGCATAACATGACAAGTCAAGTAGTATAGAAGAACTTGTCGATTGGTGGTCTTGGAATGAACATGTAAGTCATTAGATGTACCCGTTGACTTATTTGGGTATGACCAATTAATTAATACTCCAAAAATTCACATTTTCACACAATTTTCAAGTCATTTCCAACACTAACATAAATTTCTTTTATATCAACAAGAGTTTAAATACATTTTGAAGTATTTTATTATGGGGTATTACAAAAAGACTAAGAGTTAAAAAGATGAACAAAAACGAAGTTAAATCAAAGTAAATGAAGGGAAACATAGTGAAGCAATGTTATGATACTGGATGATACCACCTAGTTATGGTTTCAAACAAGACAAACTCAAAACTAAGCAAAATCAAAAACAAAAGGGATATAATAAATTAGAAACCCACAATCTAACAATTTTTGAAAAAAAAAATAAAGGTGAAAAGAATTTGGCTTCATCAAAATTTAGAAAAGATAAATGAGTAATATACAACACAAGTAGTGAATCAAGAGAGATTTTCATTAATCATGTAAAAGGTTGATTCTCAAGCTTACATCAAATTCAATTTAAATGGCAAGCAAAATGAGCCGATTCTAATCCAAAATTAGAATATGAACATTGAGCAATGATGCAATTGAAGGCATTCCATGAGAATAATGGAAGAGGAAATGAGATTGGTGAGAAAGGAAAGAAAAGAAGAAGGTTGTGAGCTACATTGATGGAACGTGGATAGAAGGATAAAGGAATGAGTAAGTTGGCATTTAATAGGATTGTGGGAATGCGTGAAAGGGTTTTGGAACATGAGAGTGGAGGCACCACTAAGAGTGTTTAGGGAATTGAGGTTATGGTTTGATTAAGAGGCTAGAGACACACATAAGAAGGTAGGAATTGGATCTTGTATTGGGTTTGATAGGTTGGGGACATTTGGGCCAGTAGACATGGCTCATAGGATGATTAGATGGTATTTATTTATCTGGCTAAACTAATACTATGTCTTGGAAATTCTTCAGTAGCTCAAGTAGTGCATGTAGCCTAATGCCAAGTTAAAGAACACGGATCTGAATATCATCGTTGATGTATATGATGGTTCCCTTTCCTCCCACCTTGCGCTCTCTCTCTCTCTCTCTCTCTCTCTCTCTCTCTCTCTCTATATATATATATATATATATATATATATATATATGGAATTTCTCAGAGGCCATGTTTGGTAAGGTTAATAAAGTTGGTGAGGGTTGCATCTATCGAGTTTTGGGGTAATAGTTTGTTTGGTTTGAGGTGAATAAAGACATTCACTTCCATTCACCCTATTTGAAAACACCTTTTAAAAATATTTCATCTGAATTATTCGGGATTAACTATTCCCCCCTCATTCACCGTGATTGTCTTTATTTTTGTAAACCCTGTTCTTAGGTAACGGAGGAGAAAGAAAAGGTTTAAGAAAAAATCATACATAATCAAACCAAAATACCCTTTTACTTGCCACATCCTTTATTTTATGAAAGGATATAAGTGTTGTTTGATTTTATTTTTTAACCTTTATTCACCTTTATCCAAATAATATTAAAACAATATTCACCCAAATTTATTTAGGTTAGGTTAATATTTATTCAAATAATATTTTAAAATATTCAATTTAATTTACTTTTATTCTCTCTCACTTAAATTAATTTTTAATGTCTACTTTTACATCGATTCGCCCAATCCAAACTCGAGGAAAGAGATTGATTTTTGCATTAATGACCTAGTTTGCAATATAAGTGCAATTAGGGGCAGACCTTAGACCCGCAGGTTAGGTTACTATTCTTGCAGGTGGATTGTTGCTTTGATCCCTAAATGTTACTCTTTGGGGTTTCTTCCTCTCTTGAACACCCTATCGGACTGTTAAGTTTTTTCTCTGTAAAGGTTGCATGTCCTGTGGTCTTTAAAGCATATAAGATGCAGGATTCTGAATCGAATTCAGCTTGCATCTACTACTGAAGGACCACTTCTTGGTTTGTTTGGCTATCTTCCCAACAGGTTTGCTTAGTCAAAGAACCGAAGGAGCAGGTGAGAATTCTTTTATTATTATTATTTATTTATTTTGTTACTCCATTCTTGCATTATGCGGAGGTTTATTAACTCAAGCTGCGTGCATTTGCTCGATTTTATCCAGTATGTTTTGATGAAGCAAGACAAATGTTTCCTTTTGTTGCGATGGGTGCGTTAGCAGCACTTTGTTCGACTTATGCTGCACTTTTGGTATGCTTTGGGGGGTGTCTCACACCCACTAAGGTGTTGTGTAGATGGCTTGATGCCATCCACAGGATGCGATTGCGGTCAACTGTTATGAGTCCTACTTCAGGGGGTCACCGGACGGTGAACAGTTAAATCTGTTTCCACCAATTTGTGCTTGTTTTTGTACTTGTTTTCTTACCCCCACAAGATTCTATGGAGAGAAAATTTAGTAAAACTTGTCGAAGGAAGCTCCTACCTTAAAACTCATTAAGAGTCTTATACCTCTTGAGCTGAGAAATTAAACGTTTTTATTCATTACTAGAATGATCTCTTAAATAAAAATTACATAATTCTGAAATAATAAAGGACTAGTCTATACGTCGTTTACTAAAATAAATCCTATAACTAGGGTAAACAAATGAGAATCAATCTTTTTATTCTTTAAACAAAATAAGTCCATTATTTTGCTAAAATTAATCAATCTTGTAACTAAGGTACTAAAATAACTATCAATCTTCTTTTCTTCTTTCACTAGAGTAAATCCTATAATTAAGAAATTAATACTATTTCCCCTTTATTATCTTGGTAACAAAATCTGCTAGAATCCTAGGTAACATAATCTACCACCAACTAGAATAATTTTTCCAAATTAACCACTAATAAAATCGACCTCACAATATTTTTCCAGATGTATGATTTGCCAGGCATAGTAGAAGGGCAAATGATTTTGATTGTTTTTAATATAACTTGATGATAATAATAATAATATTGACACACGGGTGTAACAAAATACTTGATTTCAAAATACAAAATCAGTCGCATAACCTTGGGCTTTACCAAATATATCTGATACATAACACACGTAGCAAGTCCACATGACCACTAGCAACTCGATCTTAGGTAACCAATAAATATAACATCAGTATCAAAATTCCAAGAGACAAAATCAAGAAACTTTTCTATCCTCTTAGAACACTGACAGACCCAATATTCCCAAAATCAAAGAAATCTATTAATCTCCCTTTCTTCTGAAAGAGCAACCCTCAGTAAGTCTAGCACGACCTCCAGTTGGCTGGCACAAGACAGTCTGGCAATTGCCACAGACCACAACTGTTTGAGAGTGGCTAAAGACGGTCGTGCTGCAATTCAAAACAGAAATAATGTTATTCTTCGCCATAACCATAGCACTTCTAGAATGGGATAAATCAAGATGAAAACAAACATCAAAAAGTACACTTGGTGAAGGAAATTAAGATCAATGTTATTAGGCTAATATTAACTTATGTGAATATTGGTTTAATTTAATTTGGATTAAGGTAAATTAAAGTAGAATAATAAAATAACACTTGTCTCCAAAATCTCTTTAATAAAACATGTTAGGGTGAGGGTATTTTTATCGAATTAGATAAATATTTATTTGTTTTTACCCCTTCACCCTCATTAGGTTAATAAAAATGAGGGGCAATGGGGTGAAGGAAAAAACTTAGATTCCACGCAAATTTTTTATTTGTGTAACCAAGGGAGTGAACGGAAGTAAATCAATTAATTCACATCGATTGACCCCAATCCAAACCAAACAGGCTAAGGAGAGAAGCACCCAAAATACAGATACTGTGGAAAAATAATCCAACTGCACAAAGCAAAGAAATCAGGAACAAAAAGGCACGGACTAGGATATATCAAATTAGTAGGTAACTACAATTAATTGCAAACGCCTAGAATCAATAAACTTCAACTCTAAAATTCAATAGAACATATCAAATCCATAATGCCCAACCATTCCAAACAGACGCAAAATATGAAAGAACAACAAGAGATTGAAACAGTTTGAGTTAGGTTTCGTCATACTATACTACAGAGCAACACCCACACAGTGAGATTCCGCTGGCATGAGTCTCAAGTTGAATGCCAGCCACACAACTAATCTTCTATCCATTATTATGATTGAGGAATCACAACACCAAGCAGATGCTACTCAAGTCTCAAAAACCAATCATATACAAAATTTTATATAATATAAGTAACACCATAGACAAAATTGAATGATCTCATATACCACCGAGCTACAGAACCCATCCAAACAGAATAAAAGGAACTTGAATTTCAATCATAACTAGAGCTAGCAAAGTGAACCGTCCTGCCCGACCCAACCCAAGTTAACCCAATAAATTTATCATCCCGACCTGACCCGAACCCTACCCAAGGTCGACCCGAATATAAGTGACATGATTCGACCCGAACCCAACTCATAACATGCCATCAACCTGACCCAACTCGAAAAAATCTAATTCGATATTAATCAGTTATAATGATAAAAAAAAATACATAAATCTTGTTATTTATTTAAAATTTTAAAAAATATATTAGTATTTAAAATTTACTTATTTTTCTTGCGTTTATTGTGATCTTACTTATTCACTAATAATATTCTAATTTGAACTTTTTTTTCGCATAAAAACACAACATTAAAAAGTCATAATAATAAACAACTACCAATTAATAATACATTATTAATCACATGCTTAAATGAAATTAAACTTAATGCTTACTCCAAGGTTAATGAGTTATATTAATTTTGGTGGTCAAAATCTAATTTGACCCAAATCCAAAGTGATTCAATCCAAAATTAACTTGGCCTAAACCAATCCAACCCATCAAAACCTAACAAGATCCGATTTGTAATGTTAACCTAAACCTGATCCATTAAATTAACTTGAACATGAAATCACCTAACTATGAACTGGCTCGGACCAAACTCGATCCAACAGGGATATAAATAGGGCGGGTTTAGAGCAAGCATACCTATATTCGTACCCAATAAAAAAATCTATACCCAAATTTGTACCAATACCCCGAACGTGTATCCACTAGTACATCTATATCTATATCTGTTGGCTATTTGTTACCAAACGGATAATGGATATTATAAATGGATAAATCCATTATCTAACAGATACACTCATTTAGAGTTAGGTCAATAACAATTTTAATCTTAATTTATACTATATTTATTTTAAAATTAAATATAAAATAGCAATTATATATTTGCTATGGATATGGATACAAATATGGATACAGGTATGGATATGGACATCCATATTTGTATCCATACACGATGGCTGTTTTTTTCATTCAATATCCATTTACCAATTTTCATTTAGTATCCAACAGATAAAATCCCTTGGATTTCAAGCAAAATCTACCCCGCTTACATCCTTAGATCCAACCCGACAAGCTAACACAAATAATCCGAACCCAACCTGACTCAAACCCAAACTATCTCAACCAAAATCCAATATGATAAATTAACCTAATACAACTTAGATCTGCAATGACCCAAACCCAAATCCGACCTAACTCAAACAATAAGACGGTCTAAAATGACCCGACCCGACCCGATCCAAAAATAACCCGACTCTTTATAACCCAACACGACCTAACCTTGCACTGACCTGCCTGACTCAATTGGCACCTATAATCACAACCATCCAGTAAGTAAATTTACAAACTATAATTCAAGATATAATTTAGAGTATAGCACGATATTTGCATCCTCAACTATAAAAGGATGACTATTTTAAAAAGATTTAACAGTCAATTTGTATCCTACACCAAAACAAAAGAATAACAGCTAAGTTGAGAATATCAGATCATCAAACAGAGAACTTACATATTGAAGCAGCCCTGACATTTGACGTCCTATAAGTAAAAGAAAACAGAACCCCAATTAAATATCAATTAAAATGTTATATTACACGAAACTGCAGAAAAGAAGACCACAAGACTGCGGAAAGAACGAAAACGGTAAAGAAAGTAATGAATCTACCATGAAGAAAGAATTAGGAGACTGAACGAGACGCTTGAGCTTATGCTTCTTCTTCTCAAGCTCCGCAGGAGGGTTCAACAAATCAATATCGTTTTGTAGGACCTACTCATCAAATCCATCGCATAAATTAAGATATAATACAACATATTAATAGCCGGTGAGTACAATACCGCCAAAAAAGTATGCAAAACTTCTAGACCTAAATGGAGATTACTCAATTAAGCAAAATCACTAGCAATACAAACCATGGCCGAAATCTACGAAAACTATAATGTATATCACAGGGAAATTTGAGAATTACCATGATGGCAAGCAACCTTCAAGCGAGAGTCCGGCGCAATAAGAGACAGCTCTCGGAGAGGAAGGTAAAGATGAGAACTGGGCGGCGAAGTCGGGAAGAGAGGGGGGAATTAGGGTTAATACGTAATATATATATAGCACACACAATGCTATGACAACCGTCAGATGACGTTAATGAGATCGTAGCCTTTCTTTAAATTGTAAGTTTAAGCACACGTCTTATTGCTCATCTACCTAGCCAGTACGTTCGGAAAGGAGTGAAGGAAGGTGAGATTAAACATTAAAATTTAAATTAAATAAAGATAATAGAAGTATATTGGAATAAATATTTTAAAATATTATTTAAATGATATTAATTTAGATTGAGGTGAATAAAGATTAAAATAATAAAATAAATAATATTTATATTTTTGTATTAAATAAATAAGTTATATTGATGGGTATTTTGATCCTATTAAATCAAATATTTATTTATTTTTTCACATTCACCTCGGTTACCTCCGAAATTGGAGGTTAATAAAAATGAGGTTAATCAAGGTAAATGGAGGTGAAACATTAACCTCGATTCACCCAGGTAAAATTATTAACATGATATCCAAACAGGGTGAATCAATTAATTCACTTCCATTAACCTTCTTCTACCACAATCCAAACATAGCATTATTGATTTTGATTTGAATAAATTAAAATAAATATTAAAAATTAATATAGATAAAAGTAAATTAGAACAAATATTTTAAAATATTTTTTAAATGATGTTAACTAAATTTAGATGAATTAGGATAAAAATTATTTTAATTTTATTGAAATTGAGGCAAATAAAGGTTAAAATATAAATCAAATAACACTTATATCTAAAGTTTTTCTACAACACATATTAAGGTGAGGCTATTATTGTCTCATTATATAAAAGTATATTTATTTTTTCCATTTATTCCTATTACCCTCAAATTAGATGTTAAATAAAAAATGAGGAGAACTAGAGTGAATTAAGGAGAAATTGTTAATCATTATCAACCTAGGTCAATATTTTATTTTTGTCCCCAACCAAAACAAATGGAGATGAATCAAGTCATTCACTCCAATAAACCCTAAACTAAATAGTATATAAATGATTTGATAGAGCTAGGGGTATGTACTAGTTCAAAATTAGATTGAATTGGATGAGATCAAATGTTCGGAATTGGTAATTTCTTAGACCGAAGACTGAACTGAATTTTTATCAATCTTTGCTTGAAATTAGATCATACCAAAATGTACCAAAATCACTATTTTTTTAAGATTTTAAAATAAAAAATTGGATTTTTTTACCCTAGATTGATGTTGTTTGTTGTTAGATTATTACTACATGGCACTTGCTAACAAATAGACAATTATTTCAGTACTACACAATACATATACCTAAAGAGAGAGAGAGAAATCCAATTACAATTATGCAAACACATAATTGTAAGTTTGTAACACAAAAGGTCTTGAAAAACTACTAAGTGACTCACTTATCCTCCAAACTTACTAAGAATCAAAGAAAGCAACCTCAAAAAATAGCTATACAAGTATCCAAGCACCATTGATCAGTGTGCTTCCCTTAAGAAGTTAATAAACAATCATAAAATAATAGCATTGGTTACATTACGCATCCACCATCACATTCCATTACTAGCTTCAAGCCTCCATTGACATATGCCATTCTATTTTATTAATAGCTTCAAGTCTCCAAATTCCAAGCCACAATATTTTTCAAAATGCTCCCAAAGTTTAACTAACAAAAATCATTTAATCTTTCATGTTGGCTTTTCTCTTGCAATCTACAAGGAAACACATACAAATAGATAATTTTCATAAATAACAATGATATCATAACAATTAAAGAATAACTACTATTCAAATGTAATGACATCATAATATTTATTATCTTTTTCCAATATTTCCCACTCTTTTATGCACTCTTCCTCGTTGACCTTAAAATTAGAGTGATATCTTTCTCATAACTAATCTTGTGAACATGTAATAGTTTGTATCATTTTAAAACATATCAAAGACCCAAAATATGTTATTTTTAACTTTAAATTGTTAATTTAATAATTAGGTAGATTAAAGTTACAAATACATTTATCACTGTAGGGGTTAAATAACTCCTAAATTGATCGAGAGTACATCCCCTATCGCTAAATGTATATTCCAAAGTAACCATAGATACTAACATGGCTAGGATATCATGTGGCATATGTGCAAGGATTGGAAATATAAGTCCATTGAGTTTCCACGAAGGTAGAACATCTCTTTCTTCATTAGCTCCATTTTTCTCTTTCAAATAACGCTCAAATTCATTTTTTTTACAAGTTAACTTCTTTCCTCAATTACCTTTCTGACTTTCTCACTTATTCTATTAACAAATGAGTTAGAAGATCCTTGACGCACAACTTGTCCCCTTGGAACTTCCCTAGTCTCGGTCTCATCCACAACAAAAGTATATAAACTTCTATACTCATCAAACAACTCAAAGGTACAGTATTTCAGCTTATTAGTCATACTTTCACCAAGTTCTTTCCATACAATATATTAAAAGACAATTTTTATCCTAGGAATCTTAAAATAATGATCCAAAATTATAGCCAAATTAATTAATATATTCATTTTATCAATACTTCCCTAATATTTATCACACTTGATTTTTCATCTTTTTTGCCATATTTCTAGAACCATTATTAGAATTAAGCATCTACTAATTTATCAGATCAAGTGTCAAATTACAAAGATAAGATTATTACTTGTAACATACAAAGAGCCGGAGATAACCAATTCAATTCATAAAATTACTCCAAAAAAAAACTACAAGTTATTTAAGTTTCTCCCAATCATCTTCAAAAGAGAACCACTTTCTAAGGCCTTAGGAAGCTCCATACAATAAAAAATAGCCTTATATTTCAAATTTGTGCTCAACATAACACATGTTGAACTCCATCTAGTGGTTACATCAAGAGATAGAGAAAGTTTACATTCAATTTTACATTTATTCGCATGTTCACTAAATAACAACAATATTGTAGGGGAGTTTCTAAAATATTTAACCACGTCTCTAATCTTGTACATAAGATGGACATGATCCTTTAAGCCATCACAAATAATAAGATTAAAAATATGAGCAATGCATCTCATGTGTAAATGTTTTCTATCACCAATCACCCCTGCTAGTTTTCTTCACCACATTTCTCAAATAAATACATGTAATATCATTTGAACTAGCATCATCAATAATCATAGTAAATAGTTTTTCATTCAAATGTCAAAATTAGGGATATAAACAGGGCGGGTTCGGGGCAGGTATACCCATACCCGTATCCATACCCGATAAGAAATTTTGTACTTGAATCTGTACCCGTACCTAAATCCATATCCGCTAACACATCCATATCCGTATTTGTTGGATATCCGTTACACGACGAATTATCCGTTTACCCGTTAATGGATATTATCCAATGGATAAACCCATTTAGAGTTAAGCCAAATGACAATTTTAACCTTAACTTATACTATATTTATTTTAAAATTAAGGGTAAAAGGTAATTATATATCGGGTAAACAGGTACGGATATTCTATACCCGTATCCATACCCAAACCCAACGGGTATTTTTTCCCATCATCCATATTTGTTTATCCATATCCATTTAAATATCCGTCGGGTTTCAGATAAAATCCACCCCATTTACTGCCCTAGTAAAAATTCAAGTAATCCTTATTTGCCCTCCCAATGGCCTCCCACTTTTGACTTGCAATAGGATAAGTAATCAAAATTCTTGTATGTAATATCCATTAATCATCAATAAAATGAGTAGTAAGACACGCATAATTGATTCTTTGAACTAATGCCCGTGCGTCAATTATCATAAATACTCTTTGACGTGATGTTCTCAACAAATCTTTAACTTCACCTTCTCATCAAAATAAAGTTTATAACAATCACAAGTGATAGTAGTACGAGAAATTATATTCAAAGGAGGACATACAAAAGCCATCAACTCCCTAAAGCCAATATTTTCAACAAATGTTAATGGTAACTCATCGATTATAATTCCACTAATGCCATTCTCACATCATCCATATTCACATCTTTATATCTCAATTTATTCTCTTCGCCTTATTCAATATTAGGATCCACAAGATCAAAGCATAAATGAGTTTGCTTACCCCTCTTCTTGTTTGATAGATTTTCTAGACAATCCATGGCATGATTTTTCAAAATTTTTGTACCATTACCATCTAAATTAGTAGCAAAAGTCTTGGGATAGAACTTACACTTTGTTAAAAGTGTTTCTCTCATCTAAGTACTCCCAAAAGTCCTCCTAATAGGGTGATCTTATTTTTCTTTTTATTTTGATGTAGTTGTGGCCCTCAATTGGCTTTTTTTTTAACACGCTCATCATTATTTATGGGGTTTCCCTACTCTTGGATTGTTCTTGGCTCATCTACTATTGGCCAAGCTTCTATTGTGTTTTTCATAAAAACTCACCACCTCTTTTTGGATATAACAGAGCTCCACCATATAATAATCTTTAACTTGGAGATTGGAAAAAGAAAAAGAAAAAGAGAAAGAGAAAGAATAAAACATATGATCATACCTATTCACGAACACTTACACTAGCATAACTCAAGCAATAAGGCTAATTGAAGCAAAACACAACCTCAATTAACATGTGTCGATACACGTAGCCAACATATTAGTAGGATTTTGGGAACCCAATGCCTTCTCCAATATCATCACCTCATCTTACATAAGATTACTAATGAAATGATACCAGCTCTTGATATGCTTTGTTCCTACATGAAAAACAAGATTTCGCATAAACATAATCACCTTCTAACTATCATACTAGGGAACACCATCATCTTGCTTCCAACCAATCTCCTCCATAAAGACAACCACACAATCTTTTTACTAGCATCTAACATAGCCATATACTTGGCTTCTATCATAGATAAATGTATACACTTTTGGAGCTTAAACATATATCTAACTATAATACCACCCATAGAAAATATATAGCCAGAAAATTTCGATCTGGATCTTATGATTCTATGATTTAAAAGTCATTAAATGATCTACAATCCTACGTAGAATATTAAAATAGTAGAATCTTAGGATCCAATGTAGGATCGATAGAATATTACTATTCTATATGCAGACTATAATTCATTTTATTTATTTACCTTAAAATCTATTTTTTTATCTTATTCTCAATATATTTCCTAACCCTGGGCCTTAACCTTATTATTTTATGCATAATATATATTGAGTACCAATAAATGTAAAGAATGCACAAGCAAGACAATAGTGAACTCAATTGTTGGAAAGAAAATACTTATGAAAAGTCCAAACTATAAATGTAGAGTAAACCAAACATATTAAATTTGTGAGATTATTTTTTTAATAATTTCTATTTAGTTTATAATTATCCTTTTTATTTTCTTTTGTGGCATTCTTAGCTTTCTTATATGCTTAGTCCATATTAAAATATTTTGTGTATGCGTATAATCGATAATTTATATTGCTACAACTTAACTAATGATCAAATAAGAGTTTACGAATGAGATCTTTAGTGTTTTTGAACTTCAATTATATGATTTAGTTGCATAAAAGTATATCTAGGTCATATTTTTGTAATATTTGTAGGATCTTACTATCCTATAATTAAATTTTGATAACTCTTATCAATTCTAGGTAAAATTCCCATTCTAACAACCTTGATCTAAAGTGCCCTTTAAATACCTCAAGATTCACATCACTTGTAATACCCCAAAAATTTGCTTGGTCTAATCTCCTGCCATTAACGCCTTAATTTGATTCTAATATCAAGAAATCTTATTTTAACGTTAGCCCAATTTCTTAATCCCAAAAATTTAAATAAAATCTGAAATTTTGACTTAGATAAATCATAATTCGTAAGCCAAAATCAAAACCCGCTAAAATTTTCACTAATCCTAATTACTTATGGCTAATATAAAAACACCCCTAAACTAATTCCTCTAACCCTTTCTCTTTTTCCTTTTCTTTTCTTTCTTCTCCCTTCCCCTATCAATCTAAGCCACAACATTTGAAAAATGGTGCAACTTGTATCTTTTTCCTTTTGCACCATCACCAATAACCTTTCTACACCCTCATCCACCATCCATCACCTTTCTCCTTCTTCTTCTTTTTCTCCTTCTTCCATCTCTGTAGACCTACACACTCCACTCCCCCCTACCATTTTACTTCGCACACAACACACATACGTACAGCCATCACTATCCTCACCTTGCGGCTACTACCTTACTCATCACCATTCTTTGCAACCATCATCATCACCTTGCAGCTACACCATCACCATCACCACCATTATCGCATGCCTCCCCTATTTTTTTTTCTTTCTTCCCCAATTCACACCACACATGCAAAAAAGAAGCGGTCAGGATGCAGAGAGACAGAGTAAGGACCCCTGTGCTATACTTCTTTCCGAATGGTTGATATAATCATTTCCTACTTAATTAGGGGTATACTCTATAGTTATCTTTCCTTTTCTCTTTATGTATCTCTTCTCCTGATCAGGTCAGATATATGAGAACCTTGTCAGTCCAATAGTCAACTCCTAAATTTGTGTCTTCTGGGCATGAGCATGTTTTTCATAGTTGATGCTCCACTTATATATATATACACCACAATCTCCTTTCTCCCTCTTTGGTTTGCCTCCATTCAATCCATGTTTGTGTCCAACTGAGCTTCTTCTTCTTCTTCTTCTTCTTCTTCTTCTTCTTCTTCTTCTTCTTCTTCTTCTTCTTCTTCTTCTTCTTCTTCTTCTTCTTTCCTTCTTATTTTTGGCCTACGCACCACTTCCATTCTACCATCATGCACCACCTCGACCACCACTCGTCACCTATTAGCCGGTGGACTGACCACTAAGATTGCCCCAACCTTCCCTAACATAGTTGTCGTCAACCATTGCCTCTTTTTCCTTCTTCTTTCTCTTATTCGTCACATTTTTACTAAGCGCATAGCCTATGCACGACCTTAAGCATGGTCGTGCAACACTAACATTTCCTATCACACACCCATGTAACTCAACACCGTTTAGCCATGCATGATCTTTTCTCTCCACCAGAGCTACACTGCCTGCAGCACAGTCGTGCAACTCAGCACCACTTGGCTATGCGTGATCTTTTCTTTTGACCAGGGTGTAATACCCCGTATTTTTAAAATCCAGATTTATTAAGTTTAATGATTTTATTAGCGTAATTTGATGTAAACAATTAATTATTTTAATTTCGATTCGTTTTATGGATTTATCAACGATTTCGAATTCATAATTGAACGTAATTAATCATTTTCGGGAAGTAATATTTTATCGACGTTTTAATTAATTAAATATAATATTTTCGGGAATTTTAAATTAAAAATATTTTCGGAACTTATTTAAGAATTTCTTTTTGGAATTAATTTTCTTCGTTCTACGCTTTTTAGTTTGCGGAAAACCGATTTCGGAAATTATTAAAATTAGTCTTAATTTATTAGAATTTGACTTAAAAATTTTATTATAGGTTTTTAAATATTATTTCAGTGTCTTATAATGTATTTCCGTAAATAATATAATTTTTTACGTTCGATGGTAAATTCTTCCGAAAATGTTTCCGAAATTCTTTATATAGCTTTTTATTAATTTTAAGCCTTCGGATCCGTTCGAAATAAATTTTTGTTAAATAAATTTTATATAAAATCTTCCAATAATATTTTTATATTTTTAGTATTTTATTTTATGTGTATTTGTAAAGAAAAAAAGAACCCCGCGCCCCGACCCCCTCTCTTCCTTTTCCTTTTCCCTGCTTCTCTTTCCCGTCAGTCCCCTCTCCCGATCTGCCCCTGTTCGCACCCCCAGAAACCTAGCCCTCACCTCCTCCCTTGCTCCTCCACTCCAACCTCCTCGCTGGCCATGACCGGTTGCTGCCGTCGACCACCGCCACAGCAGCTACCAGCAGCAGCAACAGCCGCAGCCGACCACCACAGCAGCAGCAGCTGAAGCCGCGCGGCAACAGCGGACAGCAGCAGCAACCGCAGGTCGCGCTGGTCGCGCCACCGCCCGGCCACCGGTGAGCCTTGCTGACCACCGGCGAGCCACTGTCGTTCCCCGACGAAGCTTCTCCGGCATTTTCTTGTCCCGATTTGTGTTGATTTCGTTGGTATAATTTCCGAAAAACCCTAACCCTTATTTTGATTAATTGGGTATGAATTAGCTTATAAAAAGCTAAATTGATTGTTTGGTTATGTATATATGTGCTGTAAGAATGATTTGGATAGGTTAATTGTATTGTTATGTCGAGATTTTGGAAAAATTGGATTTTTGGTCGGGTTATGCCCGAATTTTTTAGATCCGTCCGTTTTTGCGATTTCGGACAAATTGATTATACAATATATTTTAAAATGTATCCAACTTCATTTTGGAACCGTCAATTTGAGAAATTTATGCAGGTTTTATCGAAATTTGATTCCTAGGTCAAATTCGGGGTGTAATGAAATTGGGTCGTATAATTGAGCCGTCCCGCTCAATTGATTTTATAATATTGTTTAAAATGTATTTAATTTTATATTGGAAGTGTTGATTTGGGAAAATTGTACGTAATTGATCGGAATTGGATTTTTAGGTCAAAACTTCCACGGGTTTAAATTGATTTGGGTAATCGGGTTATTTTATTCAATTGACTATATAAATTACATTATAATATGTTTAATTACATTTTCGAACCGTCAATTGATATGTTTTGATAAGAATTGATCGGGTTTGCGTTCCGGGCTCGAAAATCCTAATTGTGCTAAATTGTGTATTTCTTTTACTAGTTTTGAGCAATTGATTATTTGATATGTTATAAAATGTGTCTAATTGCATTTCTAAACATTCAATTTGATTAAATTTACAGAATTTTAACAAATTGTATTTTCGGGCCTAAAACCCTAAATTTTAAGTGAAATTATGAAACCGATTACTCGTATTGTTGTTTTTCTAAAATTTAATTTATAGAAATAGTTGAAATGGTATTAATTGCTTCTAAATACCTTTAATTTGAATTTATTAAATTGAATTACTTGAGTTTGTGTCGTGGGTATTAAAAACCCTAATTTTCGGGGATGATTTTATAAAATTGATTTTGCTATGTGTATTTTATCTAATCGAATTCTATCTTTGGGTTTTAAATCATTTAAATTCTGCTTTAACCTAATCGGTTTGGATTTGGTTCTATGTAAATGGTTAGGTTACCTATTTAGTTGTAAAACCTAATAAATAAGTTATTTTCGATAAATTAGCTTATGATCGATTATTCTTTCTTGGGCTTTCCAAATTAAGTTGAAATGTCCCAAGTGATATTTGTATTAATCCGTTTTGATTTAGTTTTAACCTTAAATCTTAATAAAGCTATGCTTTTAAGTTCTAAGTTTTGGACACGTTTTCTAAGAAAGATCATTTGTGTTGTTTGTATTTATTTAATTAGAATATGTGAATTATTGATTGATAGAATAATTTCTAATTTAGTTTTCGGTTTCTATCGAATCTAGGAAAGCTTTTTCGTGGATCCACGAGCTAGTGATCTCTCTTCCTCTTATCTCGCTTAGCTAGCTTCGGATCCAGGTAAGTCTCTACTTACCTCTACTTATGGGTAATTAGTAAGGACGAAGCTAATGGCCTTGTGCTATGTGTGACATGGATGTGTTGAATGTTGTGTATGCCATGCTATGCCATGTATTATATGATTTGTGGATACCTTGTCTTATGTGTAGCGCAGCTTGGAGATTGAGGTATGTTGTATGTGCTTCCGTGACATGAGCATGACAGTTATATGTATGATGTTTATGATGTAATATGTTATGGCCCACTAGGACAAGCATGCTAGGATAAATGGTAATATGAGTTGGGAACCATCATGGGAGTCTTGAAGTTTGTATGGTGGGATTAGGGTTTGTATGGTGGCATAAATGTTCGTATGGTGGTACTAATGATTTCATAGTGGTATTAATGGCTTATGGTGGTATTCGGGTTTGTATGGTGGTATTGTGATTTTATGGAGGCATTAATGATTGTATGGGATTAGGGTTTGGAGTGATTAACTCTGGGACGTTGTGATTGAGCAGGGATGGAGTAACTAATTGTGACTGTTGAGGATAATTAAGGTTTGGGATGGCTAATTACGGTTGTTATGGTAAAGTAGGGATGAGAGTGGTTAACCACGGGTTGGTGTGGACAATTAGGGTTGGTTACGACTGCTTAGAGTTGTTTGGCGTTATCATGTGTATTATTGATTTAAGTGTAGTTATGAATGTGGAATTTTATTGGTTGTGATGTGTAAAGCATAAAGAGAATGATTTATGCATATCCATGGTGAAAACCTTTTGAATAAGATATGTTAAGACATTAACTACTTACAGAGAAAGATGTTGAGCCGGACCCAGATCGGTCCACCGGCAAATAATAGTGGCAGGGTATGTTACCCTCGTGACCGGTCCACCGGCTATAATAGTGGCAGGGCATGGCCCTCGTGACCGTTCCACCGGCTATAATAATGGGGGATTCCGCGCTCAACAAACTAATCTGAATGATAATAAGACCTGGGAAAGATACAAACATTTACAGTGGAACACCTTGTGAGTCAGGGCCAGACCGGTCCACCGGCAAATAATAGTGGCAGGGTATGATACCCTCGTGACTGGTCCACCGGCTATAATAGTGGCAGGGCATGGCCCTCATGACCGTTCCACCGGCTATAATAGTGGGGTTCCCGCACTCACACGGACTATTAAAGAATATGTGTGGAATGAACATATTATTAATGAGAATAAAGAATAAGTCTAATTGGACCATGACCAGCTTTTATTATATGTATTACCACATGCTGTTTATGTGCATAATGAGTCACTTTATATTTCGGTTATACCACGCTTATATGTTAAATGGGATGTTGCATATGTTTTATATGTTACTATGAGTGTATGGCAAGATTCATGTTGTGGGTTGTGAGTATGTAGGATATTGTATTAACGTATTGTACTATAATTTAATACACACTTGATGATATCTCTCCTATAAGGTAGGGTAGTGAGACTTACTCAGTATTGGACCCGTACTGATACTACCCTGGTTGAATGGGTCCTGTGATGATCCACCGATGGTGGGGAGCAGGCAATCCGGATATTGATCCTTCGGGATTTGTTTTTGTTTAGCTGTATTTTGTATTACATTCCTGTTTTGAGAAACATATTCTAGGGTTGTAATCCTAAATCGTATTCTAACTTCTGTTTGACTTACCTCTTGCTAAGGATTTATTTTAAATGTTGTCTTGCATTTTTGATACTTTGTACTAAAGGTTGATCGGATTTAGCCTTAGCACTTAGTACCGGAACGGTAGGAATGAACCGGTCTGGTACTAAGTGTGGCGGTAATACCCCCAAGTTTACGGTTTTAATTCTCTCGCTTCCGCTAAACCTTTTGATTTAAACGAAATTTTTCAGTAGTAAATTTGGGGGTGTTACACAGGGCTACACTACCTGCAGCATAGCAGTGCAACTTCTCATTTTTGGCCATGCACCCCTATTTTAACCCCCAAACCTTGTCTAGACACCATTAAAATTTTACCATAGCTCCATCACACATTCTTCTACACATCCATACATCTCAAGCTCCCATTTGACTTCGTTTATTTCTATTTTTACCCTCTTTTACCTTGATTTCTCCTTTAATTTAACTCTTCGAGCCTAACCATGAGTTTTGTTATTTTTCATGGGTGGTATTCTTGTAGATTCGGAGGAGAAAGTCTAGGATTTGCGTACTTAGAGCCCAGTGTCCTAGTTGGTAAGGATACTATATAATGTTTAGGGTTTTTGGTGTTTTTTGCTTGTATGTTTATATGTGTTTTCCATGATATTATTGATATATGATGTAACATGTGTTGATCATGATATTTTGTGATGATATGAATATTATGTTGAAAGAAAGTAAGAATGAGTGAGAGATACCATTATGTTATGAGTTTGTTGTGATAATGTCATATTTGTGAAAATATATCTTATGGTATGAAATATGGGCTTAAGGATATTATGTTATTGAAAGAAAGTAAGAATGGGTGAGAGGTATCATTATTATTTTGTTGTGATAATGTCATACTTTTGGAAATATATCTTATGGTATGAAATATGGGTTACATTAGTTTTGATAAATGGACATAAGAATTCTTATGAGGTATGATGATAATTTGTGGACTTGGAAAATAATGTGTGGAAAGTACAAGATTTTATAAAATCAAGATTATTATTTGTGCTTAAGAGTAATTTGGTCATTATGAGATAATAAGAAAAATTTTGTATTTTATGTGTTAGGTGTATTAAAATAAGATAATAACAACATGAGGGATTCTTGGAAGTATCATTATTCCATGTGTAAAATCTAGATGTTATTCGGATTCTGAATACGTTGTTGATGATTGGCTTTATGAGGTTATCTATTGGAATTGGTAGGTAAATTTTATAGGAGGTATTTAGCTAAACTGTGGAATTTGAGGTTTTAAAGATTCCTAAGAGTAATACAATGGTATAGGTTTATTAATGTTTGTGTACGAGAACTAGACCGTGCATTATGGGCATGATAATAACGATGATATTCGAGAGTGATTCATTGTAAGATAGATGAATAATCAATATGGGATATTGATTACTAAAGGGAGTGTAATTACGGTTTGAAAGGACTTAAGGACTTGGACCTATGCTATATGTATATCTATTTTAATGTGTTCTATGCTTGAAAATCAATTTTGAATAAGATACTAATCACTTCAAGTGAAAGAGAACATCAGTAAGGCCAATATGATCTATTATATATATATATTCCCATTCCACTAGGGAGAATAGTGGCTCAGGAGCGTTTTGTCCCAAGAAGATGATGTTTTTAATCTCTATTCCATCGGAAAGAATAGTAGCTCAGGAGTTTTTTGCCTTCAATCTGTTCCACTGGATTAAGAATAATGGGGGCCCTATTAATCATGAATTAAAAATATAACAGTATAATCTATGGAAAAGATACTAATGATTTAAAATAGAAGAATACGTGAGTCAAAACTAAGGTGATATATATATATATATATATATATTGTATTCCTATTCCATTGGGGAGAATAGTGGCTCAGGAGTGTGTTGCCCCGAGAAGGTGATGTTTTTAGATCTATTCCATCGGATGATAATAGCGACTTAGGTGTGTTGTCCTGGAGAAGATGTTTCATACCTTTCCATTAGTTTAAGAATAGTTGGGTTCCTACGCTCAATATATATAAAAGAATAAAAATAGATTATACTTGATAAAGGAATCTAGATCATTTTCTGTCTTATGAGATGCTTCATTTATTTGGTTATTCACTTATTATCTAATATAAAAGCATGTGATATTTGTATCCCTATTTTGATAGTATTATTTTCCTTACTTAGTACATAGTGTACTGACCACTCATTTTATAGGTGCTGCTCATTCCCATGAGCTGGAGGCCCTGAATATTATGTGCAAGTCTGAAAAGATTAGCTAAATGATTATGCTGCTTATGATGCCCTATGTAGGGATGAGTGGCTTTGTAACACCCCCAAAATTTACTATTAAAAATTTTCATTTTAGTTAAAGGCAATAGCAGAAGCAAAAAGCAAAAATCGTGAATTTTGGAATATTACTGCCACACTTAGTACTAGACCAGTTACCTCTTATTGTTCTAATACCAAGTGCTAAGGATAAAAAAATAAAATACAATTTGCTCGAGCTCAAACTTTATTTAAATCAGAGTAGTGCAGATAATTTTGTTACAAGGATAAAATCCATCAATAATGGTTACAAGAGTAAAGATCGTTTACCAAGAAATTAAAAGATGGAAAAGAAACCCTAAGAGTTTTCCTGATAATCCTTATACTCGTACCTGATGACCACTTGAGTAGCACCTAAAATAGACCTGTAAAGGGCACTGACCATTGAATAATCAGGGGCCTACAAGTGTAACCCTTCAATACTATAATATTAAGTGACCCCTTAAAACCAAACTAAAAGGTAGGCCCGTATATAACACATGATACATAACCTATATAGAATGATAACATACAGACTAATACACAAGACAATACCTCATACCATAAGAAATGCATAACACAGAATCTATGTACTTAGTAAATCCATCACATACCCAAGTAGGGACAAGTACTGAAGCCAAACTCATGTCATATCAATAGATCATAATGTGAAATTAGCACTTTTGGTCTTAAGACATTAACTAATCATTATTCAATCATCATCTTTCGAATTATATCCATGTGAGTGTGGGAACCCTACTATTATAACCGATAGATCGGAAACATACAAGGTAACACACACTTGAACAGTATTATTTGCCCATGGATTGGTCTCTAGGGCATCTTGCACCTAGCCACTATTATTTGTCGGTGGATCGGTCGAGGCTCGGCTCAATAATATTTCATTTTACCTAATTAGTATTTTATTCATATCTTATTCAATAGGTCCATTTATTTAATTCTAGGGAAGGAAAAAGGACACAAATTCAGAGACACAAAGATATACCGACCATAAAATTAAGCTTTCCATATCAAGGATTATGGCATATATAAAACCCTAACACGTACTTCAACATATCCAACACACATTTTCATGCATACTTACAAATTAGGAATCTCTTGCATAATTATGAGATAAACACTACATCACACCCTTAATTATCTATCTAACCTTAGGTTATGCCCTGCTCTTATGAGATTCACTAACTTATTGAATACCCTTATCTTATTATTCACTATTATTTATGTCTGAGTATGAAACTCATTTAATCCATTGACATGTGATACATAAGTTATCGATTTACCCCTACCATCTTTACAAAATTATTAAAATACCCCTTACTTGTAAAATTACTAAGTCATCTCTTTTTATTTGCTAAAGTATCATATTACCCTCTATGCTGCATAATTACCAAAATTCCTCTTACATGTGTTAGATTACCAAATTATTCTTCATACTTATTAAATTCATCAAATCGCCCTTTTGGTTGGCTAAATTAACAAATTGTCCTTCTTCATTATTATACTTACCATTTTGCCCCTTTTACTTACAAAATTTCCAATTTACCCTTTCTTTATGCTAATTTACCAAAATACTCTTTCTCCTTTATTAAATTACCATTTTACCCCTTTACTTTACAAAATTATCATAATACCCTTTCCTTTATGCCAAATTACTAAAATGTCCTTCTCCTTTATTAAATTATTATTTTACCCCTTTACTTTGCAAGATTACCATAATGCCCTTTTCATTATGCCAAATTACCAAAATACCCTTCTCCTTTATTAATTACCAAGTTATCCCTTTACTTTACAAAATTACCATAGTACTCTTTCCTTTGTACCAAATTACCAAAATACCCTTCTCTTTTATTAATTACCAAGTTATCCCTTTACTTTACAAAATTACCATAATATCCTTTCCTTTATACCAAATCACCAAAATACCATTCCCCTTTTTTAATTACCAAGTTACCCCTTTACTTTATAAAATTACTATAATACCCTTTCCTTTATACCAAACCACCAAAATACCCTTCTCCTTTTTTAATTACCAAGTTACCCCTTTACTTTATAAAATTACTATAATGCCCTTTCCTTTATACCAAACCACCAAAATACCCTTCTCCTTTTTTAATTACCAAGTTACCCTTTTACTTTATAAAATTACTATAATACCCTTTCCTTTATACCAAATTACCAAAATACCCTTCTCCTTTATTAATTACCAAGTTACCTCCTTTACTTTATAAAATTACTATAATACCCTTTCCTTTATACCAAATTACTATTTTACCCTTTCACTTTATAGAATTATTAAAATGCCCTTGCTTTATACCAGATTACCATTTTACCATTTTACTTTACATAATTACCAAAATACCATTCCTTTATGCCGAATTACTTTACATAATTACCAAAATACCCTTCATTTATACCAAATTACCATTTTACCCTTTCGCTTTACAGAATTACCAAAATACCCTTCCTTTATGCCAAATTACTAAAATACCCTTCACCTTTATTAACTCACTATTTTACCTATCTACTTTATAAAATTACTAAAATGCCCTTCCTTTTATTAATTTACCAAGACACCTTCTTACTCCTAAAATTACCAAGTTATCCCCTTTTCCATGAAAATTTACTAAAATATCCTCCTTACTTATTCAGTTACCATTTTATCCCCTTTACTCTTATAAATTACCATTTTACCCTTATTATGCCAAATTTACCAAAATACCCTCACTATATAAATATTAATATACATGGTCCATATACATCATCTAACACCACCAACTATTATTATTTATCATAATACTCATTAGCACCTACCACACCTACTTACTTAGGCCACAACTTTAGTAAAAGAAAATTTACCAAAATACCCCTAGGGGTCATATTAACATTATTTATGTAAAAAATGGCCACATTAATATATCATATCATACATATGCATTTAATATCATCATTAATATCATATCATACATATGCATTTAATATCATCATATCATTCTACATATGGCACATAAATTATCATGCTTTTCTTTTCACCAACCAACATATGCCACTAAATACCTTACATTTAGCAACATGTATCATGCATATAAACATATTAAAAATCCTAATATGCTAGCATACGTTCATCCATATGTTTTAGTAGGGTATAATAATTACCTTATTTCCTGCAATAATCAAACCTAATCGGTAACCCAGTTAAAGGTTTAAGCTTTGATTAGTAAAATCAATACCTAAAAATAATATCAATATTCATCATATTAGAAGTAGAAAAATCAAAAGAATAAGCCCTTATCAAAACTTAATTAAATACACACTATTATTAACCATTATTATACCTTAAAATTACTCCAAACAAGGTTCAAATGAATGTAGAACTCACGCTGCATGAGTAGCGACATGTAGAATTAAAGGGGAGAAAGGATTGAAGAGGGAGAAGTGGGAAGAGGGGAGGTGTTAGTTCGGATGGGGTCTTAGGAGTTAAGTAAGGGACTTGTGGAGGGGAGTTAGGGTAGAGGCTGGGTCTAGGGATTGAGTAGGGGTGTAGGTGGTGGTTAGGGGTGGATGATTGGTGGCCTAGGGTGGTGGAGGCAGTGGTTGCAAGGCTGGGAAAATAGTTGTAAGGGTGGCGGAGGAGAAGAAGGAAGGGAAAAGAAGAAGGAAAACGAGGGGTTGCAAGGCTAGGTTTTGGTCAAGGGAGGCAAGGCAGTGGTAGGAGAAGTTCCAGGGAGTGGATTGGTGGCCATGGTGGTGATGGAAGAGGCAGAACGATGGTAGAAGAGGCAGAATGGTGGTGCACGGTTGTGGTACTGGATGGAGGTCGAGAAGGGGGAAAGATAAAGAAGAAGAAGAAGGATAGCTGTAGGAGTGTGTGGGGGTGGCTTGGTGGTGTAAGGAGGTAGTAGGAGGTGGTGCCAGTTGTAATCACCCGAATTTTTAAAAACCTATAATTTAATAAATAGCTTTTGTTTGCGATAAATTAACTTTTAAATTTATTTAATCTAATTATTTTATGGATTTTTGAGTATATAAAATTGGATAGGAATATTTAATAAATTAAAATAAATACTTCCTTATTTTATCATACTCATTTTATTTAAATAATTTTTCAAACTAAAATTTTCCTAAAATTAACCTTTTTAAAACCATATATTTAATTATATTAAATTAAATTATTAAATAAATTTATTTTATAAAAACATTATATTCTATTATTTTATAAATTAAATTATTTTATTTTCCCTTTTCCTTTTATTCCTTTATTCATTTTCTTCCTCCTTTTTCCCATTTTCTTCTTTCTTTCTTTTCCCTTTTTCTCTCCTCCGAGCCACCAGGCCACGACCAACCTTTCTCCCCCACCTACGCACTCAGGCCACAGGCTCGTTCTTTATCTCGTGTGGCATCAGGCCTATCCCAGCCTAGCCCTACCCTTCTTTTCCTTCCTTCCCCCCACACATCGGCTTAGCCCCAGCCCCCTTCTTTCTTTTCTTTTCTCACCCCTGATTGGGCCAACCCACTCGCCCTTTTTTCCCACGGCCGGCCTGCCTTCTCTTCTGCCCTCTTCTTCTTCTTCCTTCTTCATCGACCACCCTGAGGATGCTTACCACCCCAAGCACATCTGGCCACCGCCCTGTAACCTCTCCCTCCCTCCCTCCCTCGCTCTCTCCCCCATTCCTTTTCCCCATTTCAAACCAAACCAGCCTTGCACTCCCCAACCATACATGACCTTCCTTCCTCTTCTTCCCTTCCCTCTCCTTATCACCCTACACCCTACCATCCGATCAACTACCTGCTGCCCTCTTCTCCCTCTTCTTTTTCTTCTCATCACCAGCCTTCCTGCCCCATATTTTCGAGCCTCCTTGCTTCCCCAACCTTCTTTCCCCCCTTTTCTTCTCCTTCCATTTCCATCCCTATTTTTGCACCACCACCTCCTCTACCGCCTCCTCTGCCACACCAACCACCTATAGTGCCTCTTGCCACCTTCTACTCCCACCCTTCACCACCACAATATCCCCTCGAGCCCCCTACAGTCCCTTCTTCCTCCCCTCTTCTTTTTCTCTCCTTTTTCTCCCTTCTCGGCAACCTCCCTGCAACCCCTCTGTCTACTGTCGTCTCGCCACCTATGCCACCTCCCAAGCTACCAACCTACTCCCTGTAACCTCCTCTACTACCCTACTCATCTTTTAGCCGAAACTGACACCCTCACCCCTTCAATTTCCCCTCCATTTTCCTTCCTTCTCAGCCACGCCCACCTCGACGGCTCCTTTCGCAGCCTTATCGTCGCCGCCTCCGCTGCCCTTGGTTGCCAACAACCTATCCCTGGCCACCACTGACACCCCCTTCACCCTGCACCCTTCCCTTACCTTGAATCCTCCCCCATCTACCTTCTTTCCTTGCCCCAAAGCCCTAACTCAAAAACACCCCTTCCTTCCTTTTCTTCATGCTACCTTCAACCCTTCCACCCTTGTTTTTGCATGTAGCTCATGTTGCATGAACAACATAAGCTGCTACATGCCTTGGTTATTTTAGTTCATAAATTTTAAGGTATAATAATATTTAAGTTAACTATTTCATTAATTAAGTTTTATAAAGTTTTATGCTTTTGGTTTTCTTATTTCTAATGTGATAAATATTAATATTATTTTTAGGTGTTTATGTTGCCATTTAAAGCTTGAATCTTTAACTGGAATATCGATAAGGTTTGATTTTGGGGGAATTAAGGTAATCGTTAAGCCCCACTTAAATGCATAGATAAATGTATGCTAGCACATTAGGGTTTTAATGTGTTATTTCGCATGATATATATTGTTTAACATATTATATGTAGTTGCTTATATTGATTGATAAAAAGAAAAGCATGTTAGTTATATGCTATGTGTGAAAATATTACTTAAGGAAAGAGTTTGATTATTAATGAAAATGTTAAGTACTTATCCATGTTATATTATGTTATTGTGACAATTGATGCATGAATAATATTATTGTAAGCCCTAGGGGTATTTTAGTAATATATCTCATGCAAGAGTATGGCTTAAAATGTATGGGTGATAATGAGTATTATGTTGAAATATAATAGGTGGTGGAGTTGGATAATGAGAATAGAGTATTAATATTACTATTTCATATGGTGATGATAATTTAATAAAAGTGGTGTAATAAAGGGTAAAATGGTAATTTTGTAAGTAAAAGGATAAAATGGTAAATTATACGTAAGAGGGGTAAAATGGTAATTTTGTAAGGAGGGTATTATGGTAATTTTAGAAGTAAAGGGTAAAATGGTAATTTTAGAAGTAAAGGGGTAAAATGGTAATTTTAGAAGTAAAGGGTAAAATGGTAATTTTGAAAGTAGAGGGTAAAATGGTAATTGTGGAAGCAAAGAGTAAATAGTAAATATGGAAGCAAAGGGTAAAATGGTAATTTTGGGAGTAAAGGGTAAAATGGTAATTTTGTAAGTAAAGGGTAAAATGGTAATTTTTGTAAGTAAAAGGCAAAATGGTAATTTTGGAAGGAAAGGATAAAATGGTGATTTTGGAAGTAAAGGGCAAAATGGTAATTTAACCAACTAAAGGGTAGTTTGGTAATTATGATAACAGAGAAGGGTAATTTGGTAAATTATGATAATAAAGAAGGGTAATTTGGTAATTATGATAATGGAGAAGGGTAGTTTGATAATTTAACCAACTAAAGGTTAATTTGGTAATTTTGATAATGGAGAAGGGTAATTTGGTAATTATGATAGTGGAGAAGGGCCATTTGGTAATTTAACCAACTAAAGGGTAATTTGGTAATTTTGATAATGGAGAAGGGCAATTTAGTAATTATGATAAAGGAGAATGGTAATTTGGTAATTTAACCAACTAAAGGGCAATTTGATAATTATGATAATGAAAAAGGGTATTTTGGTAATTATGATAATAAAGAAGGGTAATTTGTTAATTTAACAAACAAAAGGGCAATTTGGTAATTATAACAAAGGAGAAGGGAAAATTGGTAATCTAACCAATCAAATGGAAATATGATGAGCCTAACAATTATGAAGGGTGATTGGTAACCTAATAGGTATGGGAAATAACTTAGTAACCCAAACCGAGTAAGGGGTAATTTAGTAATTATGCAACATGAAGGGTAGTATGGTAAATTGGCAAGTAAGGAAGGGATGACTTCATGATTATACAAGAAAGGGTTAAATCCGTAATTTATATCTGATATGTCATTGTGAAAACAGAGTTTCGTAATAAGACTCAAGTAACACTGAATAGCAAGATAGGAGTACTAGACCATTGGTAAATATCACAAGAACGAATCCTAAATTAGAATTGGATGAGACTATTATGGCCTTAATGATTCCTCTATGTTATCTTAGATAGCCATTTGAATAAGAAATGCCTAATGATATTAGAATGATCGAAAATGAATAAGCATCTAATTGTTGTGCTTTTCGTGATCACCTTAATTAAGACACTAATACTTAAAGTGAAAGACCTCAAGATGGGGAATGGTGGCTCTTTAGGGGTTGCTACCCTAAAGACTTGGTTTAGCCAACGATTATTTTGGTATTCGCTGGTGTGCCTTTGTGCCCCAGCCAGGCCCTATATCTTACTCTATCTACCTCTATGGACCTATTTAGGGGTTATGCATACTTATGGATTAGGTGTCCTTGTCGGTAGGGTACTGAGTAGCTTTATGCACCAGTATGATCAGGGTACCTTTGTGTCCTTGGATTGATGGTTGAAGGGTCCTGAGTAGCTTGTATGCTCTAGTGCAACCGGTGTGCCTTTGTGTCCCGGGATCTTGATCTCCCATCCGAGGCAAATAAATGGAATTATTATGTTGATTAAAAAGAAAAAAACACTAATCATGAAAGTGAAAGATTAATGAGTCGGGCCTAGTTGAATTATATTATGAGTACCGGTCCGCCAGTTATAATAGTGATCCAGGAGCGTGTTGTCCTGGAAGTTGATTATGAGTACTGGTCCACGAGATATAATAGTGGCCTAGGATCGTTTTGACCTGGATGATGTTTATGAGTACCGGTTCATTAGATATAATAGTGGCCTAGGATCGTGTTGCCGTGGATGAAGTATATATGTATTTAGGTCCATCGGCTATACTTGTGAGGGTCCTGAGCTCAATAAAACCTATCACAGATGTGAGTAAATTATGGGAAAATACTAATCACTTATAGTGGAACACCATGTGAGTCGGGGCTAGATTGGTCCACCAGCGAATAATAGTGGCCAGGAGCGTTCTACCCTGGAGATCGATCCGCCGGCAATAATAGTGGTCAGGAGCGTTCTGCCCTATATGTATTCCGGTCCATCGGCGATAATAGTGGGGTTCCCACACTAACATGGATATTTATAATCCGAGATGATTGATTAATGATGGACTAATGGCTTGAGGTTCAGAAGTATTGATTGTACATTATGATTTATTAATATTTGATGGACTTGTTAAGTAAGTGATTGTGGTGTATGCATTTCTTATTATATATGTATATAGCTTTGTTTCATGAGTTGCAGTGCAGGCCTGTTGTTAAGTGTATTTTAAAGTGTTACTCAATACCATAGTACTGAAGGGTTCCATTCGTAGGCCCCTGCCTATTCAATGGGCAATGTCCCTTGCAAGTCTTTTTCAGGTGCTATTCAAGTGGGCAATGGGAAAGAGCGTAAGGATTATCTGGACTTTTAGGATTTCATTCTTTCTCTTCTAATGCCTGGTTTAAATTTAATCTTTCTTCTTGTAACCACAATTGGTGGATTCTATTCTTATAAAACGTTTATTTGTGTTACTCTAATTTAAATATGGTTTGAATTTCTAGCAATATGTATTTCGTTCTTTAGCCTTAGCACTTGGTACTGGAGTAATATAAGTGAATTAATCTGGTACTAAGTGTGGCGGTAATATTCCCATAATTCACAATTCTTGTTATTTCGCTTCCACTAAATCTTTTAATAAAATAACATTTTTAATAGTGAGTTTTGGGGGTGTTACACCTGTGGTTAGCTAGGTGGCAAGTGATGTTACCACCACCATTATAGTCATTGTCGGTTGGCTTTATGGCTTGTTCTCTTCCTTCATGAGTGGATGAATGAAACAATTGAGAGTGTTTTTTCCCTCACCACTAGTGTTTGTTTTAGGTGTAAAAAAGTGGTGTCGCTGTGGTCAAGGGCGATGGAGCAAAAATAGGGGAGAAGAAGGTAAGGAAGGGAAGGAAAAGAGAGAGGGTTCTGCAAGGGTGAGGGGGCTCAAGGCAAGTCAAAAAATGAGAAGAAGGGTAGGTGATCGGGAGAAGAAAAGGAAGAGGGGAAGGAGAGGAGGCAGGTGCCGACTAGGAGGCCGTGGTTGTAGGTGGTAGGGTTTTAGGTTGTAGGGAGAGGGAAGGGAAGAAAAGGGAAAGAAGGGCATGCGGTGTAGGGAGTGTATGCCTAAAAATGGAAGGAAAAGGATGGGGAAGAGCGAGGGAGAGAGAGCAAGGCTGCAGGGGGAGGCAGGTGGTGGCAAACAACGGTTGTAAGCTGTGCACAAGACTAACATGGCATGCAGGTTCGACGAAGGAGGATGGAGGAAAGAAGAAGAAGAAGAAGAAGAAGAAGAAGAAGAAAAGGAAAGGAGAGGCAGGTCAACTGGGCTGAGGGGAAGGATGGGTCGGCCAGCTCGCGAGGGAGAGGGGAGAAAAAGAGAGAGAATGGGTTGGCCTAGTCGGGGGGAAAGGAAGGAAAGGAAGGAAAGAAAATAAAGAAGGGAGACGGGCTGGGGCATTGTGTGGAATAAGGAAGGAGGAAGGAAGGAAGTAGGTAGGCCACCAGCCCAACACAGGGAGGAGGGGAGTTGCTGCTGATGGCCCGAAGGGGAAGAAAAAGGAAAAAGGAGGAAAAGAAGAAAAAGGAGAAAGAAAAAGGAAAAAGAAAAATGGGGAGAAAATAAAATAAAATAATTTTTAGAATAATGAAATTTAATATTTTTTATAAATAAATTAATTTAATAATTTAATTTATTATAATTTAATATATTGGTTTAAAAAGGATAATTTTAGTAAAATATTAGTTTGAAAAATTATTTAAATAAAATGAGTATGATAAACTAACAAAATATTTATTTTAATTTATTAAATATTCATATCCATTTTTATATACTCAAAAATCCACAAAATAATTAAATTAAAATAATTTAAAATTGAAATTATCCTAAATGAGGGTTTAACTTATAAGTTTTAGATCTTAACCTACGCTAGGATAATGTAATTAATACGTAATTGTTAATTAACGTGTCCCGAGTAGCAAAAAGATTAATTGTTAATCTTGTCCATTAATTCGTATGATTGCATGATCTGAGTTTATGTGATTATGGTTGTAGTTGACTGCTTTCCACTCATAATGCTGTCATTAATTGAATCTAGCATTCATAACCTAGGTTATTAATTGGTTAGATGATAAATTGAGAGCTTATTCAATTTATTAGAATCAAGAGAAAGCAAAGAGATGAATTATTATGAGTTTTTAGAGGTCAATGTTAAATCATTTAGAATCATTATTTTCTCCATGATTGTTTGCCATCCTAATTCCATAATCAATATCTTCCTACCCTTATTCATTAACTAGTGAGTAAAGAGTTCCATAGTATAGAACTTAGCGATAGAAGTAAATGTTATTGTATAACCGGGGTTTTAACATCGATTACAAAATTATTGATTATATACCATTCCTTGTGGATTCAACTCCTTACCATCTACTACGTATTTGGAAATTAGAATTTATTTATTAAATTTGTTGTGCATACAACAATGCATCAAATATGGTGCACACCATATCCCATACATAAGACTTGCAATTGAATATGCATAAGGAACTCTCTCCATGCACTCTTGTTCTCTAACTATCTTAGGTTATTACACCTTTGACAACTTGAAATGACTTTCCCATGGAATAATCATTGGTGTATCATGCTGAACATCGAACCTACAAACCACCTTCTCAATGTAATCACTTTGAGATAATTTCAAGGGATGGTCCCTTCTAAAGTGTTCCTTGAAATCCTCATGCTAAGTATTTGCTTTACATGACCTAAGTCCTTCATTTTAAATCTTTGATCCAACCTCAATTTTAAGTCTCCAATAGCTTTTATGCTGTTACCTACTATCAACATGTCACTTGCATAAATCAATAAGATTATAAAAGAGCCATTAGACCTTTTATAGTAGCAATAATGATCCTACTCACTCCGTGTAAAATTATTCTCATTTATAAATGAATCATCCTTAAGGTACCATAATCTCAGTGCTTGATTAATTCAATACAAGATTTCTTTGACCTTATAGACTAATCCCTCATAACCAGGAATAC
Source organism: Tamarix chinensis (assembly GCA_030549775.1). NCBI lineage: Eukaryota > Viridiplantae > Streptophyta > Magnoliopsida > Caryophyllales > Tamaricaceae > Tamarix > Tamarix chinensis. Next base: position 39,769,251 of record CM060175.1, read on the forward strand.
TATACCCATATGGTTGTTGCATGCATAGCTTCTCATCTAAATCACCACATATAAATGCTTAATAACTTTCATATCATAGTCATCTTCACCACTAGAGAAAAGATCTCATTATAATTAATGCCCTTCCTCTGTGAGTGCCCCTTGACCATCAATCTAACCTTATACCTCATGTTATCATTAGATTCCTCCCTAATACAAACCAATCACTTATTGAGTAATGCTTTTTTCCTAGCTAATAGTCTAGTTAATTCCCAGGTTCCATACTTCTCAAGGGATCTTATCTCATCATTTATGTATTTCTCCTACTTGAATAAATTCTCCACTTGCAATGCTTCCTCATATGTAGGACTACAAACAAGCTAAGCCGAGCTGAATACCCCTATGCTTGGGCTTCGCTCGTTTAACTAAATGAACAATCCTAGTCGAGTCGCGCTCACAAGTTAAAGCCAAAAAATGAACCAAGCCTTACTTTTTCAAGCTTAGGCTCAACTCATTTAATAAACTAGCCCAAAAGTGAGGTTTGAGCTTGACATATTTAACTAAACAAATGAGTTGAACTGAACTTTTAATGAGCTGAGCTGAGTAGAGCCAAATACCGAACTGGCTTAGCTCATTTACATCCCTAGTCATATAACTCTATCTCACTAATATTAGTTAACAACAAAAAATGTAATGTAGAGTACTTGATATGTGAGTAGTGAAATACCCCAAAATCCCTAATTTAGAAAATCGTGACCGAATAGGAAATTATTAGGGAATTAATTAAAATAAACTACTTTTAGTGAAATAAAAAGGAATTAATAGGATAAATCGAGAAGGAATTTATAAGAGTGTAAATAGGGGCAATTATGGTATTTTAAGTTAATTAGGGTTTTCATTTTAGAAAATTATTAAATACCTTAAATTATTTAAAATAGGGAGGATAATATAGTTTCAAATTAATATAAAATTTATGAATAATTTAATTAGAGAAATTAAGGGGTTTTGTTAATTAAAATGAATTTAGGAAGATTTTTCTATAAATCCCAAAATTTACCTAAAAATAGAAATTAATTATTGTTTTGATAATTATATTAAATACCCTAAATTATCCAAATGATACTCTTTAAGCCAACCCCTAATTTTTCCCTCTTTTTCCTTTTTCCCTTTTTCCTTTTTCCTCCTTCCTTTTTCCTTTTTCTTCCTTCCCCTTCTCTCCCTTATTTTCCCCGACCTGGGCCGGCCTGCTGGCCCAAACCCTCCCTTTTCCTTCTTCTCGCCGCGGCCCAGCGAGCCCGGCCGTCCGTGACCCAAAACGCGGCGTTTCGACACTAAAGTCGCTGAAACGCCGCGTCGCGATAAAAAGAAATTATAACCGTTGCCTGTCGACGCGAGCGCTGCGTTTTCGCCAAACCTCGCCCAAAACGCAGCGTTTCATTTAAAGGAAGAAGAAACCGCGCGGTCCGGCCGGTTTCCCTTCCCCTTCTTTCTTTCCCCTGGACCGCCGGTCCAGCCCTTCCTTCCTTCTTCTTCCTCGTGACGCCACCGTTTCTCCTCGCCTGCAACTCGATCTCGCCGGAAAACGCAGCGGCGAGCGTCCCGTCCCTTCCGTCCTTCTCTCCTGTCTTTTCACCCCTGACTGGCCTTCCCTTGCGATGTGACCAATCGGGCAGTCGTTTCCCCGCATGCAAGCTCTGTCTTCCTCTCCGGCGGGTCTCGATCTGCAAATTTGCAGACCTGCTCCGGTCAGCCTCGCCGGACACGCATCCACCTACCCTCTGACCCTCCCTCGCATCCTTGTCGTTTTCCCGTCCCAATCCCTCTATAAATAGCCCCAACCCCTGCCTGAATCGGGTTCGAAAAACCTGGAACCCCAAGAAGCCCCGTCGCGCCGCCCCACTTTCAGCCGCCGTTTCCTCCGCCTTCGGCCACCGTTGCCGCCTGCCCACACTACCACAATCCTCCCTGCACCACCCTCTACACAACCAACCTCCTTAGCCTCCCTACCTTGCCCCGCACGCGCCGCCTCGACCGTGCGAAAATACCCTCCCGGACAGCCCTCGACCCCCCCTGGCGCCACCTTCGCGCCGCCACCGCCGGCCACACCGCCGCTTGCAGCGCCACCACCACCCCCCAAAACGACCAGCAGCTCCTGCCCTACCACCCCGTACCTCCCTTTCCCTCTGGTTTTCCCTCCCCTAGCCTCCACCACCATTTTTCCCTCTCTCCCTTCCTCCACCGCCGCCGCCGCCGCGCCGCCGCCGCCACCACCTCTGTCAGGTTGTCAACCCCCTGAACCCTAAGTCCTAAGAAAAAAATAAATAAATAAATAAAATAAGTAAATAATAATAAGGAATAAATACATAAATAAATAAAAGTGATTAGTGGGTTAATATTATTAACTAATATTATTAGTATTATTATGATTAATATTATCATTATCATTATTATCACTAATATTATTGTTACTACTAATACTACCACCCATACTATTCTTATTATTATTATCATTACTATTATTATTATTATTATTATTATTATTATTATTAGTACTATTATTATTATTATTATCCCTATTATTATTATTAAGTGTTATTATTATTAACGTTACCATTAGTGTTATTACTATTATCGTTATTATTGTTAATATTAATATTAATATTATGATGGTTATTACTATTAATAGTATTACTAGTATGATTATTATTATTATTACTATTATAATTATTATTATTAATATTATTATTGTTATTGTTACTATTGTTATTGTTAGTACTATTATTGTTATTATTATTATTATTGATATTATTATTATTATTGCTATTATTCTTAGGGTTGTGTTATTGTTATTTGTATTACTATTATTATTATCATGGTCATTATTTTACTATTAGTATAATTATTATTATTAATATTATTATTGTTATTTTTACTATTGTTATTGTTAGTACTATTATTGTTATTATTATTATTATGGTTATTATTATTATTATTGCTATTACTATTACTATTATTATTGTTAGTAGTATTGTTGTTAATATCATTATTATTATTGTCTTTACTATTTTTATTATCAACGTTATTATGGCTGTTGTTATTATTATTATTATTACTCTTATTATTATTATTATCATTACCATTATTACCCATATTATTATTATTATTATTATTATTATTATTATTATTATTATTATTATTATTATTATTATTATTATTATTATTAGTATTGTTATCATTATTATCATTATTATTCTTATTATTGCTTTATCGTTATTGTGTTTAACACATCTATCATTTTATCGATTATTACTATCATTATCCTCCTTAATGTTATACTTTAATGTTATTACCTTAGTATTTTGCTATGCTTAGTATTGCCACAACCATTGTGTTATTATTATCGTAATTATTATTATTGTTATATTTATTAGTGTTATTTTCACTATTGTATTATTGTTACTAGCATTATTGCTATCATCACTATTATCGTTACTATACTTAACACTAATGTTTTTATGTTTATTTTTCTTAGTATTATCATTATCATTGCTATCATTCCTATTAGTATTATTCTAGTACTCTTACTATCCTACGTATTATTACTATTATTCTTATTATCCTTATTAATATTATTTTTATAATCGTGATGTTATTACTAATAATTTCATTGTATTTATTATGATTATTTATATTATTATTGTCTTCATTCCTATCATTATTATTATTATCACTATTATTATTATTAACATTATTATTGATTTTGTCACCTAAGCGACTATGGTTGTACAAATACTTTATTATTATTATTATTATTCTCGATAATACACTATTACTAATGCTAATATGATTTCAATTATCACTATTATCATTATTATCATTATAGCTATTATTATTGTTATTAGGAGCACTATTATTATAAATAGAATCCTTATTATGGTAGGTATTATTGGTAATTATTATTAATGTTGTTAAAACCCTCACCTTAGTATTTGGATTGCTAAAATCTACTTAATTAGTGATAATCCGTATAAGCTATCGTAAGAGTAGTAATAACCTAACCCTTTTATTTATAAACCCCATTATTAATAGTAACCTTGGTATTAGGCCATGATAGGGGTAAGATAGGAATTTTGATAATTCTGGAAGAGGGAGATTAACCCTAAGTATTCCCCTCTTATAGGTAACCGGGTCAAACCCCAAGAGGTGTAGGAGCGTGCTCCAAGCCCGGCGCCGATTTAGGTAAGGACGTAACTAAGGCCACTTGTGTGCACTGCTTGTTTTAAGTGTCTTATATGCTTTGTACAATTGTATGCTATAACCTGTATATTATTTGTATATTTGTGAAGCGCAGCATGGATCCGAGGTACGTCCCCGTACCCTAGTCTTCGTGTACTAATCTGTTGTGGTACAAGTGTGATGGGTTGTGATGTGGTGTGATGTGACGTGACCCCTACGTCATGTAGGTTGGGTTATGTGAGGGAGTGTGGTGAAGTGGGGGACTTGAAAAAGAAAAATAAGAGGTTAGAATGACCAAAGGGGAGTATGCTGGCTAAACAAGGTATGGACGACCTAAGGAGTTCACCATTTGGGAAATAATGAGGAGAAGGTGGAATTAAGTAAACAAAAAGGTGGGTATAAATTAAGGTTGCATGGGGAAGTCGGTTTGCTTGGTGATATTATGGGTAGTATTGGAGTTTACATAGTGGTATTAATGATTACTTGGTGGTATTAATGACCTATGGTGGTATTAGGGTTTGTAAGGTGGTATTAGGGTTTATATAGTTGTTTTAATGATTACTTGGTGGTATTAATGACCTATGGTGGTATTAGGGTTTGTAAGGTGGTATTAGGGTTTATATAGTTGTTTTAATGATTACTTGGTGGTATTAATGACTTATGGTGGTATTAGGGTTTGCAAGGTGGTATTAGGGTTTATATGGTTGTATTTATAATTACTTGGTGGTATTAAATACTATGGTGGTATTAGGGTTTGCAAGGTGGTATTAGGGTTTATATAGTGGTATTAATGAATACTTGGGTGGTGTAAATGGCTTATGGTGGTATTAGGGTTTTCGTGATGGTATTATGGTTGTTATAGACAAATGAGGTTAAGAAGGGTTAACCATGGCTTGGGTGGACAATCATGGTCCGTATGGCTGTTTAGAGTTGTTTGGTGTTATTATGTGTACTATTGAGTAAAGTATAGTTATGAATGTGGAATTTTACCGTTTGTGATGTGTAAAGAATGTAGTGAATGATTTATGCATGTCAAGGATATGATGTGATTCAATAAGATACGAATAAGACATTAATTACGTAAAGTGAAAGACTGATGAGCCCGACCCAGTCCGTTCCACCGGTTATGAATAGTGGTCAGAGGCGTTCTGCCCTGTGCGTTTTGTGCCGATCCACCGGCTATAATAGTGGTCAGAGGCGTTTTGCCCTGTGATTATATTTCCGGACCACCGGCTATAATAGTGGAGGGATTCGGGCTCGACAGACCCAAACGAATAAGTTAAACACCGGGAAAGATACTAATCACTTACAGTGGAACACCATGTAAAGTGCGGGGCCAGTCCGTTCCACCGGTTATGAATAGTGGTCAGAGGCGTTCTGCCCTGTGTTTTATTTCCGGACCACCGACTATAATAGTGGGGGTCTCCGTGCTTACAGGTTAATGAAGAATGTGTGAAAAGAGATTATTATCATAATAAGAAACGACGGACATTGTATGAGCATGATTCATCTTTCCGCTTACTTATCCTGATGTATGGCTGATGTGTTGAGCATGTATCTTGTGCATGATTGCATGTTGCTTTTATGATTGTGTCGTGTAGCCTACGTGTTGTGATTGTATGCTTGGCCTCAGCGTCTACGCCTTACTCAGTACTGGACCCGTACTGATACTGCCTTGATTGACCGGGTCCTGTGATGATCCACCGATGGTGGGGAGCAGACCTTTGATGCAGGTTTTGATCAGTTAATAAATTGGGGTGGAAGGCTGGATCTGAGTGAGTAAGTGGTCCGGATAATTACCCTTCGAAAATCGTGTGGTTTAATCGTATTTGTCTTTAGAGGATACAAATGTTGTATTTAACTTTTCAAGGGTTTTATCGTATCTTGCTATTCCGTTATTTTAAGTATTCTGATATATGGACCTTTTAAATTGTATTTCGGAATGTAACTTTTACCTTCGCACTCTGATTTGTAGAACTCGTGGTTTATGAATGGTTGTTCTGGTTTTATTTCTTTCTAGCCTTAGCACTTGGTATCGGGTCGGTAGTTATGGATCGATCTGGTACTAAGTGTGGCGGTAATGCCCCCGAGTTTACGGTTTTAGTTCTCTTGCTTCCGCAAAAACTTTTGAGTTAAACGAAATTTTTCAGTAGTAAATTTGGGGGTGTTACAAGTGGCTTATTTGTAAGCCCCCGAGTCGACACGACCACGCGGGGGCTACCTTGGAGTGCTTTCGGATTGATCGGCTGGCCCCACAAATCAACACGAGTCCTTTTAGCACGCTTTGTCCTCACTCACGTGCTTCCCGAGAAACTTTCAGAAAATTTTCGAAACTTCCCAGGAGGGAACCCATCCTAAAATTGCTCCACGGCCAGCACGCTTAACTGTGGAGTTCTTAGGACGGAATCACCAAAAGGATGGTATACCATGTTGATATAAGTAGCCAAATCAATCCTTATAACACTTCCCTCAAGTTTGGGGTATTACAAGTAGTCTTTAGTACTCGTGATTTACCTTGTCAATGCTAAAGTTAGGATAACAAAATCAATAAACCTCTTCGAGACAACCTACCAATATCATCTGTAGTCACATCAAAATTAGGTAGCTCAACTTAACTCCCACCTTAAATACCCTTATTGTCCTTATTCAATATAGAATCATTAAACACAATGTCATAGTATCTAATCACCCTTTTACGAACATCATCCCAAAATCAATATCCAAACTCACTAGTAACATAGCCAATAAAATAATATTTAATTTATTTAGGATCAAGCTTATTTTGATTCTCAAGATCAACATGCATATATGGCATGCAACCAATGGTTCTTAAGTGAAAATAATTTACCTTTTACTTGACCAAACCTCCTCTAATATACCATTACCAAGTGGTACTAAAGGGATCATATTATTCATATAGACATAAGTGGTCACTACATTAGCTAATAATTACTTCAGAAATCATGAGTACAACCTTATATTCGTTACAAGTTCATGTATAGTGATGTTTATCCTATAAAAATTCTATTATGACATGACTTGACATGAATAGTGTCATAAATTTTTAAAAATCTAAATTGTATTACTCACCTGCATTATCCAACCTAAGGTACTTGACCTTTCAATTCATCTCATTCTCAACCTCAGCCTTCTATGTCTTGAACACCATGAAAAAAAAATAGATTTCTACTTTAAGAAGTAAACATACACCTTCCATTTTGCACGTGTGGACATGAAACCCTAGTTGGATACCCTATTCCCTAACACCTCTCATTTTTTACATGTCGTCCCTTCGTCACCCTCACTTACCTTATGTAACACCCCAAAATTCACAATTTTTTTTATTAAAAAAAAGCGGAAGCAATTATAATAGAAATACTTAAAACTTGTGAATTCTGGGATGTTACCGCCACACTTAGTACCAAACCGGTTTACTTCTACCGTTCCAATACTAAGTGCTAAGGCTAAGAAAACAATTCATAATATTAATAGTAGTTCAAATTCATAAATACGGAAATTAAGTGCGCATCGGTCTTTACACAATTGAAATACGGGAGTTAGTTTTTCAGGGAGAAGAAGTGACTACAATCATGAAATTGTTTCTGAAGTGCTAATCATAAGTAAATAAGATAGAAATAATAAACTCAAGGGAAAGCCAGCCACGTCACTCTAATTATTGATCTAACCTGGTCATCACTCGGCCCCACCTGATATTCCACAGACATCAATGGCATTGTAGAAAGCATCACCTACCTGAAACACGTCAGACGGGTCTTCTCCTCGTGGGAATGAACAACACCCATGAAACGGGTGATCAGTACATTACGTACTGAGTAAGGTAACCGAATACTAAGGCCAACACATAAACACATAAAACATGCAGGACATAAAAGAGCATAATCATAAATGCATATGATCAACCAGGTAAAAGTACAAAGGCCCGTATATAATCCAGATTAATCATTTAATTAATCTCTTATCAGAATCTGATTCACATCATGCCTTTTATCAATCCATGCGAGCATAGGAACACCCCACTATTATAACCGGTGGGCCGGTCACAATAGAGCATCATGCCCTAGCCACTATTATTACCGATGGATCGGTCACAATAGGGTCAAACCCTAACCACTATTTTAACCGGTGGATCAATCACATATAGGGTAAAAACTCTAACCACTAATCCTAACCGATGGATCGGTTCGGTTCCTCTTCGCATGGTGTTCTACTGTAAGTAATTAGTATCTTTTATTTGCCTTAGCAAAACCCTGATTTATTTTCATTGAGATCGGGATCCCCCACTATTATAACCGGTGGGCCGGTCACACATAGAACATCATGTCCTAACCACTATTATTATCGGTGGATCGGTCACAATAGGGTAAAACCATAACCACTATTATTACCGGTGGATCAGTCGCACATAGGGTAAAACCCTAACCACTATTACCGACCGGTGGATCAGTTGGTCCCGTCTCAGTACCTTCCACTTTACATTTTTAATAATTTGTGTATCTTATTCGGATATTCATTTCAAAACATGCAAATCAAGTTTCTACCATGCTTACTCTAATTCACCTACAAACCATGGCTTCACGTAGACTACACTTCCATACAACCCTAATCCACATACAAACCTTAAATCCACGTACCACACTTCCATGCAATCTCAGTTTATATGCAAACCCTAACTCCACGTAGTCATGCTCCCATGCAAGCCCTAACATCATGTTATTTCATGCAAACCCTAACATCATGCCATTTCATGAAAACCCTAACAACATGTCTCGAGGCCATATCATACAATAATGACCTAAACATACGCATAGTTCTCATGCCACAATTTATTCACACCAACATACTTCAACTCTATAATCATGCCACATGCGAAATAATTAATAATAATGAACATAAAATACATGGCATATAACACATAGTGCATACAAACACATAAATGGCCTTAGTAGACCTTTACCTAAAACGACACCGGTCTTGGTGCACGCTCCTATTCCACTTGAGGGGTTTGATTGGGTTCGCCTATCATATCAAAGTATACTAGAATTAGACTCTCTTATATAATTTCATTATTCTCTAACTTATTCCAAGATTTGTTGTTTTTATTTATTTAAAATATTACTACTTAATAATTAACTATAGAAACTATTACTTGAAAATACAATTAAATTATTATTTTCATTCGAAGAGGGTGGTGATCTAAGGGTTTCCACCCTTCACCAAAATAGTAATGATGATAATAATAATAATAATAATAATAATAATAATAAAGTATAATATTATTAATGATACTTTTATTAGTAGAAAATTAATATTAATAATACCAAAATTCTTAAAATTACAAGGTGGTTTTCGAACCACCCCAATTTAATAATAACACCATTCAAAATTGTAATAATGATATTAAAGTTATATATACTTATAATATAAAGTTAATAAAGATATTAATAATAATATAATTAGAAAAAATGTTAATAATATTAATAAAAAAGTACAAGTGCAAGGCTTAATTAGAATTTTTGGTTTCTTCCCCTCCTGAAATAATTACAACATTAATTAAATAATTACACTAATAATAATAATATTAATAATATTAATAATAATAATATTAAACATGTAATAATTCAATTAAATAAGCAAAATTCGAGAATATTAATTTATCTTACTCAATAATACTCCCAAACCTGTCAACAAAATTTAGAATTTAGGATACAGTTGATAACAACAATAATAATAATTATAATAATAATAATTAAAATCGAATGAACATTACAAATTAGGATAAAAACAGAATAATTATCAATAAATCGAAAGCAAGTGTTTAAAAGGTTTAGGGTTTCACCTTGAGTTGGAGGGTATGGGTGGCACCGGCGGTGGTTCCCGGAGGTGGTCGGAAAATGGATCTAAGAGAGGTAAAAATTAAGAAAAAGAGGGAAGGGGAAAGGAGAAAAATAAAATAATCTTATGGTTCGGTGGAGGAGAATTAGAGGGAGTTTTTGGGTGGTACAGGGGGAAATAGAAGTGGCGAAAGTGGTGGCGGAAGGCGGCTTAAAGGTTGCGGGGTACAGATTTTTGCGAGATGGGAAGGAGATTTCGCACGGCTATTGCAGCTCGTGCAAGACGAATCGAAGGATGTGAAGGGTTTAGTTAGCTAAAGGGAATTTCAAGGAAGAATTTGGGATGCGGAGGTGGCCCTAAGGTTGGCTATCGGCGGCGGAATATGCGTCTGAAGTCACGGTGGCTGGCGGTTCTCACTTAGGGTTTCGAGAATGAAAAAGTTTCAAAAACATCCACGACTAGGCTATTTATAGAGTTTATATGGGTTATTAGGGTTTTGGAGGTCGGTAGGATGGGGTTGGATGCTAGGGTTTGGGTGGCCGGCGTCAGAAATCGGCCAGCGATTATTTTGGTCGTGTCGAAGCTTCGAGAAGCAATAGAGAGGGAATGAGTGAGATTTGAGGATAATTGATCATGCCAAGCTCATGTGTGGGTCGAGAGGGAGAAAAAGATTGGTGACTCGGCCGATCAGAGTCCTCGTAGCCGGCGCCGCCATTTTCGGGGGCGGAAGCTACAGGGTGCGTCGATAGAGGAGAAAGGAGGAAGAAGGAAGGAGGGGGTGAACCGGTCGGCCGGGAAGGAAAAGAAAAGGAAGAGAACCGGGCTGGTCAGCGCCGGTTATAACCTTTTTAAATGAGACGTAGTGTCTCAATAGAAAGTGCGTCAAAACGTGGCGTTTGGATGCCGGACGAAGGAGCCAATGGCGCTGGGCCGCGAGGGAAGGAGAAGGAGAGGTGGGTTGGGCCGCGTCAGGCCCAACCGGCGGGAGAAAAAGAAAAAGAGAGGAAGAAGAAAGAAAAAGAAGGAAAAAGGAAAAAAGGAAAAAATAAAAAGAAAGAAATAATTATGTTGGGTATTAAAATTAATTAAAATATTTGGGATATTTAAAAATAATAATATTTGAATAGAATAATATTTGAATACATTTATTATTATTTTTTGTCTAAATTAGGATTTTTAAAAGATTTTCCATAAATTCCTTTTTAATTATCAAAAGCCTAATTTTTTATAAGAATAAATATTTATAAATTATTATTAATTTGTCCTAAATAATCCCTCTTATTTCAATAAATAAATAAATAAACTAAATTAATTTCCCCATAAATCCTTATTTAATAATATATCTTAGAATAAATAATTCTGGGGCATTTCACCTTATCCCTTTCCCTATGACACACATTTACTCTCCATGTGACACTCTCCCACTCCGACCCCATACTCCAACCTCTTCCATCATCTCTTCCTTCCATAACTTCTCCACTTAGGGTATTCTTCCCAAACCCTAGCTAAGTCCCCTATGCGCCTTTATACCCACCTACATACTATTTTTCACATATAGACTCCAATCACCCCAACTACTCTTCCCCCACCTTATATAACCCTCGAGTCAACTTTTTCGACGTAAAAGTCATCCCCATGTAGGGATTAACCACCCTATGCAACCCTTACACTCCTTATGTATATTTTAGTCCATCATTTTAATTTGTTCACATTATTCCTTTATTTATCCACCCATAAGTCATGAGATCTTTGGGCCATTCATACTACCCTCTAGTAAACTCTCTTTCCTTACTCCTTTTATCTTCTCACAACCACATCACACTACTTAAAGCCTCCTAGAATGCATATCATAAAGGGGCAATATTACATAAGCAAAATATAAGTACAAGTCACATTACCATAATACACATGCAATAAAAGCACATACACTTACTTTAGCTCTATGCTTAGCAAGTTGCACTAAAAGTGCATAGTTTAAAACCAAATAAAGTACACACATAACACATAATACACATAATACACTTGTTAGGCTCTAACCACATCCTTACTTAAAACGATACCGTGCTTGGAGCATGCTTCTACGCCTCCTTAGGGGTTGGACTTGATTCACCTATAAGAGGAAAACACTAGGGGTTAACTTCCCTCATATTACTTTTATTATTCCCTACTTTACCTTTAGTAAAACTAGTATTAGTGATGATCACAATAGTATTCTTAAGAGTTTAAATAAGGGCATTATTATTAAAGTAGTTAAAAACACTTTTAGGGGTAATATTAGCCCAAAAATAGGGTTAGGTAGTCATAATAATCATAGAAGAATAACAATAACAATAATAGTAATAATAATGATAATAAATTTAATAATAATAATAATAAGGCATTATTATTATTTGTTATTGTTATGGAATATTTGAGCCATATGATGCAATCTTTATGGCTCAAAGCTGAGTTTCATGGTCATCCTAAGTGTAAGAGATTGAAGATTATTAATTTGGCTTTTGTAGATGACCTACTAGTGTTTTGTAAGGCTGACGTCTCTTCTATTCTTTTAATCAATCAGATTTTTGAATATTTTAGTGTTGTGTTTGGTCTGCATATAAGCCCTGAGAAGAGTTCCATACTTTTAGGGGTGTCAAGAAGGATTTGAAAGATTTAATTTTATCTACTTTGCAGTTCAATGAGGGTAGGTTTCCCTTCAAATATTTGGGGGTGCCATTAGATTCTTCAAAACTTAAATCTGATGCTATGATCTCTTTGGTTCAAAAGATTATTGGTAGGATGCATCATTGGTCCATTAGACTGCTCTCTTATGTAGGTAGGTTGAAACTCCTGAAGTTAGTTATTTTTGGGACTACAATGTTTTGGAGTCAGGTTTTTCTTCTTCTTAAGAAGTTATTAGTGCAAATTATTGCACTTTGTCAATCCTTTCTATGGACAGGTAAACCTTTACCTAATAAAAGATCTCTTATAGCATGGAAAACCATTTGTCTACCTAAGAAGGAAGGGGGTTTAGGTATAATTGATCTTCATTCCTGGAACATAGCAGCAATGGGGAAGCACCTCTGGAACATTTGTCTGAATAAGGATTCTTTGTGGATTAAATGAGTTCATACATATTATATCAAGTAGCAAGATTTAGCTACCTATCATCTGCCAAGCACAGTTTCCTAGATTATGTAGAGAATTTTTGCATTGAGATCTTTACTCTTACCAGGGTTTCACTTACAGCAGGTTGATTTCTTATACAAGATTTCTGATATATATAAGTTTGTAAGGTCTAAGGCCCCAAATGTGCCCTAGTGGAGAATTGTGTGGTGTAATCTTGTAGCACCAAAACATAAGTTCATATTTTGGCTTGCTGTCCATACTCTTCTACCCACTAAGGATATCATGGATAAATTTATTCCATCCATTGATTTATAATGCTACTTTTGTGATCAGAATGAAAGTATTATATATTTGCTAGTGTAGTGTCCTATTATGAAGCATATTTAGAATTCAATTAGAGTTATTGTGGGAGGTAGAATATTCTCTAACACTTGGATTGAATTTCTAAAAGATTTATCATATTCTCAAAGATGAGGTGGTGTCAAACTCCAATTGACTAATGCCTTTTATGCAATGGGCCTTTATGAGATATGGAAAGTAAGAAATGCTTATTTTTTCTCCAATGTAGGGTGGAATACTAAGAGGATTATTTTTCATATTTCATATGCTTTGTCCTCTATTTGTAATCATCCTCATAGAAGACATAAGTTTGGTGGGTATGTAGGTTATATAGACAAATTCTAGAGACTTGGATGTAATATTTCTTCTTGATATAAAATAATAATAATAATAATAATAATAATAATAATAATAATAATAATAATAATAATAATAATAATAATAAGGCTAAAATAATAATTATGCTCAAGATAATTCATACTTAAGTAATATCAAAGGTTAGGTCAAAATCTAGGTGAAGGTGGTAGGTAGGGTGGTAGTGGCAGTAGTGGAAGTGGTGGCGATTTTGGGAAAGGTTGGCCTTTTGGGGCTAGAAGAGAGAGGGAGATGATGGTTGTGAGGTGGTGGAATCTCTTGACTAAGAGGGTTGTAGTTGTGGCGGCGTAGGTGGCTGTGGTAATGGTGGACAGGGGTAGTGGAGAAGGAGGGAAGAGGAAGGAGAGGGAGAATGGGAAAAGGAAAGGTAGAGGAGGGTCTGCTAGGTCAAGTGGGTGGTAAGGGAGGTGGTGATTGTGGCAGAGGCGGCGGCACATGATGGCGAGATGAGTGACGATGAGGTGCAAATAGCAGCTCGAGCTACCTACTTTGTACGATTGGGGTGGGCTGTGTAGGGGAAGTTAAGGGCTACGAGTGGCTCAATTTGATGGAGGGTGATGCAGGGAAGTGGTTGGGTGGTGTTTCGAGTGGTGGCATTGCACGCGGTTGCTGGGGAAGCATTTGAAGTCGTGAATACAAAGATGGTCGAGCTTTTTTAGGCAGAGCAAAGGATGGAAAGTGGGGGATAGTAAGGGGTATTTATAGGTTAAGGGATGGAAAAGAGGATAAAGGGGGAAGAGTACAAGGGGTTAAGGGTGGCAAGAGCTTACTAGCCAATGGTGGCAGGTTGTTCCGAGCCTACAAAGGTGGAAGGTGCATATGGTAGGTGGGGGAAAAAGGAAGGGGCACACACATGTGAGGGAGGTAGGTATAGGGCGGGTTTGGCTTGAATTGGAAAGGAAAGGGATAGGAAGAGAGAGAGAGGAAAGTATGTTAGGGTGTACAATGGCAAGGGGAGGGAGGATTGGGGTAGGTCACAGGAGTGACCTATAACGCGAGGAAGGGAGAGGGGAGGAGGAAGAAGAAGGGGATGGGTCGGCCGATCAGGGGAAAAGAAAAGAAAGAAAAAAGAGGAGAGAACAGGATAGGTAAGGGAGGGAAAAAAAGAAAGGGAAGGTGGATTGAGCTCTATGTGGGGGAGAGAAGACAGGAGAGGGGAGGTTGGGTTGCACGGGCGAGGCCAAACTAAGAGTAGAGGAAGAGAAAATGAAAAAGGAGAAAGGAGAAAAGAAAGAAAGAAAAAGGAAAAGGGGAAAAAGAAAAAAAGAAAAAGAAAAATAGGGTAGTTGGGGTATTTAAGGTATTTTTCATATTTTAAAATATTAGGAAATAATAAAATTAGTAAAATAAATAATTAAATTCCTTTATATATTAATATAGAAAACTTTTGGGTAAAGCTTCCTAAATTCTATTTTAGTTAGTAAGTTACCCTAATCTTCCCTAATTAAATTCTATATTGTTTCCCTATTTTTTTAATCTTAATTACTCCCATCATTTTATTACAAAAATATTATATTTAATTAATCTCATCAATAAATTTATATTTTATGATAATTTTCTAAATTAGGATTTTGGGGTATTACATATAATGCCACAACTTATAGTGAATTAGGTCATTAGTCACATCAGCTATAGTTATCAACCCAAATATGGAGCACAACATCCATATCATCAAGCCTCGTGCTATCATCATAGCACCCTTTGTGACCTTATAGGATCTCTCCCCAAATGTATTCTTATGAGCTAAGTCATCTAATTAACTCACCAAAATTATATTCTTTTTCAATCTAGGTATATCTAACATCCTTCACCTTCCATCTATAGCCTAAGGGAGTCTTCATTATCACAAATCCCTTACCACAAATTTCAAGTACTTGTTATCAATAATATACACTTTCCCAAATTAACCTAAAGAAAAGATCTAAAATAGGTTATGGCAACAAATGGAGTAAAATAATGCCATAGAATTTAATATCAATGAATTTATTGGGCTCTCCACACTATATACTACAACATTAGGTCCATCATTAAGGAAAAAACTAAACTATCACTATCCTTATCATAGTGTTTCTCTTGCATTTTTCAATCCCTCTTAAGATGCCCTTTTTTTTTTACCACAATTTCAACAAATCGTGTGACCACGACTCTTAGACTTACCCCTAAATTTTGATCTATCATGACTCTTAAAACCTATCTTGCTACCATGTCCTCTATCATCAACATTCAAATCATCACTTGTAGAATAACCCCTAACTCATTCTTGAGAATACTCTCTCTAAGGATTAGATCCTATAATTCATCTAAACTTAACTTTTAACTATCTATGGGAACTATTGATTGCAACAACAGTAGTGCCCTAACTCTTTGGTCGTGTCGACTCGGGGTGTTACAAATTGTAATACCCCGTATTTTTTAAATCCAGATTTATTGAGTTTAATGATGTTATTAGCGTAATTTGATGTAAACAATTAATTATTTTAATTTTGATTCGTTTTATGGATTTATCGACGATTTTGAATTCATAATTGAATGTAATTAATCATTTTCGGGAAGTAATATTTTATCGACGTTTTAATTAATTGAATGTAATATTTTCAGGAAGTTTAAATTAAAAATATTTTCGGAACTTATTTAAGAATTTCTTTTTAAAATTAATTCTCTTCCGTTCTACGCTTTTTAGTTTGCGGAAGACCGATTTCGGAAATTATTAAAATCAGTCTTGATTTATTAGAATTTGACTTAAATATTTTATTATAGGTTTTTAAATATTATTTCAGGGTCTTATAATGTATTTCCGTAAATAAAATAAATTTTTTACGTTCGATGGTAAATTCTTCCGAAAATGTTTCCGAAATTCTTTATATAGCTTTTTATTAATTTTAAATCTTCGGATCGTTTTGAAATGAAATTTCGTTAAATAAAATTTAGATAAAATCTTCCGATAAAAACTTTAAATATCTAGTATTTTATTTTTACTTGTATTCAAAAAAAAAAAAAAACTGTCGGGAGACCCCGAGCCCCCTCTCTCCCTTTTCTCTCTTCTCTCCCTTCTCCTTTATTTGCCCCGTGAGTCCCTGTTCCCCGACTCCCTCTCCCGCAACCCTAACCCTAGCCTCCCTTGCCCCTCTCCATCTCCCCAGCTCCTCCTCTCAGCCCCTCCCTCCTTTGCTTGCCGAGCTCCGACTGCCACCGACCCGCGAGCAGCGCAGCAACCCACCGAAGCAGCAGCAGCGGCAGCGGTCGAACCAGCAGCAGCAGCGGCAGCGGTCGAACCAGCAGCAGCAGCGGCAACACAGCAGCAGCGCGTAGGTCGTGCTGCCGCCGCCGACCACCGGCGAGCCTTGCTGACCACCGGCGAGCCACCCCCGACCCCCGACGACGCCTCCCCAGCCTTCCCTTGCCCCGTTTTATCGGTTTTTGTTTGGTATAATTTTCGAAAAACCCTAACCCTTATTTTGATTAATTGGGTATGATTTAGCTTGTGATAAGCTAAATTAACTGTTTGATAATGTATATATGTGCTGTAAGATTGATTTGGATAGGTTAATTGTGTGGTTGTGTTGGAATTTTGGGAAAATTGGATTTTTAGCCGGGTTATGCCCGAATTTTTCGGATCAGTCCGTTTTTGCGATTTCGGACAAATTGATTATACAATTTACTTTAAAATGTATCCAATTTCATTTTGGAACCGTCAATTTGAGAAATTTATGCAGGTTTTATCGAAATTTGATTCCTAGGTCAAATTCGGGGTGTAATGAAATTGGGTCGTATAATTGAGCCGTCCCGCTTAATTGATTTTATAATGTTGTTTAAAATGTATTTAATTTTATATTGGATGTGTTGATTTGGGAAAATTATACGTAATTGATCGGAATTGGATTTCTAGGCCAAAACTCCCGCGGGTTTAAATTGGATTATATAATCGGGTTATTTTATTCAATTGACTATATAAATTACATTAGAATATGTTTAATTACATTTCCAAACCGTCAATTGATATGTTTTGGCAAGAATTAATCGGATTTGCGTTCCGGGATCAAAAACCCTAATTGGGCTAAATTATGTATTTCTTTTACTAGTTTTGAGCAATTGATTATTTGATATGTTATAAAATGTGTTTAATTGCATTTCTAAACATTCAATTTGATTAGATTTATAGAATTTTAACGAATTGTATTTTCGGGCCTAAAACCCTAAATTTCAAGTGAGATTATGAAATCGATTACTTGCATTGTTGTTTTTCTAAAATTGAATGTATAGAAATGGTTGATATTAATTGCCTTCTAATACCTTAATTTGAATTAATTAATTTGAATTACCTGAGTTCGTGTCGTGGGCTTTAAAACCCTAATTTTGAAGATTGATTATCTGGAATTGATTAATCGGAAGATTGTTTTGTTGAAATTGATTATCTAGATTTATCTAAAATTAGTTTAATTGTGTTTTAAAACTATCAATTTGAGGTAATCGAAGTGATTTGGCTAATTCATAGTTTAGGCATTAAAAACCCTAATCTTCGGGGATGATTTTAGAAAATTGATTTTTTGCTATGCGTCTTTTATCTAATCGATTTCTATCTTTGGGTTTTAAATCATTTAAATTATGTTTTAACTTAATCGGTTTGAATTTGATGTTATGTAAATGGTTGAGTTACCTATTTAGTTATAAAACCTAATAAATAAGTTATTTTTAATAAATTAACTTATGATCGATTATTCTTTCTCGGGCTTTCCAAATTAAGTTGAAATGTCCCAAGCGATATTGTATTAATCCGTTTTGATTTAGTTTTAACCTTAAATCTTAATAAAGCTATGCTTTTAAGTTCTAAGTTTTGGGCACGTTTTCTAAGAAAGATCATTTGTGTTGTTTGTGTTTATTTAATTTGAATATGTGAATTATTGATTGATAGAATAGTTTCTAATTTAGTTTTCGATTTCTATCGGATCTAGGAAAGCTTTCTCGTGGATCCACGAGCTAGGGATCTCTCTCTCTCTCTTATCTCGCTTAGCTAGCTTCGGATCCAGGTAAGTCTCTACTTACCTCTACTTATGGGTATTTAGTAAGGACGAAGCTATGGCCTTGTGCTATGTGTGATGTAATGTGTGGGTGAATGATGAACATGCCATGTTGATGTGTATTATGCATGCGTTATGAATAACCTGTTTTGTGTAGCACCGCGTGGATCATGAGGTATGTCGTGTGTGCCTTGTACTATACGTGTATGACATGTTCCATGTTTGATGTCGATGTTGATGATGTGACTTGTTATGACCCTCTAGGACATGCATGCTAGGGTTTTGAGTAGCAAGAAATGATAATAGAATGACAACGGGAAAGTGGTTGTTGGGAAGTTGCATGAGGGAACTAGACCTTGCATGGGCATGACCCTTACATATGAAAGTTGATTTGGGTTGTAAGTAAGAGCTTGGGAGAGCCTTGGAATGATTAGAGAGTTATTATGAAAAATAGTACGTAAGTTAATGCATAAGAGACCTTATTAGGGTTTTGTGTGTAAGTGGGTGTTGGAGAGGTTGCATGGAGTGTTTAAATTGTGCATGGGAATGAATCTTACGTAAGGAAAGTTGATTTAAGAAGTAAATAAGATAATGTCAAAGTTACGGGTCCATTGGAGATTTGGGTGCAAAATTTCACGTGGGTCGATGTAAGGGTGTCTAAGGGACCCAATTAGGGTTTTGGGAGGAAATGAGCAATTTGAAAGGTACAAGGGTAAAAATGATCAAGGAGGGATGGAGTATGGGGTTGAGAGTGAGAGTCCACTTGCATGAAGGATGAGTATGGGCTTCTAAAAGAGAGAAGAGGTTTTGGGGCAAAGAGGGAGGTTACTTGAGGAGGAAGTAAAGTGCTAGGGTTTGGTGTGGTCAACTAGGGTTTGGCGGTCACCTACGGAGTTGGGGAAATAAAGGGATATAGTTTGGAAATTTCTTAGTAGAAACGGGATACGAGATAAGGAATAAGGTAAAGTTAGGATGAGTAAGGAAGAGTTGGGCCACGTAGGCCCAAAGTAGGGTTTTCCAAGGAGGAGCTCTAGAGGGGTGAGGACACGCGGGACCGATACCGTGGTGTTAGGGTAATATCCACATTCTCGGGAAGAGTGTGCCTTTACTACGTTTCCTTATGTATAAGAGTAAAAGGGAATGGATGTCGGGGTGTGATAAGGGGCATAGGAGTCTCAAGATATGGGACGCCCCCCCTTGGGGAGGAAAGAAGTAGAGGGTAGTTGATATGCATGTCAAGGGTGGAGCCCTATTTAATAATACATGAATAAGACATTAACTACTTAAAGAGTAAGATTGTTGAGCCGGGCCCAGACCGATCCACCGACATAATAGTGGCCAGGTGCCGGGGTGCCCTGGAGACCGATCCACCGGCATATAATAGTGGTTAGGTGCGTTCTGCCCTATACGTGACCGATCCACCGGCTAAAATAGTGGGGGATCCCGAGCTCAGCAAACCAAACAGTATGTTGTAATTAAATCATGGGAAAGATACTATATACTTACAGTGGAACACCATGTGAGTCGGGGCCATACCGATCCACCGGCATAATAGTGGCCAGGAGCGTTGTGCCCTGGAGACCGATCCACCGGCATATAATAGTGGTTAGGTGCGTTCTGCCCTATAAGTGACCGATCCACCGGCTATAATAGTGGGGTTCCCGTACTCGCATGGATTAACAAAGATTATGGTGTGAAATGACTTATAAACAAATAATGGAAAGATACGTTATAATCACAGTGAAACACCATGAGAGTTGGGACCAGACCGATCCACCGACATAATAGTGGCCAGGAGTGTTCTGCCCTGGAGACCGATCCACCGGCATATAATAGTGGTTAGGTGCGTTCTGCCCTATAAGTGACCGATCCACCGGCTATAATAGTGGGGTTCTCGCTCTCTCATGGATTCATAACGATTATGACGTGAATCTACTATACTTACCAGAGATCTAAAGAATGAGTCTACCCGGACCATAACCGGCTTTTATTATCTGTATTACCCCATGCTGCTTATGTGCATAATGAGTTACTTTACATTTTGGTCATAACACCCTTATATGTTTCAATACGATGTTACACATGTTTTATATGTTACTATATGGGTATGGTAGGACTTGTGATGTGGGTTTGAGTATGCGTAATAATGTATCAACGTTTTGTATCATGATTTAATACGCACTTGATGTATAGTTACGTCTCTCCCATAAAATAGAGTAGTGGAACTTACTCAGTATTAGACCCGTACTGATACTACCTTGGTTGAATGGGTCCTGTGATGATCCACCGATAGTGGGGAGCAGCCCTCTTGTGCAGGTTTAAGATCAGATACTGTTTGGGGGTGGAAGGTCTGACGCGAGTGAGTAGGCAATCCGGATATTGATCCTTCGAGATTCGTTTTTGTTTAGCTGTGTTTTGGTATTACATTCCTGTTTTGAGAAACATATTCTGGGGTTGTAATCCTAAATCGTATTCTAACTTCTGTTTGACTCACCTCTTGTTAAGGATTTATTTTAAATGTTGTCTTACGTTTTTGATACTTTGTACTAAAGGTTGATCGGATATAGCCTTAACACTTAGTACTGGAACGGTAGGAGTGAACCGGTCTGGTACTAAGTGTGGCGGTAATACCCCCAGTTTACGGTTTTAATTCTTTCGCTTCCGCTAAAACCCTTGTCTTAAACGAAATTTTTCAGTAGTAAATTTGGGGGTGTTACATAAATATTATTACAATATCATGATCCTAACTTCATCATCAAATGAGATCTCAATTGTAACACCCCATTTATCGTAAACCCTAATTATGAATTTAATTTCAATTTGATGTGTTATGTGAACTTAATCATAGAAATAATAGGAGGATAATATGTGTTAGATGTGTTAATATTATGTGTTTGGGTTTGGGGTGGAATTGGATTAGGTTAATTAGGTAAAAAAAGAAGGATTAAGGTTTGGTGTTAGGTGGTCAACCGAAGTCTGTGGGCCAAATGAACATACATTGAGGTAGAACAAGTAGCACCAAGGGATCCGAGCGGACGATTGACAATCAATTAGAGCTCATCTAGGTGTCAGACTAAATGATGTTTGTGTGCATTCTTATGTTGTTTCGATAGTGTGACCCTTCCTTTCATTCTTATTGATCTTCTCTTGACCTCCTCTCACCTTGGATTAGATTGTTACTTGTGTCTCTTGCCTTTGCCCAAGATCTAGAATCACATTAAATCACCTTACCTCTCACCCACTTTCTTAAACTTTGTAATTACACTTAACTTCTTCATTCAAGTGTGAATGAAGCAAACTTGGTCGGCTTTCTTTCTCTCTTCTTAGCTAATGTTTCAACCCTATATACCCCTTTGTGCCTCCATTTTTTTATTCTTTCATTTTTCTTCAACCTTTGGTGTTTGATGCTCTCTCCTCACTTTTTTTTGAAGATTACTTAAGTGTCTAGAGCTCCCCTTGTTCTCTAAGATGAATCACAATCCTTCCCTTTTCTTTATTTTCCTTGATATTTTTCTTCCTTTAATCCCTTATATAGCATTGTTATATTTTTCTTAAATATATAAGTGCTATAATTGAGAGAAATTAAAGAGAGTTGCCCACTTCCTCTCTCTCTCCTAGTGCACCGACCTATGACTTAGGTATAACGCTCTTCCTTTAGTTTTTGACGGGTATTATTATTGTCTTGTTATTTTTAATCATATTAGTTTCGAATTATTTGTTGGGTGATATGAGTTGACTTATATAGATTAAAGGAACCTATGAGTATACTTTTATGTATGACTCTTAATGCATTTTTAAGTCATAGGGTGTGTTTTCTAACAATTTTTTCCACCGTTTGAGCCTTTGCATAACTCATATGAACTTAATCTAAAAAGATTTTGAATATTCTATGAAATAATAATGTTACTTGTACTCTCATGTCAAATGACAGACTTGGATACCCTTACTCACTCGGTTGCAAAGCATGTGTAGGAGCAGTATGAGGAGAAGCTACAACTCAGTAAGGCCAAGTGACATTTATACCCTGCTAAGACTACAAAAGTAATCCCAAAATAATTTTCTATCCACATCACTATAAAATTCATACCAAGCTAACAAAAAGAATAACCAAATCCCCAAATTTGGCTGCATTCATCAAGGGAACATTGGAGGGTGTAATTACCTGAAGCGGCTCTGATCAACAATTATCCTAATTTTGCACTTTTTATAGCTTATAAAAATCTACTAATTTAAAGTAATATGGGAAATAGTGGAAGAGAATAAAAAAGAAAAGAAATTGAGAGCAAAAGAGAATAAATTCTGAGAGAGAAGAGTGTCAGTGGGCTACATTGAGTGAGGGAGAAGAAGAAGAGATTAGGCTAGATAGGGGTTGGATTAGTGTGATCTACCCATTCCATTCCCTTCTTCATCTTCAATATTTAGTTTTGATTGGCATGATGAAATTCAGTGTGGGTTAAGTTTCTCTATTGGGGGTGGATCAATTGATCCTTTTGTTGTAATATGTGTAATTGTAGTTATGTTTGGCTTATCTGATATTTCATTTCATTGAGCACTCATTTGTTGAAGTGTTAAATGTTGGCCACATTAGGCATCTGTATGAATTTTGTATCAATTGTCATAGTGAATAGAATTGATGATGGCAAATGTTGATAAGGTTACCAACGAAAGGTAATATGGCCTTACTATTAATCCTTTGAAGCTCATTGTGTGACATTGCCATAGCCCATGCACCATGATGGAGATGACTTGAGTATACTTGACCACTAAGTGAAGTCTAATGAGTTTAGAAGAATTAATATTATTTGAGCTTGACTTGCTATAAACTGTTATAGGGTGCATGCATTTGGTGATAAGCATTCTCCCTTGCATGACTCTATCTTTTAAATTTTCTTCTTATCTATTTTTTGTTGATTCATTTACTTCATTGCACTTTTTTTATTATTTCCATCACCCTACCAATATTTTGTAGTATAGTTTAATTTTGCAGTAAACTTAACTCTAGTAATGTGCATTTTATTAGATCCATGAGGGAATGATACTCACTCATTACTTTATTACTTGGATCGATTGTGTATACTTGCATGATTTTGTTGTGCTACATTTATTTCATTACCATATCAAGAATTGCTAACTTGAGCTCACACCATTAGGTTTTTGTGTTTTTGAAGAGAAGGAGGTATAGTTGGGAGCTAGGGCTTATGGTTCTCATATTCTTAGTTTTTAATTTTTACTTGAGGGAGATAACTCATATGCTCCTATTAATTGTGTAAAAATCATATGATATCATGTTTACCATTTTTATGATATGCTAAGTGTAATTTATTCTTCCTTATAACTCCATGAAAAATATGCATGCACCATATGTTGGTATTAATTTTTATGTGATCATGTGATTTCTATACAAGATCATGTTAAATTTAGGTATTTTAATGTATATATGATAATATGTTAGAATAAGGTTGTTTGTTATGAAATATTTATGTATGTGCTGTAGGGGTGACTTAATAAAGAGATATTATTTCCTAGCCAAGATCTCCTTTATTATTTTAAGCTTACCATTAGATTCCTCACATTTTTTACTTAAAGTTTGATATATGCTATGTTGAGATTTGACCATATTTAGGTATAGATATAAGTGATTAATGTTTTGTATGATCTAGGGGTATTTAGTTATTTCATATGAAATTTATAATTTTCCAGAATATATACCTAGTATGTGTTATATTATGTTAAACATGAAAATTTTATGGAATATGGTATTCTAGATATGTATAGTTAAGGTTTTATGTGTTAAATGGGCTTAATTCTATTTTAGGGGTAAAATGGTAAATTTGTCACTTCCAAAATTTTCCACAATTATAAATTTATTTTAAGTATATATTTTAATGTGATTTAGCTATGCCATGAGTTTTGTTTAGTTTTAATAATAATTGGTATGAAAGTAAAAAAATTAATGAGTAAATAACCTATAAGGACATTTTGGTCATTTATGATCTAATGCTCGCAAGTATGAAAAATTAGGGTAGGTAGGACTTATTGGATTATTAGATTAATCTTATTATTTAATTTAATTTTGGCTTGGACCATTGACATTTGAGTTAACTCAAATAAATGAAAATAATGGAAAAATGATTAAGTATGAAATTGGGATTTATTATGTATTATGTGATAAGTGTGATCCCCTTATTAAGATACTAATATTTAAAGTGGAAGACCTCAAGTTTGGAAATCGTTTACTTTTTAGGGATAGCTACCCTAAAGGTGAAGTAGGTGTTCTTAATTTTGTTTGGTTTCACTAGTGTGCCTTATTGCCCTAATACACCCTTAGTTTACTCTATATATGATCTATAAGTCCTATAGGGAATATTAATACTTAATGATTAGGTGTTCCAGGTTGGGATGGTGTTGTGTTACCTTAGTGTGCTATTATGACCAATGTACTTTATACATCTCTGGGTTGTATGGTTATAGGGTACCATATTGCCTTGTACGCTGATATAACTAGTGTACTCTATACTTATCTAAGTTGTCTCTTGTATCCCCTTGAGTAAAGTAAATAAAAGGAAAAGTAACTTGTTGAAGACCTTTGGTATGTTTTGGATTATCAATTCTGTAGTTACCTTTGTTCCCTGCCTGCGATTTATGTGAATTAATTTGATGGAATGGTTGTGAGGATATGTGTGTTGCCTGCGTATGCCAGTATAACCAGAGTACTTTATATGTCTTTAGGTAATCACTTATATTTTTTTCCTTATTAGGATTGGATTTAGTGATTTGGTTGAAGGGTATTATGTTACCCTGTGAGCCAATATGACCGAAGTACTTTATACATCCATAGGTTATCTTATCTTCTTTTTTGGTTTAATTAGAATTAATTATTGTGTTAGTTAGTACTTACCTTAGTGCAATACCCTAATGTTTATAAATTATGTGGAACTTGTTTTGGAAATGGTTATGGTATGAATATGGAATGATTGCAAATTGATTAAGAATGATGGTATGATGAGAATGTGATCTATGTTGATGTATGTGTTATAGTGTGGTTGTCGTAAATAGATATCACATGTATTTATCATTGTGATTTATACCATGATCTCATTATTACACTTTCTATGTGCTCCATGTGACTTTTACATGATTCTTTTTGTGTAGTAAGTTCACTCAATACCATTGTACTAATGGATTATATTATATGATCCCCTACTTATTCAATTTTTAGTTTTAATCTTATAGGTTTTGTTGGTAGTAGTAGAAACTTGGATCAGGTCTAAGAGTTTTGATAAGGCTATTTGGTGTCTCTTTTCAAATGTATTTGGTTGTTCTTGTTGTTTCTTTTGAGAACATAAAGTATTGTAAAATTCTAGTTTAATGTATTTAAAGTACCTCTTCTACTTATGTTTAGTTGTTGGTTCTTGCCTTTGCCTTGAAATAAGTGTTGACAACACTCAATCTTTGTAACTGAGTTATTTTGACTTCGCAATCTATACAAGTTAGGTATCGGTCATACCTCACTCTATGCTGGTTGTGCCATAATAACTAATATTTTGGATAATTGCTTCTACCAAAATGAATTTTTTGAGTAGTATTTTTAGGTGTTGCATTAACTGAACTTAATTGACTAAATACCACATTAACCTCATTTATGTGGTCCAAAATAGATGAATCATTAGACACCTCAAGATTAAAAAACTTTATCATATGAAATACCTTGTTCATTGGTGAGGGTTTTTCATACATGTTGGCAAGCACTTTCCTTACACTTAATGCCATGTTCCAAATAAGGCATATTGGGATTGCTCTTAGAGTCTTCTTATCTAATCATCGCACTTGGAATCTTCCATGTCCACGAGCTTATCTCCTTATAAGGGTTGATGGAGATACATGGAGTATAAATAATCATCAATTTGTATATTCTAAAATGTGGAATTGGAGCCATCAAACTTTTTAACCTTGATATTTCCATCATCCATAACTAAAATGCAAATATGATCTATCATGTTCCAACCTATCCTAACTTAATCAGTCCAACTCTTATACTAATAGTTGCATTTTAATCACCAAATCACGAAGTATTGAATAAAAAACAACAAGTATGGATAATAAAAAATGACAATCAAATTTGGCATGAAATAGGGATTTTATTGATGAAATCAAGGGGAATTCAAGAGATTATAAGATATATTCAATCTCAAACTCTAATCTTATCTTTTTCTCTAATTAGTGGTATTCTCAACCTTAAGGTTCACAAAATAGTGTTTATATACTAAAATGAATGAGCACACAAAAATAGACTAGGGCTAGAATAATAAAAAAACATGTACTGTGTTTTGAAGCACAAACCCTTATATTTTCCCCCCTAACATTTGGTCTACATAGAAAATTCACAAATAGGAAAACCAGCCAAAAAACACAAATCATGTTAAATAGCATGACCCCCTAGTGTTTTCTCCTAAAAACTCTGATCTACACCAAACTTAACTAGCCCCTAGTCAACGCACATAGAGAACCTCCACAATCTTCATATACCTAGTAGATTATTTATCTATGCTCCACCATACAACATGGATAACTAAATATCTAACCTGAATATTATCTAATCTAAAGTAATAATATGATAAAATATTTAGTAGATATAAATTTTTTATATATGAATATGGGTGAAATAATATTATTATTTGATAACTATTTAAATTGGAATGAATAAGTTAAAGTTTATATTATTGGATAATATAGTTATCCAATCAGACATTTAGTAGGGTCATTAATGAATTAGTCTAACTCGCAGCCTGATTTGGTTTGTCTTGATAAAATTTGAGTTCAACTTGTTCATTTAGTTTAGTTCTCAAGTTCAGATCTTATGTTCAAACTCATTTATTAAATAATTTGAGCTTAATTTAGGGTAGGTTCAACTCTTTTACTCACAAGTTAACTCATTTAGAATACTAATTGAAGTTTGTTTAAAATCTCATTTGTGTTTCATTTATATGATTGTTGCAGACTTATTTAAAGGTATCATATTATATGTGTGTTATGTATAAACTAATCTTAATTGTTGGAGATAATAAGATGAGATTAGACTTCTCATTATAATTTTAGATTCAATAAAAGAACTTTTATATGTATGTATTAAGTTAATACTTAAATATATATGAAATGTCCCGAAAATTCTAATTTTAAGAAATACAATTAAATAAGGTTTTTATTAAAAAAAATAATTAAATAAATTATTTTATTAAAATGAAAGGAAATTAATTAAGGCAAATCAAGAAGAAATTTATAAGTATTTTAATTAGGAGAAATTTGGGTATTTTAGCTAATTAAGGATTTTATTTTGAAAATTAATCAAATTAATTATTTTATTTAAAATAAGAAATAGGAAATAGTTCCAAATTAATATGAATTTTATGAATAATTCAATTAGAGAAAATTATGGTGTTTTGCTAATTAAAATAGAATTTATGAAAAACCTTTTAAAAAATCCTAAATTGGCCTAAAAAGGGATTTAAATATTATTTTATTTAAATATTTTTATTTTTAAATATCTCTAAAATTTTAATTAATTTAATTAACCTAACCCACTATTTTTCTTTTTCCCTTTTCCCTTTTTCTTTCTTCCTTTTTCCTTTCTTTTTCTTTCTTTTCTTTTTCTTTTTCTTCCTTACCTTTCCCCGACTTGGGCGAGCCCAGCAACCCAAGCCCTCTTCCTTTTCCTTCCTTTAGCATGGGTCGTTCCTTCCTGCGGCCCAGACTTACTTCTTTTAACATCGCGTTGCGTTTTATCCTTTTCTTCCACATAAATGTTGCGTTTCGATTTTTTTAGTAGCCGTTGCCGCCCGGTTCACCTGTCTCCCTCATCTTTTCTTTTCTTTTATTTTTCCCAGACCGCCGATTCTCCCCTTCTTCTTCCTCCTTTCTTCTTCCTCCCTTCCCTGATGTTGAGCACCCACAACCGCCGCCCCACCCTGGTTTTTTGCCGCTGATCTCGCCCCTTTGACCGGCCATTCTCCTTCCTCTCTCTTCTCCCTGACTCGCTGGCCATTTTGAACCAATCCACCTCCCCTTTTCTCACGCGCGATCTCCTCTCTCTCCCTACGCAACTATCTCCACCACATTCGAATTTTTGCCGGCTTTGTCGTCGCCGGTGACCCTAACCCCACCTGCCTTACCCCATAGCCTACTCATAGAACCCTACCCTCTCTTCTTTTCTCTATAAATATACCCATAATGAGCCTGGTATCGAGCTCTTGATCCCCAACCCAGAATCCTTCCTTGTGCGCCACCACCATTTCAGAAGCCGTTTCTGTCGCCTCAGGCTAACTTCGCCACCCTCTTTGCCCACCCAACTCATCCTTGCGCCGCCCTATAACTAACTAAGCCTCCCTCTTCCCTCGATTTTTCCTGCACAAGTCGCCCTGGCTGTGCGAAGTAGCCTCCTCGACCAACCCATTTTCTGTCTTTGCCACCCTTCGCGCTGCCGTTCGCCACCTCTTCCGCCGCTTCTGCCACTCCTTTCACCTCCCAAATTATTTTACACACCACCCTCTACCTTCCCCTACCTTTCTTTTCCTCTCCCCCCTCTCCTTCTCCTTTTCTCTTCTTCTTCTCCGTTCAGCCACCACCGCCGCTACCTCCTTTGGCTGCGCCACCACCCTTATTCTGTTCCTCTCCTTCTGAGCAACCATAAACACCCCAAGCCCCACCTTCATTCTCCCTATTTTGTTCCCAGCCTTCAACTTTTCCCCTTTTATTCTCTTTTTCTGGCCACCGCCGCCGCCTCCGTGCACCACCGCCGGTGCCGCCTATCACCATCAGTTTAAGGTTGAACCCTAGACCCTCTCAACCCTTTTCCCTATTTTTATAAGCCTTAATTTATTTTATTTAATTTATTTGAATATAAATACTACTACTACTACTATTATTATTAATATTCCCATTATTAATATGTATTATTATTAGTAATATTATTATTTCCATTAAGGGCCGAAGCCCTATTGTATTTTATTTTTGATTTTATTATTATTATTCTTATTATTTGTATTATTTGTATTATTAATATTAATATAATAATAATATTATTAATATCATTACTATTTCAAAATTGTTATTATTATTATTATTCCATTATTAATATTACAACTATTTTACCATTAGTGTTGCTGTTATTATTATTATTGTTATTGTTTTTGTTATTATTATTATTATTATTATTATTATTTTCAAGTGTTAGTATTATTATTTTATATAGGGTTGAAACCCTATTGTGCCTATTTTGAATTATAGTAGTAGTATTATAGATATCAAGTCTTATCATTATTAATATTATTAATATTTTATCAATAGCATTTATTATTCTTATTAGTGTTATTATTATTATTATTATTATTATTTAATGAGTTTATTATTTTTCAATATGGGGTAGAAACCCTACTTCATTTTATCTTCAAATATTATCATTACTATTATGATTATTATCATTTTTGCAATATTATTATGGTTTTATCATCATCATCATCATCATTATTATTAGTATTTCATTATTATTATTATTACTAAATTTTGTTATTTATTTTACTAATATTATTATTAGTATTATTTTGGTAAAGGGGCTGAAGCCCTTATTTCACTTTATTTTTGAATAATGTCCTTTTTATTATTTTTATTGTTACTATTATTATTATTATTATTATTATTATTATTATTATTATTATTATTATTTATATTCTCATTGATATTATTTTTAGTATCTTTGCTATTATTATTTTAGTATCATTATTATTATTAGGGTAAAGTCTTCAACCCTATATTATCAACTTTTATAATATTTCTATTATTTCTTGTACCTTTAGCAAAGTTAAAAATTTGTTAACGTTATTTTTATTAATATGTTATTATTTTATCAAAGCCCTAAGGAGGCGTAAGAGCGTGCTCCAAGACCAGTGTCATTTTAGGTAAGGGTGTTACTAAGGCCTATTGTGTGTTGATGTGCATTAAATGCCTTGAATGCTATGCATCCTATGTTATTACCCTTTAGACATGCATGTGAGGATGTTAATGTATTTGTGTGGGAGAAAGGATGAAAAAGGAGAATGGGGGGAATAAGTTGAGCAAGGGATGTGAGTTGACCTAAATATTTTAATGATTCATGAGCGGAAGAATAACCTGGAAATTTTAGGGTTTCGTGTGAGAGAATATAATTTATGGTGTTATGTGGGGGAATCTAATTTATGATGTTATATGGGAGAATCTAATTTATGATGTTGTATGGAAGAATCTAATTTATGGTTTTGCATGTTTTTGTGTGGGAGAATCTAATTTTTTATTTTATATTGGAGAATCTATTTTTTGGTTTTATATGGGAGAATCAAATTTAAGGTTTTGTATGGGAGAATCTAATTTATGGTTTTGCATGGTTTTGTGTGGGAGAATATAATTTATGGTTTGTAAGAGAGAATCTAAATTATAGTGTTATATGGGAGAATCTAATTTATGGTTTTGTATGGGAGAATTTAATTTATGGTTTTATATGGGAAAATCTAATTTATGGTTTTGTATGGGAGGATCTAATGTAGGATTTTGTATGGATGAATCTTTGGTTTTATATGGTTTGAAGTTAGGTTTTGATATGGATGAATCTTTGGGTTTTATATGGTTTGAATTTAAGGTTTGGTATGGATGAATCTTTGGTTTTATATGGTTTGAATTTAGGGTTTGGTAAGGAATTTTTGGTTTTGCATGAAATAATTTAGGGTTTTTTATGGATGGATCTAGGGCTTGCATGGTTGAATCTAGAGTTTCACGTGGGATTTCTAGGGTTTGGTGTGGCTGCTTAGGGTTTTTGTGGTATCATGTGTACTTGGTGATTAGAGTGTAATTATGAGGATGGTATTTATGAGTTGTGGTGATGTGGTTTCATCAAAGTAAATGACAGGTTGGATCGAAGATTGTATGAGAAACTAGAACCCATGAACTAATGCAAAAGAAACAAGGTGTTAAGGAGGATTATTGGTGAAGAACTCGAAGGACAAAGATGAAGGGTCTCGGCAGATTTGAGATGGTGTTCAATTCTGTTGAGATTGATGTTGAAGGAGAATGCCCTGAGCTTCCATGCTCCAAAAATACTGGAAAGATAGGGATATACTTTAGCTAACTTTGCTCAAATTTTGATAAAAAATTATTATTCATTCTGCTTACAATTCATGCGCACAAAGAGGTATATATAGGGGAGGAGATAGTCGGTGGTTAGCTAGCCTAAACCAGCCAATTATTCCCTCTTAATCCAGCCCATTTATCATGGTTGAATTAAGCTCATATTAACCCTCATCCAAAGCATAATATCATTGGTTAAATGATACTAAGGATTAATATTACAAAGCTATACAATTAACTAAGATACATACATGAAATTATATCAATACCCTAACTTACATAAAATACACTTAGGGTTAGGGTTTACAACAAGTTGATACAAATAATGAATATCATTACTATATCTTCTTGTTGTAATGTATCATCCCATGTATGCCATAATCTTGCATGCTTTGAATACTTGTACACATTAAAGTATATGAACATCTTCTTCTTGCAAATATGTGACATACCTACAAGAATAACTTGAATGTTTTTCAATATCAAGCATATAAGAATTATCAAGAATATTTAGCATGATAGGCTCCAACATTAAGAAAGCTAAATCTTCCTTACCTTGAGGATTAATATGAACATGAAAATCATTAGGTTCATTAGATGCTCCTGCATCATGTGGTGTGTGGAGTGTTAAAATGATTTGGGCTGTGTGAGATTGAGTAAGATGGGCCGCTGAGGCCTAAATTAGGGTTTCGGGATAAAACCCTAGAGTGAGATGTGGAGCGGACTTGGAGGATAAATGTAAAGGGAGTGATTCATGCATGTCTAGGGATAAAATTTTCCGAATAAGATACTTAAGACATTAATCACTTAAAGTGAAAGATTGTTGAGCCAGACCCAAACCGGTCCACCGGCGAATAATATTGGTTAGGGCATGATGTCCTATGTATTTTTTGTCCACCGACTATAATAGTGGTCTGGCTTTGTACCTATGTGTTTCCGATCCATTGGCTATAATAGTGGGAGATTTTGTGCTTAACAAAACCAAACATATTTGTGCCAAAAAATGGGAAAGACACTAATTACTTACAGTGGAGCACCGTGCGAGAAGGGGCCAGACCGGTACACCGGCAAATAATAGTGGTTAGGAGCTTTATGCCCCGTGTGTTTCCGGTCCACTGGCTATAATAGTGGTCAGGAGCTTTATGCCCTGTGTGTTTCCGGTCCACCGGCTATAATAGTGGGGTTCCTGTACTCATATGGATTTGATAAAAAGTATGGTGTGAAATGAGTTCTAATAAGATATTAATTAAATAATTAATCCGGACTATAAATGGGCCTTTATGTATTTACCAGAATGATTGAATGATATTATGTTATCATGATGGTCTTTATGTTCTTTTATTCTTATGCATGGTTTATGTGATTTTATATGTTGGCCTTAGTGCTTAGTTACTTTACTCAGTACGTAGAGTACTGGTCACCCTTTTTATGGGTGCTGCTCATTCCCACGAGTAGTTGACCCTTCTAACTTTGTGTAGGTGGGCAAGACATCCGGCGGGGCTGAGTGTTGAGCATGTTTTGGCTCAAGGTTTGAGAGTGTCATGGTCGTATTCACTCTTTATGCGATTTAATTCCTATTGTCATTTCTTCTGTATCCGATTAATCCATTTTGATTTATTACCTTGTATTGAGTATTTTAAATAAATATTTTATCGGTTGTAAGCTCATTTTCTTTTGGATATGAATTATAGTTCTTTACGTGTACTTTGATTTTTGATGTATGATTCTTTCTAGTTTTTTTTTATGAACTCTTGGTTTGAATTTAATGTCAATCTTTTCTTTAGCCTTGGCACTTGGTACTGGAACGGTCGGAGAGAACCGGTCTAGTACTAAGTGTGGCGGTAACATCCCCAGAATTTACGGGTTTTAATTTAAAATTCTTTCGCTTTAAAAAAAAGTAGTGAGTTTTAAGGTGTTATAATATAAATGAAAAAATTAAGATAAAACTTATTTTTATTACTAGAACCAGTGAGTTGAATATACCCACTTAGCTTGAACATCAATATTTAAGTTTCTTTAGTAAAGAAGCTAGTTTGGCTGAACTCGTTTATTAAGTTGGTTTGGCTTAACTCACTTATTAAATAAGTCAATTTTGTGTAAGGAAGGTTCAACTCAATTTAGTGTGTTAATAACTTTAGTGTTTAACCTGCTAATTAATTTCATATCTTATTCATAAAATAATTTATATAATGCAAGATTAAATTATACTTTAGTTAAGATTAAGATTAATTTTATCAAATTTACATTAGTTTAGATTATTAATTTTTTATTATACAAATCTAGTCATTTTGATTATACAAAAAATGTTAAACACATTATATCTACAGAATAAATCATCCATAATTATGCTAATCAAATATATAAATAATGTATTTTTTAGATTTATGCTAATTAAATATTTACATAATATTTATATACCTCTCAAGTCACACAAATTATTGCTTGCCACACTTGAGAGGATGCTATAAGTTAAATATGCTACTATATAAAGATAAAGAAAAATATATTGCTATATATACATAAATATATTGCTACATATAGTTGAAGATACTACCATAAAAAACTAAGGATACTTAACATACTTATACTTCTAAAACATATATTAAGATAATAAAATAAAAATATGAATATATTATTGTAGGAAAGTAAAGATAGTATATAAGAAAGATAATATAATACCTCATGCAAATAAATATACTAGTATAAGATTGTTAAGTAAAATTAAAACTGATATTGGGGGATTTGAATTATTTGGGGACTACAAATTCAGAGTGAAATCTATAATTTGTAATGTAATCTTATACATAATATATTTTTTCTAATTTGAACATAATTTTTTTTTATATTCTTAACCTTGGTTGAAAAAATATTGGTATAAATGAATAAATAACACTTCCTTGAATTATATTTGTTTTAGAGATATTTTTATAAAATAAAATAAAAAAAGAGAGTTTTTATGATAAAATTGTAAATATCAATTTATATATATGTTGGATCTTGATACATATTATAGCTCTATAAATAATGTTATATCTTACTATTGTAATTACAAGAGGTCTTTTTTTTGGTTGAAACTTCTAAGCTAAGTTATTCTTATTGAACATTACATGACCATAATACTATAACATGGTTGTATCATTGTTTTTATACTAACTAGTGGGTATATATAGTTGAAATATGCCTTATGTTGTACATGAAATCTAATTCCTATGGGTAATCATTTTAATATATAGTAAAATCATATATTCATCTACCAATTTCTTAAGAAAAAAAAACTAAGTGTTTAAGTTATATATGTGGATATTTGTTAGAAATATTATTATATTCTCGCTTGCAAAATTGTCCTAATATATGTTATTGAGAAGAAAGACACATGTCCCCATATTAATAACCCCAGCTATAAAATGAAAACTAGGTAAAATCGTTTAAATGCAACAAGTATTTAACCAACTTATGTTCTCTAGAATCCTCTCTTCTAAGCGTGTCATGTCTTTTTCCTAGAGTAGTATTTCAATTTTCTAGTTAGGTTGCTTTAATCTATCCATTGAAATCAATTCATTAATTACTTCACTACTTTCACTCTTACTGGGGAGTTTTGATCTATTATGGAAATTAGGGATGCCATTGGGGTAGGATAGCGATGGGAACCTCATCTTCCTCCCAATCCCAAACTTGAAATACACCTAAATCCTAAAAAAATTCTAATTCCCTAGCTTTTGTTAATGGAGATTCATCACCTTGATCTTCAATGGGAAAAAATCCTCATCCCCACCCTAATCCCCAACCCAAATCTGTGTCCCTATATCCACAACCAATTTATGTCCCTAAGGTTAGACACTCAAAATCAAAATTATTTCGTTAAAATTTTAATGTTACAAAGCATTGAGCATTGAAAGAAAATTAATTAGAATTAGATTTAGTCACACACAGACACACAAACTTAATATTTTTAAACTAAGTAGAGAAATTATAAATGAATGACTAATAAACACTAAATATAAATAAATTAAATAAATAATAAACATGACTTACTATAATAAGTGTGAAGCTTAGTGAAGTCTTAACAATAAATTTTCTATTGGAAATATAATTTCGCAATATGTTCCTCAAAATTTCGCAATACATGAGTTCTCTAAAAAGTGAGATTTCTAATTTTTCTCTTAGCCTTGCCATAAGATTTTCTTATATAGGCAAAGTGTGAGAAAATGCATACAAAGTATGAAATATTATAATTTGTAAATAATATTGAAATAGTAAAATCAATAATAAAGGTCTTCTTTTTGCATGATATGAAATACCTTTGTAGACTTATTTCATAAGATAAATAATGATTTTTTTACAATAGTAATTATGATAGATTGTCCTGATATTTTGAATAGTAATTTGTATGTAGGGAAGCTTGAATAGTGTGCTACCAATTATCATTTTTGTGATAGAAAAGTCTTCACCAGTTATTGAGGGTACACAAATGACTGAATTAAATTCCTAAAAGGATAATCATTAGATAGTTGCTTTTTCTGGGACTTAATACAATATTCTCTTTTGCTTATTATACCTTCATTTTTTTCCTATGATTTAATCATAGCTGGCCTACTATAGATTTTCTCCAAGAAGGCCTGCATAAGAATTTGAGATATTATCTTCTTGTTCTTTTTCAAAATCATTTGCCCATATAAAAGTGGTATAATTACGAGAAATTCATTTAGCATTTCCCTCAAATATTACTTGAGGTAATGTTTGTATAGCTTTATTTTTTCTAGAAGAAGATTTTGATGATGATCCTTTCTCATGACTTTTTTCTGTAATTTTGATTGGACTAGTTGGAATATGTGAGGTTGATGAGCCAGATGCTAAGGTAGACAGAGGATTTGTTTTTGCTATGGAATATTTATACTTTTTCTTCCCTTTAAATGGGAATTCTCTAACAGTTGATAAACAAAGGTATGGATAATAGTGTTTAAAAGTGAACAACTAGTTAACTATGTATGAAATTGAGTTATTTACATGAAAATTAATAGTTAGTTCAACACCCTTAATGATTAAACAAGCTAATATCTTAACAAACTTATGAACTATGTAAACAAAAACCTAATTAATAAATATAAAAAGATAATGTTGTCCATATTATGCTACTATACACACAAGTCTTATCCATTTGCATGCAAAAATCAAATTGACTATTGTTTGGTAAAATGGACATAACTTTGTATAAAAATCTCAACATTGAGATTAAAAAAATATGTTAGAATTCTAATTTAATAATATTTTCAATAATATCAATATTATAGGGTAAATATATTTTCTCATAAATTAGAGCATCCTTCTTTCGAACGTGAGCATAATCCAATCTTCAAAGTTTTAACATGCTCCTATATCAATCTCCCTTTTTTGAGAATTATTTGCCCTCAAATTTTCTTGTTAGGACTTGAATATTTGTTTCCTTTTAGAAAATTATCAAGGTGAAAGATATCCTTGAACTATTTCAGTAATTTTCTAATATGAAACATGTCCTTGAGTCTTTTAATGTAAATTTAAACTTGGCTTGGTTTGTTGGAAACCCTTGGAATCACCTCGAATGACAACTTCTTTGCTACCTTCATTGAAAAACCATTCCAAATTTTCTACTCTTAAATTTTTTTTCTTTGACTTAGAATTAGATTACTTCTCTAGTTGAGAATTTTTTTTCAACTAAAGCATGAGAAACATCCTTCTCTTCACTAACACCATTCAAAGCATAATGCTTCACATACTAATCTTCCTTTTCACAATTTTGAGAATTGTTTATGTTATGTTAGTGATCTCATTTATCTTATTATGCTTGAAACCACATGCTATGTAATCGATTATGAATCTCTTATAGTGTTTGCTGAATCCTTTGATTAATCTTTGTGGTTAATTGTAGAGAATCACATAAGGGAATGAATGATTGGTAAATATTATCCATGTTAATTATTGAATAAATATTGAATCAATGTCATCTCTTAAATCATTTAAGTTCATGGAAGATCTTCAAAATAGAACTACAATACCATGTTGATGCATCACAAAATTGATGGTTTAGTGAATGAATCTGTTATGGATAAATAATAATGTTAATAACACTTATTGGTAAGGTTTGAGTTTAAAATTTAATGATGAAAGAATATTAGGTAGGGATGTGAATGAAGATATATACAAAGTAATTTATTCAAAATAACTTTGAAAGTCTTACACAAATCACTCTTATTAGATCTCTAATTAAGAAAATACACAATAGACTTTACTAGATAACTCTTGTATTAACTCACATATAATTGATAAAATAAGAGATAAGTCACAAAGATAACACATTTTTATTAAAACTTATATTCCACCATTCCAAAATAATGTGAGTTTATATGGGATATTTATATGTTAACATCCACCTTTTCATGTAACCTCTTTACTAATAAGATAAAACAAACTCTTAATAACTAAGTTAATATTTATGAAACTATTAATACATGAATACTAACTAACTAAATCCTAAGATAATAATAATAAAATCCTAATAAAATTGTAATAAGATAAAACAAATCATAAGATAAAAGATAAAATCCCACCTAAGTTTTCAATGATCAAGCAAACTAACTAACTAACTAATATCTTAACAAACTTATTAAATAAGTAAATACAAACCTAATTAATAAATATGAAAAGATAATGATGTCCATATCATGGTTCTATACATGTAAGTCTAATTTGTTCACATGCATAAATTTGCCTTGTCTATTTTTTAGTAAAATATACAAAACTTGATTTTGAGACTTAACAAATGCATTAGACTTATAATTTAATAAGCTTTACAATAATATCCATATTGTAGGGTAAATGTTTGGTCTCATAAATTGAAGATTACTTCTTTCTAACATGAAAATAAGCAAATCTTCAAAGTCTTAGCATGCTTCTACATCAGGTTTGCCTTTATGGTTTTTTATTTTCACTGAGTGCCTTTCCTACTATACCACTCTATGGTTGGTAGAGGGTATGTGCATATTATAGGGGTTAGAATTAATACTGTGGCACACTGACATGGCATTGGTGTCCAAGTTAGGTGGGTATGGTATCTTGTACAAGTTACTTGACACTTCATATGTCCATACTTAGGAGGGTGTGGTATTCTATTTTGTGTTAGCTCTTACACTAGTTACGTACTCAAGGTGTGTTGGGTGTGGTATCCCCATAGAAATCCCCCTCAATATATCTAGACCATATGTGGTGGATGTGGTTTCTTAATTTGTGTATCATTTGGATGTTGCCATGACTTTAGTTCATGGTGAAAAATTAGGTGTGGTCTCTTAATTTTCTTAATAAATGGAATTTTGTGGTCACATAATTAGAATGATAATAGATATGCTTCATCTTATTTGATTTGCATGAGTTATTCCATGTTATGATCATTATGCCATATTATGTATTCTAAGCACGTTTTTATATCTTATTATTGTATGGCCTCTATGTGTATTATGATCCTTCTATGTGATAGGATATGCTGTTTTATTCAATACTTTACTATATTGATACTACCATTTTATAGTCACTACCTATTCCCATGGATAGATGATTATTTTTAGGGTTATGACTCTTATTTGAAGTATACCAAGGAGGATGATTTGGGCCTTTAGATGGCCATTACTTAGGGAGTATTAATATATTTTGTTATAGTTAATAGTTAGGTTAATTCGTATTGATAGGTTTAGCCCACTACATTAGGATATTTTTATTCTTTCTATTTATTTAAACTCTTTATAGCAACCCGTTTTTCACAATTGAAAATTTTCATTTTAAAACATTTACAAAATTGCAAATATGAAAACCATACTATGAAAAGTGAGGTGTTATCACCGCATCTAGCATAAGATAAATGTTATGTCATTTGTCTCATGCTAGAAAAAAGGTTGAGTATTCAAAACTACAAAACATAAGATAAACAAAAGTACGTAAGGTAAATGATGTAGGAGCATCCCAAAATAAAGATAATCTACTTATTAATTTTTCTAAAGTTGAAGACTTCAAAACTCTTCTCACTTGGGTTAATGAATATAAATATTATCAAGAAGCCATGTAAAGCCATCAATATGGATCCATTTTGGCTGCCTTACAACTCCCTAAAGCTACTCATAGACCATATCCATTATGGCTCAATAAAACCACATTTTATCCACCTCTACACTCAACCATTTTTGGCCAATGAAGGCCACCAAGTGCAGCCCATTTTTTGTGAAGAAATTAAGGGACATTTGGAAGATAATTTTAGGGAGATCAACAACTTCAAAGTAGGATTAAATAAAGGGAAAGTAACCTCCAAAGTTTTGACAATCAGCCAGCGTGACTGTGAAGACGTCCTTCCTTTTCAATCAAACCAAAGTTTACTTTCTTAGCTAAACTTAGTTAAAGCATGTTACTTTCCTAATATGTAGTTTATGTTTTCTAAGCCTTGTCATATGCTGTAATAGCATCCATCATGTGATGGGAGTCTATGAAGTTTTGACTAATCAGCACTAGTTGACTATAGTATTGCAACCTTAGTTAACTTATATTAGTGCCGACTATGTTTGGAGTTGTAACCAAATCTGCTCATTATGGGTTTGATTTATTTTGTATTTCCTAAAGGTCAACTAACACTCTATATAGAGTGGAAGGGATAAAGGGAGAGGTAGTTTTTTGAGATAGAAAAATACCCTTGGTTGTCTAAGCACTTATATTCCCAAGGCTAGGGTTTGTTCTTGTGAATGCCTCAAAATCTTACACCATTTAAGCAAAGAGTTTATACCTTAGTTAGTTGTTGTAAGTTCTTGATCTTGAAGACTATCAAGATTAAGTTCATTTACTATCTTCTTCCTTTCTCTACATGTTTGATGTTTTGTTGGAATCAACCCAACTCCAACACTAACACTTAGCATGACTCAATTTATTTATCAATATACATTCAATTAGTATCAAAGCTCAAGGTTGGTAAATTTGGGCCATTCTTTTTCCATCACTTTTTTCCCTTAATCCATCATCCTTTATCGGTCCTCCACAAATTTTTTTTTTCTCTTTAGCCATTTTTTCTACAAACTTGTACCTTAGCCTACCTTGTTTTATTTTTATTCAACTCTCAGGTTGTGGAAGTCTTGTGTGTGTAGTATTGAGAAAAATGAAGAACTAACCTGTTTCTAGGGGTTTGAGTCTTGAAGAATACTGTAACCTAAAAGGGATAGGGCCATTGAAGCATTATAAATGGATATGAGAAGGGTGTTAGGCATTTTGGAGTCATTGGTGCCAAATGCCAACATTCCTAGATTAAGGAGTCCTTTTCCACAAGAAGAGTAAGGGACAAATGGTATAGGGGATGATCCAACCAACTATAGCTCAGTCTAGTAATTCCTCTAGTTTACCACAAAGGAGGAGAGTGGTTAGAAGGTATTCCTTTAATGATATCAAGTTGGAGATCTTAGAGTTTGATGGATCCCGTAATCCGGAGGAGTTTTTGGAATGGGAAATGAGATGTAACCGAATGTTTGAAGCTAGGTCTTTAGATGATGAAAAATCCTTTAAGGTTATTATCTTCAAGTTGAAAGGATATACCTCTTTATGGTGGGAAAATTTGGTGTAGCATAGAGGGAGGAAGGGCAAGTCTAAATTTAAAAGTTGGAGAAAAATGAATAGGTTGATGAGGGAGAGGTTTTTACCACCTTCTTATAATTAAGACTTATATAACAAAATTCCTTCCTTAAGATGAGGTATTTTGAGTGTGGAAGAGTATATTTGGGAGTTTGAGAGGCTCATCATGAAACTTGGGTTGGAGGAGGGTGAAGAACACACCATGTCTCGGTTCATAGGTGGGGTTGAGAGGTGATATCATTACGAAAGTGGTTCTCTACAAATATTACACCTTATATTAGTTATACCATTTAGCCATCAAGGTAAAGAAACATAAGAAGGAGAAGAGAAATTCAAGGGTTAGAGATTTAAGGTCAAATTCTTACCCAACCAAGGAAGCTCAAAAGTCGAACCCTAATCCCAAGACATTTGTTGTTAAGGGTAAAGGAAGGCTATAAGTGGGTGGGTTTAGCAGGAATAAGGGTGTTTAGTGCTTTAAGTGTCAAGGAATTGGACACTATAAAAATGAGTGTCCAAATAAGAGGGTGATGACCTTGCTAGACCTAGATGAGGTATCAATGGAGGGAGATGATGTCAAAGACCATTTGGCCATAGAGGGAGGGGCCAAGATTGAGGAGGTACCATTAGATGTAATGGAGTCTTTGATGGTAAGGATGGTGTTGCAAATAATGGAGGCCATGGACGAGGAGTCACAAAGGGAGAACATATTTTATACCAAGTGCATCATACTTGGTAAAATATGCTCCCTCATTATCGATGGGGCAGTTGTGCAAATGTGGCTTCCAAGACATTGGTGGAGAAGCTTAACTTACCAACCATGCCACATGCTAAACCTTATAAGCTTCAATGGATTAATAATGGCTCAATGGTGGAAGTCACTAAAAAAATGGTTGTACCATTTTCCATAGGGAAAACTTATCAAGAT
Organism: Tamarix chinensis; assembly: GCA_030549775.1. Classification (NCBI taxonomy): domain Eukaryota; kingdom Viridiplantae; phylum Streptophyta; class Magnoliopsida; order Caryophyllales; family Tamaricaceae; genus Tamarix; species Tamarix chinensis. The sequence continues at coordinate 39,811,851 of CM060175.1, forward strand.
AGCATTGTATGTGATGTTATCCCCATGGATGTTGGTCACTTGTTATTAAGAAGGCCATGGTAATTTGATAGGATTGTCAAGCATGATGGGAGATTGATGGGAAGGGGTTATAAAGGGACATAGAGAAGGGAAAGGTCTTGTACTTGTTGTTAATGCTTGAGACTAACAAGAAGGCACACACACTCGACGCTCGGGTTAAGAACTTGCTAGGAGAGTTTGGGGATGTCTTCCTAAAAGATTTACCTAGTGAGTTGCCTCCCATAAGAGGTATGGAGAATCAAATTGATTTTGTTCTCAATGCTACATTCCCAAACAAACAGGCTTATAGCTATAATATTAAAGAATCTATGGATTTCCAAAAGTAAGTTGAGCAGTTGTTACAAAAGGGTTTTTATAAGGGAATCCCATAGTCTATGTGCGGTTTTGGCCCTCTTGGTACCCAAGAAGGATGGAACAATGTGAATGTGTGTGGATAGTAGAGCTAACAATAACATCACTATCAAGTATAGTTATCCCATATCTAGACTTGATGACATATTGAATTGCTTGCATGGGGTAAATGTATTTTATAAGATTGACTTGAGGAGTGGATACTATCAAATCTGGATAAAAGAAGGGGATGAGTGGAAAAATACTTTCAAAACCAAGGGAGGATTGTATGAATGGTTGGTAATGCCTTTCAGAATATCTAATGTCCCAAGCACCTTCATGAGCCTCATGGATGAAGTTCTTTAACCCTTCATTTCTAAATTTTTAGTTTTGTTTTTTTGATGATATTCTTGTATACTCTTCTAGTGGAGATGACCATGTAAGGCATTTAAGACTTGTATTTATAGCCCTTAGGAATAAAATTTTTTATGAAAAACTAGAAAATTGTGACTTATTTGTGCCAAAATTCACATTTCTAGGGTTTTTTTGTATCTAAAAATGAAATCTCCTTGGATGAGTCAAAGGTGGAGGCAATAAGAACGTAGCCTACACCCACATCAATCACCGACATTAGATCCCTTTCATAGGATTGCCTCTTTTTATAAGAGGTTCATAAAATGATTTAGCACACTTTTAGCACCCATCATAGAGTTTCTCAAAAAAGGGGGTTTTCAAAGGACCAAGCCCACACAAGAAGCCTTCGAGCTAATCAAGAGTAGGTTAAGCGAGGCTATTGTATTACATCTACCCAACTTTGACTATGTGTTTGAGATCGAGTGTGATGCGAGTGGAGTGGGTATTGGTGTTGTCTTACTACAAGAAGGTGGGCTTGTGGAATTATCTAGTGATAAACTCGATAGTTCGAGGTCCAACTACAACACTTATGACAAATAGTTTTATGCTATTACTAGGGATTTAGACCAATGGTCACATTATCTTCGACCATCACAATTTATATTACATACCGATCATGAGTCCCTAAAGTATATAAATGGGTAGCATAAACTTAAACCTAGTCATGCTAGGTGGGTGGAGGTTTTACAGCCTTTTTCATTTGTAGCTAAGCACAAGAGCGGTAAGACCAATATTGTAGCAGATACACTCTCTAGAAGGTATTGTATGCTATTATTATTTGAAGCAAGGGTCTTAGGGTTTAGGTTTCTAAAGGATCTATAAAAGAAAGATGAATAATTTTCTAGCTACAAGGATAAACACGACAAGTCTTGAGGTCCATACCTAGTACAAGAAGGGTTCCTCTTCAAGGGCAAAAAGTTGGGCATTCCCAAGTGTGCCATCTGGGAATTACTCATTCGAGAGGTACATGGGGGAGGAATAACATGACATTTTGGCATCAAAAAGACTTATGATGTACTACAAGAAAATTTCTTCTAGCCAAGGATGGTGGGGGACGTACAATCCCTCATGGAAAATGCTCTACTTGTCAAAGGTCTAAGAGTCACTTCCACTAAGGACTCTACACACCTTTACCTACTCTAAACCATACATGGGACCTTGTGAGCATGGATTTATAGTGGCATTGCCTAAAACACGAAGGTAAAATGATGTCATTATGGTAGTTGTTGATTAGTTTTCTAAGATGGCTCATTTTTCCCATGCCATAAGATGGATGACGCCTTTTATATAGCCAATCTCTACTTTAAAGAAATAGTTTGGTTGTATGGTATCCCAAAAACAATTATATCTGATCCAGATACCAAGTTCCTCAACTATTTTTGGAAAATATTGTGGAGGCTACTTGGTAGTAAACTTATATGTAGTACCGCTTATCACCTATAGACTAACAGTTAAATAAAATTCACTAATCACACCATCATAATGATTTTGAGGAATTTGGTTCACAAATCCTTGAGATATTGGGATGTTAAACTAGGCTATGTCGAATTCACATATAACCGTTCCCCTACCTATGCCACAAACCACTCACCTTTTGAAGTGGCATATAGGGTTAACCCCACCACTCACCTTAATCTCATTCCTTTGCTAATCAAGGATCAAACTAGCTTTAAAGCAAAACATAGGGCCACCCAATTCAAAAAATTACATGAACAAGTAAGAGACAGGATTGAAAACGTGAATAACATGAATAAAAAGAAAGCAAAAAAGTATAAAAATGAACATACTTTTGAACTAGGAGACGTAGTAAGGATTCATCTTTGAAAAGAGAGGTTTACCTTCAGGAGAAAAGATAAACTCATGCCAAGGAGTGATGGATCATTCAAGATTCTATAAAAGTTCAGTAACAATGCATATCGCCTTGGGCATCCACAAGAAATGGGAAACTTATCCAACACATTTAATTTAGGTGAATTCCTCCCTTATCTACATGACATGCCCTATGAAGATGAGGAGGCACCTTTTCAAGAGGGAGAGGGTGATGTAGGAGCATCCCAAAATAAAGATAATCTACTTATTAATTTATCTAAAGTTGAAGACATAAAAACTCTTCTCACTTGGGTTGATGAATAACAAGATTATCAAGAAGGCATGTAATGCCAAAACAAGTCATCAACCCCACGTGTGGATGGCTCTATTTTGTTTGTCTTATGGCTTCACAAAGCTACTCATAGACCGGCTCCATTATGGCTCAATAAAGCTGCATTTTATTCACCTCTACACTCAACTGTTTTCAGCTGATGAAGACCACCAAGTGCAACTCATTTTGTCAGTAGAATATAAGGAACATTAGGAAGATAATTTTGGGGAGATCAAGACCTTCAAATCATGATTAAATAAATGGGAAGTAACCTCCAAAGTTTTGACAATCAGCCAGCCTGACCAAGAAGACCTCCTTCATTTTTAATCAAACCAAAGTTTCCTTTCTTAGCTAGACTTAGTTAAAGCATGTTGTTAGACTTTCCTAATGTATAGTGTATGTTTTCTAAACCTTGTTGCAGGTTGTAACAGCAGGCATCATGTAATGGGAGCCTATGAAGTTTATACAAATCAACGCTAGTTGATTATAATGTTGCAACCTTAGTTAACTTGCACTAGTACCAATTATGGTTGGGGGTGTAACAAAATATGCTCATTATGGGTTAGATTTGTTTTATATTTCCTAAAGGATGACTAACACTCTATATAGTGTGGAAGGGATAAAAGGAGAGGTAGTTTTTAAGGAAGAAAAATACCCCTAGTGTTCGAACCACTTATATTTTTAAATCTAAGGTTTGGTCTAATGAATGCCTCAAAAATCTTATATCCTTTAAGCTAAGAGTTGAAACCTTTGTTGTTGTAAGTGTTTGATCTTGAATACTAGCAAGATTAAGTTCATGTCCTATCTTCTTCCCTTCTCTATATATTTTCTAGTTTGTTAAAATCAACCCAACTCTAACACCAGCACTTAGTATGACTCAATTTGTTTAGCAATATTCATCAGTAAATCATAAAAAGAAAATAGAGTTATGATTTACACCTAAGGCCATATTAGCCCCAAAAACCCATATGAGAATACATGAAAAGGAAATGATGACCAAAAGAACACAAATACAAGGTAAAATGACTCAATCACTCAAAGACCATCAAAAGGGAATGCCTTTTGAATTCCTACATACAAATAACCTAACTATCACTGGAGGAGAGGAACGACCATTCACTTGTCTTCCTCAAAAACCTTCATAAGACCTTTTATTCATGGTTTTTGAGTAGCATAGTGTAATAATAACGCCAACAATATGCATACATATTGAGCAGACCAATCTACCCTTATCATGTATGGTACACATAAAACACACACATGATGCTCAAGATTAATCAAGCTAGGCTATACATACATGCTTAAGCCATGCAAATCATATACTATTCATAAAAATGTCACGCTTGTGCATACTTAGATCTATCATTGGAAATGCTTGATCATAAGTGTAGGGATATACAAGAAACATGAATGCTACAACATACTTTGACAAACAAGCCTTACGCATAAGGAATCATGGATCACTTAGATTATCCCTACAATCATCCATATTACAAAACCCATAGAGCAAGAATCATATAATCACAACATTGACACTTCAACCACGTAACTCATACGCTATACAAATCATGATCATAAATAATATAGATCATGCATTTGTTCATGGGAACATGTGAGAATAAGAGAAGTTTTAGGGATAGGTACATGATAACACATGATGCATATATCATGGTGGATGTACCATAGTATGAATTCTAAAGAAACACCTTTTATAATGGAACATTTAAGGGAAGAAATGCCAAGGTTATACAACATATTTAAAATAAAAGAGTTATTATCTTTAATTAAAGTGATCATAGGATTCCCTTATACAATTTCTTGATCTCTCTATACCCATGGAAGTTAAACCATAAAGTCTGATATAAGTCTAGCTAAAGCCACGTAAAGCTAGAGGGAATAAGTTCGACCACATCCAAATATAACTATAGGACACAAGTCTAATTGAAGCCAAACAACCTAACTTGAATAACTAGACCCTTTATTATCTATAGCGCCCTTAAATTTTGAACAATTTTATTTTATTTTGAAGACAATGCAGAAGCATAATAAACTAAAATTAGGGAATATTACCACAACATCAACTATAGGAGATGTGTGATCATCTTCTAAGACATACTTGATGTCAGGTAAAATGGAACAATGAACAAAAGATTCATGTGCTCACAATATAAAAACAACAATAATAAGGATAAGACTTATATAGGGGAGAGAGAGAGAGAGAGAGAGAGATTAAAAAAAATTCTAATACATAAATCAAAGTCTAAAGTTTACATAACAAGAAAGTAGTAAAAAACCCCAATATAGTGGACAAAACAATCTAAGTAGTTTAGCTTAGCTATTAACCAAAGCATAACATAACTCTTAGTCCTCTATCAATGGCTAACTACTAGCTCTCGTCATCATTTTCAACATACCCTACTTGAGAATCTTAACCCTATAAATCATTACATTGACCATACAAATATAGTATTAGTATGGTGGAGTAATGGTAAAAGAAACTACCTAAAATATGGTAAGGGCTCATGTTGTATATTAAGGTCACATAATATCATGGCATAAAAACTTAGGAATTAGAACTTCTAAGTTCAAGATTGTCATACAATAAATCATACTCACATAAAATTCATGGAAGGGATAATAATACATATTATACATTAGATTTAATAGAATAAACTATATTATTAATTATCTAATTAGTGACCACATACTTTTGAGATATTAAGCTATTTGGTTCAGCTACACTTAGTTCTTCACCATGAATAAAAGTCATGGTATCATAACATACACAATGAGATACCACACCCACACTCATAGTCTGAATAAATTGAGGGGGCTTTCCTTTGGGAATACCGCACCCACCACACTTTAAGTGTATTTGCCATGAGGGCTAACACAACAATTAGGATATCACACCAACCACATATGGTTAAAATACATTGAGGGGGATTATACTAGGATACCTCACCCACCATACCTCAAATGCGTCAAGCAAGAGGACTACACAAACTTGGGATACCACACCTATCTAAGTGATGGGCATGCAAAGTACTGGCATACTTGTATAGGGATTCCACATCTATCTTGCCTAGACACTGATGCAATGTTGGTCTATTATAGTATTATCCTATACCTCAAATATATGTGCATATCCCTTACCAACCACAACCTTATAGAGAAGGAAATAAGTATTGAGTGAAAAGATAAAAATTTAGGGCAACTCACCAACTAACTCCTAGTTAGCAACTTTAAGAGTAATAGAAAATGGCTTAAGCAAATCTTAATTTCCATTATTAGATATTATAAAGTGATGTCATGCATCATAATTCAAATCCATTAACAACCAAGTGGGTTTTTAGATGTAAAACCCGTAAATTTTGAACTAGAAAATTTCATTTTGAAGACAATGCAGAAGCCTTTGTAAAAGCAAAATCAAAGAATCCTACTGCTACATCAACTATAAGAGAGGCGTGATCATCTAACCCATGCCTTATACAGAGCAAAATAGAACAATCATGAAATAATGCATGCTCAACTAATAATGCTAAAATTCTACAATAAAAATGACAAAAATGGTATTATAGGTAAAAGAGAGAGTTTACAAATCCAAATATAGGGATTAAAGCTAAGAGTTTAAATAACCGAAAGGAACCAAAACATCCCAATGTAGTGGGAAAAATATATTGAATTGGTTAGCCTAACTCTTATCTACATGAGAAAGTAATTCTTGAATTTCTAAGCAATGGCTAATTACTGACCTATGGTGTCATCCTTAGCACATTTTACCTCAGAATCATAACCGTACAAATCATCATCTACTCACCGGACTAGAAGTCAGATCATCACAGTGACCACACAAATGTAGTATCAGTATAGTGAAGTACTGGTAAAAAAGACTACCTAAAACATGGTAATAACTCATGCAACCTATTGAAGTCACATAGTAGATTGGTGATAAAAGCATAAACATATGATAACACTCATGCTCATGGTAGTAATATAATAAGGCATGCTTGATGGAGATCATAGAAAGATAATAATACACTAAGTTCATCATAACCATACAACGTAAACCAAATTATAATCTTCCTTTAATGATCATATACTTTTCAATTATTAAGATAATTTGTTCAACTACACACATTTCTCTACCATGAACAAAAATCATGGCAGGATACATACATAATAGGATACCACACCCACCACATGGGGTTAGGATACATCAAATGGGCTTTTATATGGGGATACCAAACCCACCATACATTGAGTATACCTATCATGAGGGATAACACACCATGAGATACCACACCCACCATATGTGGTTAAAGTACATCAAGAGGGATTATAATGGGATACCTCACCAACCACACCTTGAATACCTCCTCTCTGAAGGATAAAAGATGTGATACCACACTCGCCTAAATAATGGATAATATGAAGTGCTAGGGGGCTTGTACTGGGATACCTCACCCATCCAAACTATACACCAATGCCATGCCAACCTATCATAGTATAATCCTATACCTCAAAGATATGCACATACCCCCTACCAACTATAACCTGATAGAGAAGGACATAGATACTGAGTGGAAATATTAAAAAACATGGTGACCCACCCATTAAATTTTAGCTAGCTACCCTAAGAATTTGAGAAAAATGCTCAAATAAAATCTTAACCCATTAATTATTAATTACCAAGTGATATAAAAAATAACAAATTAATTCCATTATTATCCAAATTGGGTGTTTTCAATTGATAACACCAGACACATTATAAGGCATATAAACCACCAATTAGGTGTTTAGAGATGACACCAAAATTAGCCTAATTAAGGCCAACTTTTCACCATTTTGATCCATATTAATTTCAGGGTAAACATGGTTGTAATCATTATTTCAATGCTGTAATTGCATAAAATCAATAATTTACAAAGCCCAATGAAAGGGTAGTAATTAATATATAAATCTGGTAAAAATAAGTCAAACAGTTGATCGACCTCCAGGACTTGTTGACTGGTCTGGTCGTACTAGACTTACATAGAAAAATAAATCAGTGAACTAGTCGATTGATTGGGGCCACCAGCTAACTGTTAATAGGAAACTAATCGATGGGTCTAAGAGGAGACCTGACCACTCTAGTCACAAGGTAATCAATTGATGGGTTTGGCAAGGTGATCGATTGCTAATAGGAACGAGTCGACTAGTTCATTTAACCAATAGACTAATCTCGCAACCAATCATCTTCAAACCAAATGATTATTCACATAGCCAATCAATGGTGTAAAGAATAAATTGACTAGTTTAGGTAAAACAACACATGGAATTGCGATATGCATTCCAAAATTTCACCCAAATTGCCATATTAATCATTGTAATACCCTATATTTTTGTAAAATGTTGGAGTGAGAATCATGCCGATTTTAAATGTTTGATTTTGATTTGGTATTATGATTTTTTTGAGGTAAAGATTAATTTAAAATAGGGTTGGAAATTAAAATTTATTGAGTTTTTAAGTGAATTGATCAACTGATTCCATAAACTAATTGACTAGTTCATAGAATAGTCGGCTGGTAAGCCAAACCGGTTGACTGGTTTGTCAAGCTGGGTATATTTTCAAGCTCAAATTTTGGAAAAAAATTCTTATACTAAAATAAACCTTGTAAATCCATGCTAATTGTGCCTAAGAGATTCTTAACCTTATTCATGATGCATTTAACCCAAAATACTACTTTATATTGATCTAGAGGTCGATTGGGACAAATAAGAAGATATGAACTCACCCATTTCTTCTTTCACCTCTGTCCTGTGCACATTTCTAAGATCAATGCTTTGATCTCAAGCATGGTTCTAATCAGGCAGAAGATTCTTTTCACACCGACCTTCCATTACCCCTTTAGTGAATTTCAATTCTGGCCTAATTAACTTGCATTCTCTAGAAACATCATTTAAGCTCCAGATAGTAGGTCAGCATATCTTGGATAAAATTTGTTCATTTAGCTCAAGTTCAAATCTTAAGTATTAGGGTTTTCAAAATTTTCCTAGACCCATGTTGACTGGTTGGCTATAAATAGCCCCAATCACCCCTTTTATTGACCTTTCTTTTAGCCATGTAAAATTCCTAACTCTCTATATTCACCTTCTTCCTTTCTACACTTCAAATCTTATAGTCGATTCCTTTCACTCTCCTGCCTTTTTCTCTAGCTCTCTCTTATTTTAATTATTAATCAAGGAAGGGTTAGATTTGGAAAAAAGGATTAAGTAGTTCAACTAAGTATTCCTTATTTTTACCTTTAGTGTGGTATGCCCCTTCTTTCCTTTCTATTTCAAATCCAAACTTATTAATGTTATGTATGAAATTCTGAGTTTAAGATTGTTGTTTTTAAGGTATTGAAAGTTGAGATTTTCATAGACTGAACTTTTTGGTTCAAAGGGAGTTTTGCCTGCATCAAGTAATTAATTCTTTATTCTAAAATGGATTATGAGTATTACTTAATAATATGAGTTTATTTAAGTTGATCGTGTATATTGGCATGAATGTATATAGCTTGCATAATTTTCTTGGATGAGTAGATTGTACATTTTGAGTAAAAAGCGTGAAACTTGAAAAAATAAGTGGTGATGATTAAACACTGTGATATGCAAGTTAATTCGGCTAGAAATGTGTTATGCAATGTTAATGAATTTTCTAAAGTGGTTTAATGATGATTTATAAGCATGTATATGTAACATCTCCAAAATTCATAGTTGAAAATTTTCGTTTATGTAGAAAACCATACACTAAAATAAGGGGTGCTATCGCCATGACCAACATAGGATTAACCCCTGGCTAATCTCATACCAACCACAAGGTTAGAAAATTTAAAGGTGTTAATATAAGTAATAAGTAAAACCACAATAGTTCCAACACTTTATAAATAAAGCAAAGTATGCAAATGTCAGAGTTGATACAAAAATAGAAAACAGATATAATAACACCCCCTATGGAGGATTTAAAATGGTAAATGAAATAATAGGAAACTCAGATAAAGGTAAGTCTAGCCAAAACCTTTTCGAACCCCACGATGAGTACATTAGGCCATCATTTTGTCTTGCCCAAAGCATCATAGGCATCGTCTCCTACCTATGAAAACTCAGGATAGGCCACTACTCGTAGGAATGAGTAGCACTCGTGAAAGGGGTGATCACTACACTACGTAGTGAGTAAGGTAATCATATGGATAAGACCATGCAAACACAAATAAAAAAAATGATGCATACATTATTTCATTCAGATTCACCATTATTGTTAGGACATAGGCTATTAATTTCATCTTTACACATCTCTCGAATTATATCTACGTGAGTACGGGGACCCCACCATTATAGTTGGTGGATCAAAAATGATACCCCAGGGTAAAATGCGCTTGGCCACTATTATAACCGGTGGACCAAAATTCATCCTAAACTGTCCCCGACTCATGTGGTGTTCCATTGCAAGTAGTTAGTATCTTTTTCATAATTTATTACCATACAAAGTTTGGTTTATCAAGCTTGGAATCTCCAGTATTATAGCTGGTGGACCAAAAATGATACACTAAAATAAAACGCACTTGACCATTATTATAGCCGGTGAACCAGAATACACTCTAAGGCAAGAAGGCTCTTGGCCAATATTATTGCAAGTGGATCGAAAATCACTCTAACCTAGGCCTGGCTTGATAATCTTTCACTTTAAGTAATTAGTATTTTACTCATTTCTTATTCCATGTAACCTTGACTAGACATGCATGCCCTCTAAGGACTCCCAACTCACATCCTAGACTTTCTGAATGATCTAGTCTTATATCTTGGGACCTCTACCCTCCCTAAGACCCTATGGCCTCTTATGCCCCGTTCCCCTACTCACCATGAATCCAATCCCCCATACATGCGGGTCCAAGCCCACTTTCTCATTTCTCCACCTTAGCTCACCATCATCCACTATAGTTTCCCTTTAGAACCCTAATATGGCTAATGTGGAACTAACCTCTCCTCATCATACATGGCCCAGGATCCTTTCATTTCCAAAACCATGATTCCACTCAACCCACACCCAAACCTCACAACCTTACTTCCCATCTTTCACATGTGCTTATGAAAATCCTAGTTGGTCACCCCAAACCCTAGTACTTCTAATTTATTTTACACCACCCCTTCATCCACACACTTAACCCTTCTTTCCACTTGACTCATCCTTCTTCATATGACACCCATCTAGTCTCAATCCTTACTCTAACCACACACTTCCCCCACTTAGGGTTTATCCCACAAACCCTAGATGAGCCTTCCATGCACACTTCTATCAACTCATGTTCTATTTTTCACACATGGACTCCAATCACCTAAAATACTCTTCCCTCACTATACTTAACCCTTAAATCACCTTTACCACGTAAACATTACCCCCATGAAAAGGCTAACTGCCCTATGCAAGCCTTACAATTCCCATGAAAGATTTACTCCAACCTTTTAATTTTTCACCGATGAATCATAAGGTACTTAGGCTTTTTCTCACTTCTTCTTGATCACTCCACCCTACCACCTAAGGCCTCTCATCATGCATGTCATATTAGGGCAACTATACATAAGGGCATATCACAAAATATAAGTCATATCACCCATATCAAGCATATCATAACACATATATCACTTACCTTAGCTCTATGCATAGCAATACGCACTGAAAGTATTTAGTCTATACTCATATATAATATAAGCACATATCCAAAACACCCATGAACACATAAACATACAATTTATCTTTAACCATATCCTTACCTAATAGGGCACCAGGCTTGGAGCACAAATCCTACCCCTCCTTAAGGAAAGGGTTTGGTTCGCCTATAATAATGAAACACTAATGTTAACTTCCCTCTTACCCTTTTTCTTTTATTATCCTCTAACTAAATATTAGTAAAAAGAGTAATAATAATAATAATAATAATAATAATACTAATAATAATAAGATAATAATAATAATAATAATAATAATAATAATCATCATAATAATAACAATAATAAGATTAATAATAATAATGATAATGTTAGTAGTAGTAGTATTAAGTAAAAACAAAAGCTACGACACAAACAAGGGTGGATGTGGTAGCTAGGGTAGCAGCAACGAAGATGGTGGCACAAGGGTGGTGGAGGTGGTGGTGATTGGAATGACACAATTTTGGGGTAGGAAAATGGGAAGGGAAGCGGTGGTTGTGAGGTAGTAGAATTCTTAGGTCAGAGGGGGTTGTAGTGGTGGTGGTAACCAAATGTGGAGGAGAGGAAAGAAGGAGTAAAGAGGAGTAAGGAGGAGGGAAAAAGGAAAAGGAGAGTATGGGAAGGTAGGGGAGGATGTCTAGGTAAAGATGTGGGTAGTGGGGATGGTGGTTGTGGCAGAGTAGGCAGTGTAGGACTGCGGAAGGGGCGACGACAAGGTGCAAAGGGTAGCTCGAGCCACCCACTTTGCACTTGCAGGGAGAGTAGGGGAGGGATAGTTAAAGATGGGGAGGGGTCTTGTTTGGTAACGGATAGCATAGGGAAGAGGGTGGGTGGAAGTTTGGACGGCAGCGAGGCACAACAACGGTTGGGGATGCATCCGAAGGGGCAACAGAGGGGGATTTCAGGAGTTGCTGGGTAAGGGGAAAAGAAGAGGAAGAAGGGATAGGGGTTTTTTATAGGCAAGGGATGGAGAAGAGGACAAGGGAGATGAGGATAAAGAGAGTAGGATGGCAGGCGGTTGCCGGTCGATTGTGGCAGTCGATGCAGAACTGTAGGGTGCAGTCTTGTAGACAGTAGGGTAAAAGGGGAGGAAGAAGGGGTATACAAGAGGGATATGTAGGGAGGTCTAGCTTAAAATGGAAAGGAAAGGGATATGGGAGAGAGAGGGAGAATAATGGCTGGTGAATGTGCAAAGGTGTTGGAGTTGCAGGTGCAGGGTCTCCAAGAAGAAGAAGAAGAAGAAGAAGGGAGGGGAAGGGCTGATTGGGCAAGGGAGAAAAAGAAAGGGAAAGGGCTATTATGTTTGCTCAACTAGGGAGGAAAAAGGAAAGAAAAAGAAGAAGGAGGAGGTATGTGGGCAGGAGGGCAATAAGGGAGGGAAGGAAGAGGAGTGGGCTAAAGAGCCTAAGGAAGAAAGAAAATCGAAAAAAGGAAAAAGTGAAAAAGAAAAAAGGGAAATAAAAATATTTTTTTAAGAATTAGGGTATTTAATTAAATAGATGGATAAATTTTTTTAATAAATTAATTTACTTAAAATTTAATATATTAATTTAAGAGAGTAATTTTAGTAAAATATGGGTTTGAAAAAATATTTAAATAAAAAGAGTATGATAAAATAACAAAATGTTTATTTTAATTTTTTAAATAATCTCATCCATTTTTATAAATCAAAAGTTAACAAAATTATTAAATTAATAGTTAAAACTTAAATTATCCCAAATGATGATTAATTATTAAATTCTAGGTTCTAAAATTTTGGGTTATTATAGAATATGCATGACAAATAATTTTTTGGTGTTGTTATAGGGTAAATCAATTGATTGGTTAGGTTAAAACAATTAACTTATTCCTAGAATAGTTGACTGGTTGACCAAACTCATCTACTGGTAAGCCTATAGAGACCTTGGTTTTGCTCTTTGTTAAAACCCATTAACTGGTTAGGTAAAACTGATCAATTAGTCTATGAAAAATTGACTGGTTTGTCCAAACCAATAGACTAGTTTAAGGAAAATTAGGGTTTGGTCGAGTCAAATTGATTGACTAGTTGGGCCAAACTAATCGACTTGCTTGATTGGTTTGTGTGATTTGTTTCCTTTTAGCTTAGTTATGCTTTGAGGCTAGGCATAAGACTATTATATGATTATTAAGAGGATGAAATACAAATTTTATCATGGATTAATGACCCAATGAAGGGATTAAATGGAACATAATTTATGGCATACTCAATGAGTATTATAAAGGCTAAATAGGTATACCACCTATGACATGTGATGGTTTTGAGAAAAGAGTAATGAAGCACAACTTTTGCTTGAATATAATAACATTATGCCCATGATTAATATTAATAAAGGATAAATGGAAACCTCAAATGGTAGGGAAATAGAAAGGATTAATGTAGAAGAAATATGTTATTGTGTTGCTTGTTCTTATATGGGCCTTGTGTGATCATTTACCCTTATGAATAATGTACTAATCATGTAAAGTGAAAGACAATCAAGTTGTGTATGGATCTGGGTTCCCCAATCCTTAATTAGCTACTTGGGGTTAGTCTACCTTTGGGCATTTATTTGTACCTTCGGATGGGATCCTTAGAGGAATCGATACCTTACTAACTATAGACACCGATGATGCACTAAGAGGTATCGATACTAAAGGGTCTGGTTACCTAGGTGGTTGGGTTCATCCTTAACTTATGTTCATATAGGCTAGCTTTGGCTTGGACTTATGTACATTTTGGTGATAGGCTTTAGCCTAGATATATATATATTCTATTGATTTGCTTCGTCTTGGACTTATGTTTTCTTTAGTGTTTTGCTTTGGCTTGGACTTTATGTCCATTTACTGGATAGGATTCCATGGTATGTGATACCATGGAGTGGTGCACAGTCTATTACTCGATGAAAAAATCTAGATGATAAAACTGGAGTAATGAATAAGTGGAATGACAAATAAATGAGTAATAATGGGAATAATGGTTTGAATGACCAAAATGGATAAAAGCAAGTATGTACACTTGGATAATCGCTTCAATGACCAACCAGTTAATAATTGGAAATAATGACTAGATGTTGACCTATGCTAATATGGATGAAGAAATTGTATAATCCAATAGATTAACCAAATTGGAAAATAAATGCTAGTGGTTGTTTGGATTAATCTATTTAGTACATGTGTGCATACCTATATAATTATATAAGATAAAAACAAGAATGATATATTTCGTGTTGCTTGAGTTATGCATTATTACCTCTATATATATGGCATAGCATGATGCATGTTAAATATGATATCCATGTACGATATAATTTGCATACTTATGTTCCCATTGAGGAATCAACTTAGCTTACTCAGTATATAGTGTACTGATGTACCAGTTTTCTCGATCATATACCCATTTTCATGAGAAAAGGGCTATGTGTAGGTTTCTTGGGAGGACTGGTTGTAGGCCTAATTCAGCTTAGGTTTGAGGATTAAGAGTGTTGATATCCTGAGATTTTGTAGGGTCCTTAGCGGACCTTGGTTTTTGTTTTGGTGTAACTCCCTAATCTTGTCTTAATGTACCCCTTTACTCTTAACTATTTATATGCCTATGTTAAATTGATCGGGGACTGATGAGGTCCTTTAATGTAAAAAAATCTTTTAAAATGTTTATGTAATTTAAGTTGGTGCACTTTGTTTTTGAATTGGTTGGTTGGTTTAGTCTTATATCTAATATGGCCTAGGCAGTAGATGTCTATCCTGTGTTAGGTACAGCAGCAACACCTAGTTTTTTCTAGGTGTAAATTCAGCTTCCACACTATTTCTAACAAAGTTTTTTGATAATGAAAAATGGGAGTGTTACATGTTAGTATAAGAGATTTTCTTAAAGACTTTTACACTTTCAAGAATTGTTAATTTGATACCACAGGTTAGTATTGAAGCTTTTTACTAAAAATGCATTACTTGTATAAAGTGTCCATTATGGGTCTTTTTGAAACCAGGTGGAAGAGTAGTAAGGTGGCTAGGACATGTGAAAGGTTAGGGCATAGGTGGTCGAGATATAGCAATTATGATTCTCACTCAAATGGAAGGATTTGGTGTTTATAGGATAAAGATATTTGGGAGTTTCAACTCCTTACCTGCTGTGATCAAGCTATTCATGTTTTTATCTCAGGAATTCATTCTAATATTCATTTTTAAGCAATGTTTGTATATGCTTTTAATACTGGGGATAACAAAAAGAGCTTGTGGAGTTAGCTGGGTGTTCATAAGGTGGAAGGTGAGCCTTGGATTATTCTAGGAGACTTTAATGTGGTGTTGCAGCCAAATGAGAAATTCCAAGGTAATGTAGTGAATATCAATGATGTTAATGATGTAAGAGATTGTTGCAACTCCTTGTTAATTCATGATCTAGGTTATTCAGCATTGAAATTTACTTGGTCTAACCGAATTTTGGGAGAAGATAGGATTATGGCTAAGCTAGATAGGGTTATGGTTAATTTAGTTTGGACTTCAAAATTTTCTTTTTCTTCAGCTCAGTTTTTGGATACCCTTTTCTTTTTATCATAGTCGTACTTTGGTGACTCTAGCTGAAAGGATGCCTCAATGTAAGAGGCAGTTTAAGTTCTTTGATATGTGGACTTTGGACCCTAGTTTTCTTCCTTTGGTGTCTTCTGTTTGGAGGCAATCTTTTCCTCATTCTATTAAGAAGGGTTTTAAAAACAAGCTTAGGGAGATCAGATCTCGTCTCAACATTTTTAACAGGGCCAATTTTGGGGGCATTTCTAATAGAGTGCAATAGGCCAGATCAAGACTTAGTAGGATTCAGGCTCAGCTGGCTCAACAACCTCAGAATCTGTCATTATAGGAAGAGGAAAGAAGGTGTCTAAAATTGTATGAGCATTATAAAACATGTGAAGAGAGTTTTCTAAAACAAAAATCAGGTATTAAATGGCTGAATTTGGGAGACTCAAACTCTCATTATTTTTTCTCTATTATGAAAGTTAGACAGAGGAAGCACGTGGTTAGAAGAGTAAAGAACAGGGATGGATAGTGTATTTCTAATTTAGATGGGATTAACCATGATTTTATGTCTTTCTACAAAGATTTCTTAGGCACACGCAGTTTAGCTTCTAGAGCAACTTCTGAGGAAGTTTTTCTGTAGGGACCAACTTTGTCTGTGGCTCATCAGCAGTAGTTGCTAAGGCCTATTTCTTTGTAGGAGGTCAAAGAGGCTCTCTGGTCTATAGGGCAATATAAAGCCCCAGGACCTGATGGTTTCACAACTGGATTTTTCAAGGTTTCTTGGCCTGTGTTCGGAGAGGAGTTATGGGTTTTGTTGAAGAATTCTTTCCGAACTACTTATGTTCCTTCTTTTCTAGGACAAACAAAGTTAGTGCTTATTCCTAAGTTTGATGGTGCTCAAGGTGTATCAGATTTCAGGCCCATTGCTTGTTGCAATGTGTTGTATAAGGTTTTAGCTAAAATTTTAGCTGGTAGGTTGCAAGATATTTTGCCTTCTATTACTGATGCTTCCCAGGCTGGCTTTGTTAAAGGTAGATATATTGGAGATAATATTTTATTAGTTCATGAGCTAATTCATCTGTACAATAGAAATCATGCATCTCCAAGGTGTATGCTCAAAGTGGATATTAGGAATGCCTATGATTCAGTCAATTGGAAGTTTTTAGAGAATGTTTTGCTAGGGCTGCATTTTCCTATTCATATGGTAAAATTTCTCTTGTCTTGTGTATCAATAGTATCCTACTCTTTATGTATTAATAATGATATGCAACCTCCTTTTTAGGCGAAAAAAGGTTTAAGACAAGGAGGCTCTTTGTCCCCTCATTTGTTTGTTATTGTTATGGAATACCTAAGCAAGATGTTACCGACTTTATGTTTGAAGGATGATTTTCATGGGCATCCTAAATGTAAGAGGTTGAAGCTTATTAACCTAGCTTTTACAGATGATCTTTTGGTGTTCTACAAAGCTGATTTGACTTTAGTGCTTGCGATAAAAGGCATTTTTGAGGAGTTTACAGCTGCTTTATGGCTACATATCAGTCCAGAGAAGAGTTCTATATATTTTGGAGGTATCTCTTAGGATTTGAAGTTGTTTATCCTATCTTAGTTGCAGTTCCAGGAGGAGAGGCTACCTTTCAAATATTTAGGAGTTCCTTTGGATGCCTCTAAGTTAAAAGATACTGATATGCTCTCCTTGATCCAGAAGATTACTAGTAGGCTTCATCACTGGTCGAACAAGTTATTATCCTATGCTAGAAGAATTCAATTGTTAAAATCTATAACCTTTTGTATAACCAATTATTGGAGTCAATTTTTTCTACTTCCTAAAAAGATCTTGCAGCAGGTGGTTGGTTTACGCAGGTCTTTCCTCTAGACAGGGAAGGCGTCTTCTAGTAAAAGAGATCTCTTGGCTTGGAGAGTGGTTTGTTTGCCTAAGAAGGAGGGAGTCTTGGGAATTATTGATTTGTTTACTTGGAATGTTGCTGCTGTGGGAAACACCTATGGAATTTATGCCAGGAAAAGGATTCCTTATGGATAAATTGGATTCATTCTTATTTCATTAAACAGCAGGTTGTGGAATCTTGTCATCTGCCCAGTACAGCCTCTTGGATCCTACATGGTATTTTTGCCTTAATGTCTTGTTTCCTCCCATTTTTCCAGCATTTGTAGCCTGATTATCTCTATTAAATCTTAGATGTCTATGAAGCCATTAGATTTATAGCTCCTAAAGTGTTTTGGTGGAAATCTGTCTGGTGCAGCCCTGTTGCTCCAAAGCACAAGTTTATTTTTTGGTTGGCTGCTCATTCAAGACTCCCTACAAAGGATTCTCTAGCCAAATTTCTTCCTTCCATTAACCTTTAGTGCTATTTCTATTTGCAAGAGGAAAGTATTAATCATCTTTTCGTTCATTGTCCTGTGTTGAAACATCTGTAGGTATCAATTATCAAGACTTTCAAAGAAAGGAGGAGGCATAGATCATGGTATACATTATTAAGATCTATGTCCAGTACACAAGGCAGAGGTGTAAATAAAGCACAATTTAGATGGGGTTTTTATGCTATAACCTTTTATGAGATTTGGAAAGCTAGGAATGCATGCATTTTCTCAAATGTTAAGTGGGATTTGAAAAGGATAGCTTCTCAAATTTCCTTGGTTATGCCTTCTATTTGTAATAACTTTAGTAAGAGTACTAAGTTTAGTGGCTATTGGGTCAAATAGATCAATTCTATAGGCTGGTTAGTAATATTTCATGATGATATAATATTTCTTATTTTATAAAAAAAAATTTAGTTCATACACGAGTTTTTTCGGCGCGTTTTCTTAAAAACATGTTGTTTTCAATGATTGTTAAGTTGATACCACAAGGTGTTATTGGCCTTGATTTGAAATCTTTTCTCTTTTGATTTTTTTGACAATTTTAAGTATATTTAAACTCGGAATGTCCATGAGTGAGAATGGGTTAGGAACGTGGCATAGATAGCCTTTGTGATAATTGTTGTGCGAGTCTTACTACTCGATAGATTGAATTCTGTCCCTAATTAATTCTAGGCTTTAGGAATCGATGGTTGCTAACCACCTCTATGAGCACATTGAGGCATTCATAGAGAGCATCAAAGCATACATGGAGGACCAGCTTCAAGCACCACAATCACCACCTGTGTCAGTAGTTGCACCAGTTCTGGAGGATTGGCTTAGGAGGGCTGAGCATCATCACTCACCGATCTTCAAGGGTTAGGAGGACCTTGACATCATGGAGAGATAGGTCTAAGATATGGAGAAGATCTTCAATACCTATGGATGCCCTAGAGATAGGAGGGTTGATGTGGCAATGTACTATTTGAGAGGAAGGGCAAATGTGTAGTGGAGGAGCATCCAATATAGTGGTGGAAAACCTACGGGATCGGGATGGGGACCATTCTTGGAGGTGCTACAAACCCGTTTCTACCCGACTCACCTCCGCATGAAGAAGTACAATGAGATCATGGCTCTTTGGTAAGGGGGCATGTTTATCAAGGAGTACTACACCCTATTCATGGATATGGTCTAATTCGCCCCAAAAATGGAGGCTAATGAGGTGTTGCAAGTTCACTACTTTAAGATTGGGCTGGGGATCAGATATCAGAAACTTTTGGTGGGAGTTACTCCGGTGGACATGGTAGTGATGTACATACAGGCTTTGGAGGCTTCTTAAGTTATCTAGGCGCTAAGTGCTTAGACGAGGAGTGAGGAAGTTTGAATGTCATCAGCATCCCAGTAATAGAGAGAAGGACTTTTTGGGAGGAAGCCTGCTGCCTAGATGTAATCCGCCAAAATTTTAAAAGCCTATAATTTAATAAATAACTTTCATTTGGGATAAATTATCTTTTAAATCTATTTAATTTAATTATTTTATGGATTTTTGAGTATATAAAATTAGATATAAATATTTAATAAATTAAAATAAATATTTTGTTATTTTATAATACTCTTTTTATTTAAATAATTTTTCAAACCAATATTTTACTAAAATTATCCTTTTTAAACCTATATATTTAGTTATATTAAATTAAATTATTAGATAAAATTATTACCCAAAAATGTTGCATTTTATTATTTTATAAATTAAATTATTTTATTTTCCTCATTTTCCCTTTCCTTTTCCCCCCTTTTCCTTTTCTTTCTCCATTTTCTCCTCTCTTTTTTTTCCTTTCTTTCTTTCTCCAATATCTTCATTCGAGCCGCCAGACCTTGGCTTGCCTTCCTTCCCCTACGCGTTGGGCCGCTGACCTATCTCTCCCTTTCTACCCTCCTTCCCCTTTCTTTCTCAGCCTGCCCTACCTTCCTCGTCCCTAGGCCGCTAACCCATTTCTTTCGTTCCTTTCCTTCTTCTCCCACTTGTGTCATCTGGCCTAGACCCCCTTTTCTTTTCTTCCTTCTCCCATGTTCATCGCCCGACCTAGCCTTCCTTCCTTTCCTTCCTTCCTTCTTCTCCGAACGGGCCGACCCACTCCCCTCTTCCTTTCGCTCGACCTACCTTTCTTTCTTATTCTTCCTTTCCGTCGACGCTATACCTGACCACCTCCTTCATCTCCAGCCGCTCTACCTGCAACCCTCTTCCTCCCTACTACTCTCCCTATCTCTCTCTCTCTTGCAGTTTTTCCTGCCCCATCTAGGCTCCACCATCTCTCTCTCTCTCTCTCCTCGCCTATACCTTACCTCCCCTTTCCCTCTCCCTGCCATTCCCATACTCCTACCACCCTGTCGCCACCCTACCAAGCCCCTTATCCCCTCCTTTTCTCCCCCTCTTCTTTTTCTTCTTCCCTCCCTACTTCATCTTGCCATTTTGAGCCCTCATCCCCTTCCTCTATCTTCTTTCTCTCCCTTTCTTCTCCTTCCATCTCCCTCCCTATTTTTGCACCGCCACCGCATTCTACCGCTTCCACCGCCGCACCATCCACCTACACCACCCCCTGCCACCCTCTACCTCACCCCTGCACTACCACACCACCCCTCGATCTACCTTGAAACCCCTTCTTCCTCCCCTCTTCTTTTTCTCTTCTTTCCCTCCCTTCTCGACAACCACCCTGCACCTCCTCCTTCTGCTGCCGTCCCGCCACTTTTACAGCCACCTGAGCCACCAAACCACTTCCTACAACCTCCCCTACCACCCCCAAACCTCCTTTGGCTAAAACCATCACTTGTAGGCTTTCATTTTCCTCCTCCCTTTTCTTTCCTTCTTAACCCCCTCCATCTCAGTAGCCACTGCCGCTGCCGCCCTTGGCTGTAGTCAACCTATCCTCAACCACCACCTACACCCCCTCTCCACTTTGCACCCTTCCTTTGCGCTAAAGCCTTCCCCACCTGCCCTCTTTCCTAGCCCCAATACCCTAACTCAAAATTGGCTCCCCCTTCCCCCTTTCATGCCATTTTCGACCCTCTCCCTCATTTCTTTGCATGCTGCATGAGTAGTATGAGCTGCTGCATGCCTTGATATGTTTTGTTTAACAAATTTTAAGGTATAATAATATTTTAAGTTAAGTATTTCATTAATTAAATTTTATAAAGTCTTATGCTTTTGGTTTTCTTATTTCTAATATAATAAACATTGATATTATTTTTAGGTATTGGTTTTGCTAATCAAAGCTTGAATCTTTAATTGGAATATCGGTAAGGTTCATTTTTGCGGGAATTAAGGTAATCGTTAGACCCCACTTAAATGCATGGATAAACATATGCTAGCACATTAGGGTTTTAGTATGTTATTTTGCATGATATGTATATTTTTTGATATATTATATGTAGTCGCTTATGGTGATTGATAAAAAGGAAAGCATGTTAGTTTATATGTTATGTGTGGAAATATTGCTTAAGGAAAGAGTTTGGTTTTTAATGAAAATGTTGAGTACTTATCTATGTTGTATTATGTTATTGTGATCATTAATGCATGAATAATATTGTTATAAGCCCTAGGGGCATTTTAGTAATATGTCATGTGCAATAATGTGGCCTATTATGCGTGGGTGCTAATGAGTAGAATGTTGAATAATAATAGTTGGCGAATTTGGATGATGAGATTGGGTATTGATATTAATATTTTATGTAGTGATGGCAATTTAATAAAAGTGGTATAATAAAGGGTAAATTGGTAATTTTGAAAGTAAAGGGTAACATCGTAATTTTTGGAAGTGAAGGGTAAAATGGTAAATTTGGAAGTAAAGGGGGTAAAATGGTAATTTTGTAAGAAAATGATATTATGGTAATTTTAGAGGAGAAGGAGAAAATGGTAAATTGAAAGAAAAAGGGGTATTATGGTAATTTTGGAATTAAAGGGCAAAATGGTAATTTGTAAGTGAAAAGGGTAAAATGGTAATTTTGTAAGTGAAAGTATAAAAAGGAAATTTTGTAAGTAAATGGATAAAATGGTGATTTTGGAGGTAAAGGGGCAAAATGGTAATTTTATAAGTAAAAGGGTATTATGGTAATTTTGGAAGTAAAGGGCAAAGTGGTAATTTTGTAAATAAAAGGGTAAAGTGGTAATAATAATAACGGAGAAGGGTAAAATGGTAATTATAGTAATGGAGAAGGATAAAATGGTAATTAATAATTGAGAAGAGTAAGGTGGTAATTATGATGATGGGGAAGGGGTAAAATGATAATTTAATAATTGAGAAGGGTAAAATGGTAATTATGATAATGGAGAAGGGCAAATTGGTAATTTAACCAACTAAAGGGCAATTTGGTAATTATGAAAATAAAGAAAGGTAATTTGGTAATTTAACCAACTAAAGGGCAAATTGGTAATTATGATAATATAAAAGGGCAATTTGGTAATTTATCTAACTAAAGGGGGTAATTTGGTAATTATGATAATGGAGAAGGGCAATTTGGTAATTTGATCAACTAAAGGGCAAATTGGTAATTATGATAATGAAGAAGGGCAATTTGGTAATTTATCCAACTAAAGGGAAATTTAGTTATTATAACAAAGGAGAAGGGCAATTCGATAATCTAACCTACAAAATGGGAATTATGATAAGTGTAACAATTATGAAGGGTGATTAGTGACCTAATAAGTGTGGGAGATAGCTTGGTAACCTAAACCTAGTAAGGATATAGCTAAGGCCTTATGTGTGCTATGTGTCATGAATGCCTTGGATGCCGTGTATAATGATATGGTGTGTATCTTGTGCTATTATTTTAACTATTTTATGTGTAGCACATCTTGGAATGGAGGTATGCTTATGTGCTTTCTTAAGGCATGTGTTAATATGTACATGCTGTAAGTTGTGATGTGATGTGATATGCCCTTTAGGACATGCATGCTAGGATATTTAATGTGGTAATGTGGGATGGAAGGATGAAAAAGGAAAAAAATGGGAAAGTAAGATAACCAAGGGGAAGTAAGTTGGCTAACGTAGGTAGGAATGACCTAAATAATCCATGATCCATGAGTGGATGAATAAAAGAGGACTTAAATAAAATGAAAGAGTGGGAGAATCTAGGGTTTTCATGTGATGGTTAGAGTCCTCATGGGGGTGAAATTCACGTATGGAAAGTTACCTTGGGGTGTGAGGAAGGTAATGGAAGAGTTGTTTGGGTGACTGGAGCTCTATGGGAAAATAGTACGTGGGATATTATAAGGGTGCATAGGAGATCGAGCTAGGGTTTGGGAGGAAACCCTAATTTGAGAAGGTGGAAAAAGAAAAAAAAATAACAACAAAAATAAATGAGGCTGAGTGAGGTATGAAGTGAGGGTTGAATCTAAGGGTCGTGATGTGTGGGGCGTTAAAATAGTTTGGGTTGTGTGAGGCAGAGAAGGATAGGCCATATAGGCTTAAATTAGGGTTTCTAAAGAAAACCCTAGGGTAAAGCGATGAATGGACTTGAGGTTATAGGGTAGTGGGCCTTGACCCACACACTTTGGAGATGGGCTTCTGGTGTGAGTAAGTGGAATAAGTGAAGGATGTCGGGGTGAGTTAGGAGGTGCAGAAGTCTCAAGATATGGGATAGGCCCTTGGGAGGATAAGTGTAGATGGATTTAGTCATGCATATCTAGGGTGAAATCTGTTGAATAAGATACGGTAAAACACTAATCATGTAAAGTGGAAGATTATTGAGCCGAAACCAGACCGATCCACCAACATAATGTGGCAAGGTGCTGGGGTGCCCTGGAGACCGATCCATCGACATATAATAGTGGTTAGGTGCGTTCTGCCCTATAAGTGACCAGTCCACTAGCTATAATAGTGGGGGATCCCGAGCTCAATAAACCAAACTATAAGTTTGATAAGACACATAAAAGACACTAAGTACTTACAGTGGAACATCATAAGAGTCGGGGCCAGACCGATCCACCAGCATAATAGTGGCAAGGAGCGTTTTTCCCTGGAGACCGATCCACTGGCATATAATAGTGGTTAGGTGTGTTCTTCCCTATAAGTGATCGATCCATTAGCTATAATAGTGGGGTTCCCGCACTGGCATGGATATATAATCTAAGAGATGACTGAATAATGATGGACTAATGGCTTAAGGCCCTAAAAGTATAGGTTGTTTATTATGACCTATTTATATCTGATCGACTTGTTAAGTATGTGAATGCACAAAAGTGAATATTATGTATACTCCTTTCATTATGTATGTATATAGCGTTGTATCATGTGTTGCATTGTGGGCCTATTTTTAAGTGTATTTTAAAGGGTTACTCAGTACCATAGTACTGAAGGGTTCCATTCGCGGGGCCCCTGCCTATTCAATGGGCAATGTCCCATGCAGGTTGTTTTCAGGTGCTATTCAAGTGGGATCCCGGGAAGGAGCATAAGGAACTATCTGGAAAGTTCTAGGGTTGTCCTCTTTCTCTTTTAAATTCTTTGTATCAATGTATTTATTGTTTTGTAGCCACCGTTGGTGGATTCTATTCTTGTAAATTGTTTATTACGCTACTTTTATTTAATTATGGTTTGAGTTTCTCATAAGTTGTATTTTTCTCTTTTAGCCTTAGCACTTGGTACTGGAATGGTAGGAGTGAACCGGTCTAGTACTACGTGTGGCGGTAATATCTCCAAAATTCATAGTTTTTTTATTTTGCTTCCGCTATTTATTTTAATCAAATGAAATTTTTTAGTAGTGAATTTTGAGGGTGTTACACTAGATATGGCAGGAGCATGGGGTCAGTACCTTGAGTTGGAGGTTTGTCTGGGGGTTATGCCAATAAGAGTTACTACTCTTATAAGCTATGTGGGATAGATCACCAAGGGGTAGTCTATAGAGGCAACAAGGTGACATGCCATGGATGTAGCATGGAGGGGGTATCAATTCCGAGTTGGGAGTGGTAGTATCTAGAGGTGCTAGTTTAGGGCTTGGAGTACTAGATCTATTCAGGAACCACAACCGTAGACTCAAAGAATTCCCCTGTTACTAGCTGGTGTCGTTAGTTAACCTAGAGGTTAATGACCTCGCCCTTACCGGCAAGGGTAAGGTCATCTAGTGCCATAAGAGTTCCGCTAAGGGGACTCCTAAATGTGATGAGTTAGGTAGAGCTAGAATGTTAGGCCGGTGTGGTGACAGGTATGCTTACTGTCTCTACTTTTCCGGTATGCGTATTGTTTGACTCTGGGGCATTACACTCCTTTATGTCATATGTATTTGTAGCTAGATTTGCCTTATCTTCTTTGAGTAGTATTTCTACTTCTACTATATTACCTTATAGGGATAGGATTTCATGCTCTAGGTTCTATCAAGGAGTGACTTTGGTAGTAGGAGCGATATAATTTCTATTGAACCTCATAGAACTTGAGTTGCGTGATTTTGATGTGATCATCAGGATGGATACATTGGGGAAATATCGAGCATTGATTGATTGTGCATAAGAATGCATTGTTCTATAAGGACTAAAGGGTATTGCGGTTTCATATCGAAAGTGTAACCTAATCTCTCTATAAAGATTGTGTCGGTAATAACATTGAGCAACCTTTTTTTTTGCAAAGGGTATCTGCTCTACTTATGCGGCATCAGAGAGAACAAAGCAACTGAGATGCCCTTAGAGCATATAACAATGGTCTGCAAGTTTCCTAATGTATTACCTAAGGAGATTCCAAGAATGCCGCCCGTTCGAGAATTCAAGTTCACTGTAGAAATGTTGCCAAGGAGAGACCTAGTATCTAAGGCTCAGTACTGTATAACACCTATAGAGATGAAAGAATTCAAGGCTAAGTTGGAAGAGCTTTTGGAGAGGGGATACATTTGACCAAGCATATTGCTGTAGGGAGCACTAGTTTTTTTTTTGTAAGGAAGAAGGATGGGAGCTTGAGGTTGTGCATCGAGCATTGAGGGTTAAACTAGGTAACGGTCAAGTATTGTTATCCATTTACAAGGATGGACGACTTATTTGATCAACTCAAGGGAGCCAAGGTGTTCCCCAAGATTAACCTTTGATCAAGCGACCATCAACTGATGATAGCTGAATAAGACATCCCTAATACCACTTTCCGAATAAGGTATGACCATTATGAGTTCACAATAATGTCTTTCCGACTCACTAATGCACCAACAACATTCATGTCCCTCATGAACTACATCTTCCATTCATTCTGGGCCAATTTTTTCACAGTGTTCATCGATGGTATCCTCATCTACTCTAACGATAGAGAAAAGCATGAGCAGTATTTGAGGTGAACTTGGCATTGTTGAGATCACATCAACTAAAAATATCTCTAAGTGCAAGTTCTAGTTAGATCAAATGACCTTCCTTGGACATGTAATCTCTAAGGATGGAGTACTAGTGGATCCTGCTAAGATTCAAGCTATTTTTGAATGGCCAACACCCACTTACGTCAAGGAGGTGCACAACTTTATGACGTTAGCTGGTTAGTATCATCAATTTATGGTAGAATTCTCTAAGATAGGGCGATCTTTAACTTATCTACTGAAGAAGGCTATGCATTTCTAGTGGTATGAGAAGTTTAGTGAATCCTTTAAGGAGTTAAAGAGGAATTTGACTTTAGCTCCAGTGCTCACATTGCCTAGTGGATCTGATGGTTTTGAGGTGTACAGTGATGCCTCCAAGCATGGTTTGGGTTATGTGCTAATGTAACATCGAAAAGTATTAGCTTATGCTTCTCGATAAATAAAGCCACAGGAATATAACTACCCAACACATAACTTAAAGTTCACCCACAAGATCTTGAGGCATTATCTATATGGAGTTTAGTGTAAGTTCAATATTAACCATAAGAGCTTCAATTACATCTTCACGTAGTGGAATTTGAGCTTGAGAAAACATAAATGGTTAGAGTTGGCCAAGGATTAAGACTTGAAATTGACCTACAATGAGGGTAAGACCAATGTGGTAGAAGATGCACTTAGCCAAAAAATGTCATTTCATTAGGAACCATCATGTTGTTAGATCACCTGTGTCGAGAAATCAGGAATTTGGAGATTGAACTAATCAACGTTGGTAGTATAGAGGCAAGAATGAGTGCACTCACCATTACACATTTAATCTTCGAGGAGAGCCGATCTAATCAATTTGGTGATGTCAAGCTTGAGAGAATCTAGGCTAGTATTACATAAGGTAAAGCTAAAGGATTGTAGATCCATGAGGATGGTAGTATCAAGTATCGTGGTAGGTGGTGCGTACCACAGGGGTGTGTTAAGATTTAGAGGAGGATCCTTGAGGAAGGACATTATACTCCTTATTCTATCCACTCCGGAGGGAACAAGTTTTTGAAGTTCCTAAGTGGAAGTGGGATTACATATCTGCAGACTTTGTGGTTGGTCTTTTGAGGAACCATAGTGGATTTGATTCTATTTGGGTTGTCGTAGATCGTGTGAGTAAGTAGGCTGTATTTATATCGATGAAGGTGACATGAAATATAGAGCAGCTAGCCAATGCCTACAGAAAGCACGTGGTGAGACTGTATAGAGACTCCAAGTTCTTGTCACATTTTTGGAAAAAGTTGCAAGCCGCCTTTAGTACTCAACTGAAGATAAGTACGACTTTTCACCCACCAATAGATGGTTAGACAAAGAGAACTATTTAGACTTTGGAAGACATGTTTTAGGCATATGTACTTGACTTTGGGGGTAGTTGGGAAGATCTTTTAGACTTGATCAAGTTCTCATACAACATTTACCATGATAGTATCAATATGGCACCTTTTAAGGCCTTTTATGGAAGAAAATGTCATAGTCCATCGTGTTGGAATAATATCAGTGAGATGCTTGTGGTGGGACTTAAGATGATCAAGGAGGTATTAAGGCACATTCATTGATTTAGGACTACATAAGAGAAGCCGAAGACCAATAAAAGAGGTACGCAGATCTAAGAAGAAAAACTAATGGTTACAAAGTGGGATACAATCCTTTTGAGGGTCTCACCCACCAAAGGACTCATGAGATTTGGTAGGAAGGATAAGCTTAATCTAAGGTACATTGGACCGTACAAGATTTTAGATCGTGTTATTGAAGTTGTTTATTGCTTAGCCTTACCAATGGAATTGTCACATGTGCGCAATGTCTTTCACATATCTCAGTTGAAGAAGTATGTAGTGGATCTTTTGCATGTTATTTGACTAGAGTCGCTAGAGCTCGATGAATCTTTGACTTTCAAAAAGCGACTAGTGAGAATTCTAGATATAAATACGTGAGAGACGCGTATGAAGAGCGTCCCATTGTTAAAGGTTCATTGGTCCCAATATGTTACAGAGGAGGTTACTTGGGAGGATAATGAGGAAATTTGAACCAAGAACCTAGGGTTATTTTCTTACCATATTACCTTAGTATAATCCTTTTTCTTTAAAGGGGTGGTAACCTTTTCCTTAATGTAAATTTGATGTGTGTCTCACTATGTGCTAAGTAATGTGAATGGAATATTCATAGGCTTTAGGGACGTGTCCACTTTAAGGGGGTAGTGCTGTAATACCCCATATTTTTATAACATGTTGGAGCAAGAATCAAGCCTATTTTGGTTTTTTGATTTTGATTTGGTATTATTATTTTGTTTAAGGTATAGTTTGATTTGAAACAAGGTTGAAAAATAAAATGTATCACATTTTTAGATGAACCAATTGACTAGTTCATCATTTTAGCAAAATATTTTTCACTCAACTAAAATGATTGACTGGTTTGTAAAATGGTTGACTGATGTGCCAAACTAATCAACTAGTTTGTCGAGCTTGGTATATTTTTCAAACTTAATTTTTGGGAAAAATTTCTTATACTAAAATGGAACCTTGTATAGCCATGCTGAATTGTCTTTAAGAGATTCTTAACCTTTTTCATGATGCATTTAGCCCAACATATTGCCTTAGATCAATCTAGAGTTTGATTAGGATAATCAAGAAGGAGATATGACCTCAGCCTTGTCTTCATCGGCCTCTCCCCTTTACACATTTCTAAGATTAGTGCCTTGATCTTAGGTACGATTTCGATTAGTTGGAAGATTCCTTCCACATTGACCTTCCATCACCCCTCTTGTAAATTTTCATTTAGCCCTAATTAACCTACATTCTCTAGAAACACCATTTGAGCTCTAGAGAATAGGCAAGCATATCTTGGATGAAATCTATCCATTTAGCTCAAATTCAAATAGTAAGTATTAGTATTAGGGTTTTTGAATTGTTCCTAAACCCTTTGTGATTTGCGTTGATTGGTTAGCTATAAATAGCCCCAATCACCAATTATATTCACCTTTCTTTCAACCACTGAAAATCCCTAACTCTTTATATTCACTCTCTTCCTTTTTACACTTGAAACCTTGCAATCAATTCCTTTCACTCTTCTAATCCTTTCTCTAGCTCTCTCTTATTTAGTTATTAAGAAAGGAAGAGTTAGATTTAGGAAAAAAGATTGAGTGGTTTAGCTGAGCATTCCCTATTTTTAAATTAATTTTGGTATGCCCCTTCTTTCCTTTCTATTTCAAGCTCAAATTTACTAAGGTTTCGTATGAATTTTTGAGTTTGAGATTGTTTTTTTTTTTATGGTTTTAAAAGTTGAGATTTTCACTGATTGATATTTTCTGTTTAAGGGAGATTTACTTGCATCAAGTAAGTGATTCTTGCTTCTAAAATGGATTATGAGTATTCGTGTAATCTCCCAAAAGTTTAAAAACCTATAATTTAATATATAAATTTTATTTGGGATAAATTAGCCTTTAAATTTATTTAATTTAATTATTTTATGGATTTTTGAGTATATAAAAGTGGATAGAAATTTTTAATAAATTAAAATAAATATTTTGTTATTTTATCATACTCTTGTTATTTAAATAATTTTTTTCAAACCAATATTATACTAAAATTATCCCTTTTAAGCCCATATATTTAATTATATTAAATTAAATTATTAAATAAATTTATTTCTTAAAAATATTACATCCTATTATTTTATAAATTAAATTATTTTAAATTCTCCCATTTTTCCTTTTTTCCTTTTTCGTCCTTTCTTTCTTTTTCCTTTTTCTTCCTTCGGGCCGCCCACGCTAGGCCAGCCCTTCCCCGTACGTGCTTAGGCCTCTGGCCCATTCCCTCCCCTTCATCTCCTTCTCCCGCACGGGCCACCCACCCTCTTTCTCTTTTCCTCCTTCCTTAGTGCAGCAACCCAGCCCAACTCCCCTTCTTTTCTTTCCTTCCTTTCACCCCGTAGACCAGGCCTGCCCAACTCTTCTTTTTTTTTTCCCCTATGCTGGCCTGCTCCCCTTCCTTTATTCCTCCTTCTTCTGCCTCGACCCAACACACCCCCGACTTGTCCCCATCGCCATGTCTACCACCTCGGGCATGTTGGCCACCGCCCTACTGCCATCACCTGCCACCACTACAACCTTCTCTCTCTTTCTCTCTCTCTCGCTCTCTCTCCCCCATCCTTTTTTCACCATTTTGGACCCAATCAGCCATGCACTTCCCTTCACGCATGACCTCCCTCTCCCTGCCACCCTAAACACTGCCACCGGCTGGCCACCTATCCCCTCCTATCCTCCCTCTTCATCCCTTTTCCTACCCCATTTTTCAAGCTTCATACCTTACTCAACCTCCCTCTTCTCTCCTTTTCTTCTCCTCTCATTTTCATCTCTATTTTGCACCATCGGTGCCATCTGCCGCTTCAACTGCTGCACCAACCCCTGCACCACTCCCTATCACCCTCTACCTCAGCCCTGCACCACCACAAGACCACCCAAGCCACCCCTTAGCTCCTCCTTTCCCCTCTTCTTTTCCCCCTTTTTTCTCCCTTCTCGGCAACCTCCTTGCAACCCCTCCATTCACCGCCGTTCGGCCACCTCTGCCACCACCCAAACCATCAATCTACTCCCTACAACCTCCTCTACGACCCCATTCTTGCTTTTGCCGAAACTAGCCTCAAAACCCCTTCATTTTCCTCCTCTCTTTTCTTTCCTTCTCAGCTCAGTCCACTATTGCAGCCTACTTCACGGCCTCGCCGCCACCGCCTCCGCAACCCTTGGTCACCAACAACCTACCCCCTCTTCACTCTTGCACCCCTCTCTTGCCCTAAATCCTCCCCTACCTATCCTTTTTCCTAGCCTAAAGACCCCAACCCGAAAATAGCCATCATTCTTTTTCTTCACCCCCTTCGACCCTTCCACGCTTGTTTTTGCTTGCAGCTCATGCTGCATAAGTAGCATGAGTTGCTTAATTTCTTGGACCATTTTTGTTAATAATTTTAAGGTATAATAATATTTAAGTTAATTATTTCATTATGTAAATTTTATAAAGTCTTATGCTTTGGTTTTCTTATTTCTAATATAATAAGTATTGATATCATTTTTAGGTATTGGTTTTGCTAATCAAAGCTTGAATCTTTAACTGGAATACTAGTAAGGTTCAATTTTGTGGGAATTAAGGAAATCGTTAAACCCCACTCAAATGCATGGATAAACGTATGTTAGCACATTAGGGTTTTTAATATGTTATTATGCTTGTATTGATTAATAAAAAGGAAATTATGCTAGTTCATGTACTATGTATGGAAATATTGCTTAAAGAGAGATTTTGGCTATTAATGAAAGTATTAAGTACTTATCCATGTTATATTATGTTATTGTGACCATTTATGCATGAATAATATTATTGTGAGCCATAGGGCATTTTAGTAATATATCTTGTGTAAGAATGTGGCCTAATATATGTGGGTGATGAGGAGTATTATGTGACATATAATAGTTGGTGGAATTTGGATGAGGAGAGTGGTGCATTAATATTAATATTCATGGAGTGGTGATAACTTAATAAAAGTGGTATAATAAAAGGGCAATATGGTAAATTTATAAGAAAAGGGCATTATGGTAATTTTAGAGAAGAAGAGCAAAATGGTAAATGGTAAATGGTAAGCAAATGGTAACTTTGGGAGTAAAGGGCAAAATGGTTATTTTATAAGTAAAGGGGTATTATGGTAATTTTGGGAGTAAAGGGTAAAGTGGTAATTTTGGAAGTAAAGGGGGGGGGGTAAAATGGTAATTTTGGAAGAGAAGGGAAAAATGATAATTTTGTAAGAAAAGAGCAAAATAATAATTTTAGATGTAAAAGGGTAAAATAGTAATTTGTAAGTAAAAGGGTATTATGGTAATTTTATAAGTAGAAGGGTGAAACAGTAATTTTATAAATAAAGGGAAAAATGGTAAATTGTAAGTAAAAGGGGTATTATAGTAATTTTATAAGTAAAAGGGTATGTGGTAATTTTATATATAAAAAAAAGACGTTATGGTAACTTTGGAAGTAAAGGGGAAATAAGGGGTAGAATGATAATTTTATAAATAAAAGGGTATTATGGTAAATTTGAGAGTAAGGGGTAACTTGGTAATTATAATAACGGCGAAGGATAATTTGGTATTTAAATTATGATTATAGAAGGGCAATTGGATAATTATGATAATATAGAAGGGTAATTTGGTAAATTAAGTAACAAAAGTGTATTATGGTAATTTTAATAATGGAGAAGGCCAATATAGTAACTATAATAATGGAAAAGGGTAAATTGATAAGTATAATTATGGAGAAGGGTAAATCAATAATTATAATTATGGAGAAGGGTAAAATGGTATTTTTAAGAATGGAGAAGGGCAATATAGTAATTATAATAATAGAGAAAGGTAAATTAATAATTATAATTATGGAGAAGGGTAAATTGGTAACTATAATTATGGAGAAGGGTAAATTGGTAATTATAATAATGGAGAAGGGTAAGTTGGTATTTATAATAATGGAGAAGGGTAAGTTGGTATTTATACTAATGGAGAAGGGTAAATTGGCAATTGTAATATGGAGAAGGGTAATTTGGTGTTTATAATAATGGAGAAGGGTAAAATGGTAATTATAATAATTGAGAAGGTAAAATGGTAATTATGATAATAGATAAGGGTAATTTGGTAATATGATAATGGATAAGGGTAATTTGGTAATTATAATAATGGATAAGGGTAAGTTGGTATTTATAATAATGGAGTGTAACAATATTACCATTCTCTTATGTCATCAAACATATAAAGAGACAAGCTTTATATATATAATCATAAGGATACATGGTAACATTGGCATTAAATGAAATCATGTTTAAAGCTACCAAAATCGAGCATAATATCAGGGGACCCAAAATATGCTTAAACTTCAAGAAGAAAAATCTACCACATGCTTGATTCATAGAATAAAATAAGTCATTTTCAACATAGAAACACAAAGAACAGGGAACTACAATAAGCAAAATACCTTATTCATATTCAAGATAAGAATACCTTACCTTCAAGCAATTCTTCTAGTATAAACTCCTAACATGTTGGTTATATACCAAGACCTCAATTATTAAGAGAATAAATAATTGAAAACATTAAAACTCCTTTTCAAACTTTAATAAAAGTAAAATTATAAGAAGATAGAGAAGAATAATAATCTAATACAACCTTTTATCATAATTAAAATCTAAAACCAAAACCTAAGGTCTTCAACCTTTCTCAAAACTTTAACCATTCCTTGCTTCCAAGAAATAAGACAAAGCTAAGGTTAATATTAGAAGAATAAAGAAGAGATAATAATTTAGAACAAAGGATAAGGAATAAGAGGCAAGCCTTTATTTTTCCTTGCAGAGATGAAGTGAGAGTAAAGTAGAGAATGTCTAACATGTGGAAAATTTTCACCAAGGAAAAAAAAGGAGAGAATAAGCAAATGTAGATGATAGGGAGTGAATTGTATCATAAATGGGGTGTATAGGAGGAAATTATTGTGAAGATACCCAAGTGGGAGAAAGGAAATCTAACTTAAGTGTGGGCTACCAAAAGTGTAAGGAGATTACAAGTTGAGCTAAGGGACGTAAGGTGTGAAGGAACAGACATGGGAGAGGTTTGGTAGGTTAGGGAAGTGGTGTAAAAATTCAAACACATTGATGCCAAAGGAGAGAGGATGGTGAGGGAGAAGAGAGAATGTGAGATATGCCTCAAAAAGTGTTTATGAGGAAGTTTAGACAAATTAAAATCATAGAGTAATCCAAATAATGTAAAAATAATCTCAAAGCCCCAAAATATTCTTATTAGCACAAATAGGTTATAATTAGAAGTTTTTATAGACATTGGAAAGATATTCGAATCAAAATCAAGAAAATGATATGAAATCACAAGATAACTAATCGATCAGTTTGAGCATACTTACCCACTAGTTTATCAGAAAATCAAATTACCAATCTTTGAGCGTATCGGTTAGGCAAACTAATCGATTGGTGCACCTGAAATTCACAACTTTATTAAAATTTCAAGTCCTTTCCAGAAATATAACTCATTTATTTTATATCATTATAATCTTAAATATAATTTAAAGGGTCTTAGGATTAGGTATTACATCACTACCCCTTGAAACGAGATTTTGTCCCCAAAGTCCACAAAAAAGACATATATTACCGTAAGCTCAAAATGTAACAAAACCTTACATCATCAAGAAAAGTAAATTAACAACTAAGGGTTAGTAAATGAGAGAAGGGTACTACCAGCTTAAAAGAGACAATGTTACCCATGTAACGCTCCTAAATGAAAATCTATGTATACTTCAGATTGATCTCCTCCTCAGACTCTCAGGTGCCTTCCTCAAGTCCATGGCATAACCATAAGATCTTCACTAGTGGGATAACTTTCGAATGTATCTTATGAGTTTTTGTGTCAAGGATCCTTAGTGGTTGTTCCTCACAAGACAATGCCTCATTAAGGTCAATCATCTTTAGCTAGTGCGAAGGATCTACCACTTGCTTCCTTAATTGAGAGATGTGAAAAATGTCCTGCACTCGCTAAAGCTAAACAAGTAAGGTGAGTTGGTAAGAAACCTATCCTACCTGATCCATAATCTCATATAACCTAATATATCTTAGGCTAAGTTTACCCTTCTAACTAAAATGCATCACACCCTTGCTGGGCTAAACCCTTAGTAGCATTATGTTCCCTATCTCAAACCCATCTGTCCTCCTCTGTAGATCTGCATAAATCTTCTACCAATCCTAGGAAACCTTCATTCAATATCAAATTAGCCTAATTTTCTTCACAATTTCCTATACCGTCTTAGGTCTCAACACAACCATCTTGCTTGAGTCACTCTAGTATAAGGGACTATAGGACTTTTGTCCATATTGTGCCTCAAAAGGTGCCATCTATATGCTCACATGATGACTATTTTGTTAGGAAAGTTCTATCAACTCCATAGGATCCTCACAAATACCCTAAAACTTGAGTATTCATGCTTGAATCATAGCTTCTAAAGCTTTAATAGTGAGCTCATTGTGACCATTTGTAGTCAAATGGAAAGTAGTGTTTATCTTTAGTTGTGTCTCGAATGTTGCTTACAACTTCTGCCAGACATGTCATAAGACTTGATGTGTAAGATAATGGATGATTTATCTTTCACAAATACGAGATCTTTGTGTTTGGTTTTTAGAATAACAATGTCGACCAAAGTAGGAAGAAAGTTCACATTGTGGATGATTCAAATGCATCATTCAACTGGAAGGTTTTGATATTCTCCAGGATCAAAAGAATTCTAAAGAGAAACCAATAATTTCTCTATAGAAAAGCTCCAAAAATCACTACATATTAACTTCACTTGAAGAGAAAGTAGGATGATAGAATGACCAAGAGTTTCTGACTTGAAGTTCTTTTATTTCATTAGATGATCGGTTGAATGACTATCACCACTAAATGTACAAGTGTATATATATATAGATATCATTCTCTAGATATCATTGGTGAAGTATTCTTCTTACAAACATATGTAATACTTGCAAGAATCACTTAATAAAATATTATTAGGGTTATTATAAAGGTATTCAAGATTTTCAAGAAAATTTGGTACTACCTCCAAATATGCTAACTCTTGCCCTTCAACATAAAGAGAATGAGATGGAGATACTCCTGCATCAGTCTCCCCATGTAAAGAAGAATTTGTCCTCAAATTGGCATTACTATAATAAGTAGATAAATCACTAATGTTGAAAGTCTGAGAAACTCCTCAATAAGATTTTAGTAATTCTAATTCGTAAACATTATATTCAAATTTCTTAACATTTTAAATGGTCCATCCACTCTTGGAATTATTTTATTCTTTCTAAGTTTGAAAATCTTACTTTTCTTAAATGTGACCATACTAAGTATCCCATTGAAAGTATTTATGTAAATCTATTTTTGTTCGCTTGGTTTCGTTATTTAGCATTAGATTTCTCAACATCATTCTTTATTTTCTCATGAAGTGTTTTACATAATTCAACTCTTTCTTTAGCATCATATTTCTCAATGTCACCTTTCTTTAATGATAACATATCAATGGGAAAATATGGATTAACTCCGTAGACAACTTTTGAAATACCCAAAAATTCTAATTTAGGAAATTATGGCAAAATAAGGATTTATTATGAAAAATAATTAAATGAATTATTTTATTAAAATAAGAGGAAGTAGTTAAGATAATATTAAGAGGAAATAATAAATAATTTAATTAAAAAAGTTAGGGTGTCTTGCTAATTAAAATAGAATTAAGGAAAAATCATTCAAAATATCCTAAATTAATCTAAAAAGGAAATTTAATTATTATCTTATTAAAATATTATTATTTTAAATATTTAAAAATACCAAAATGTTCTAAATACCCCAAATCATCTATTTTTCCTTTTTTCTTTCCTTCCTCTCCTTTCTCCTTTTTTTCCTTCCTCCCCCGATTTGGTCCAGTCTCCCCATGGCCCAAACCTTCCTCCCTCTCTTCTCTTCTCCCCCTGTGCTCCCCAAGCCCTCTTCCTTTTTTTTTTCTCCTCCCTCTCCACCCATCATGATCTACCCAACTCCCTTCCTTTTTCCCCTAGGCTGTCAGGTCCACTCCTTCCTTTCTTCTTCTTTCTTCTTCCCCGACCTTTCTTCTTCCCTTGCTCCTTCCCCGTGTAGGCATGTGGCCCCTGAAACAGTGCACGCCAGCCTGCCACCTGTCCTCTCTTCACCATCGATTCCTCTATGTGATCAACCCAATCAGCCCTCCTCTCTCTCCTCAAGCGTGCCTCTGTCCCCCTTCCTTTCTCCTTCCCCGACTAGATAGGACTTGCAACTTTGCAGGCCTATACCAGTCGTGCACTGTCAGTCGGCAACCTACCACACGTGCCACTCTCTTCCCCTCTTCACCCTCTACCATTTCCCCCCTTCAATGGAATATAAATTTCCCTCAACCTCCCCCTCCCCCATTCCATCTTTTTTCCCTACCCGGAAAGTCCCTCCTTTGTTGCGCCGCATTTTATCTAGACGACCACGCCGTCGCCACTACTCGGCATCGTTGCCCGAACCACCTCCCAAACCACTCCCTACACCACCCTCCACCTAACTACACCACTCACCACCCTTGATTCTTCATGCATGAGTCGCCTTAGCTGTGCAAAGTTGGCTATTCAATCAACCTCTTCTCACCCACCGCCGTCCTTCACGCTACCGTTCACCATCGTTTCCGCCACAACCACCACTCCCCTTACCACCCAAAATAACCAATAGAACCTCCTCTACCTCCCCTACCTTCCTTGACCCTTGCCGCCCTCTCCTTCTCACTTCCTCCCTCTCCACCACCTTCAGCCACCACACCTACCGCCGCCTATACCACCCCTTTGGCTACACCACCACCACCATCCCATCCCTCTCAACCTAGGGCATCCACCACACCTCAATTACCCTCTCATTATCCCTCTTCTATCCTAAGTAGCCACCTTTCCACCCTCTCTTCTCCCTCCATTGCCGCCGCTGCCGTACGCCGCCACCGGTGCTACCTAGTCACCACCGTCCCTAGGTGGTACCCTAACCTCCACAACCCTTAAATCCTATTTATGCAAATGTTATCACCATCATCATCATCATCATTATTATTTTTATCATTATTATTATTGAATCTAACTTCAGAGTATTCCTACTAATAATATTATTATTAATAGTCGAAACCTTATTATTATTATGATTATCATTATTTTTGTTATCATCATCATCATTATTATAATCATCATCATCATCATCATCATCATTACTACTACTACTACTACTACTACTACTAACTTTGACATACTATTACTATTATTATTATTATGAATATTCAAACCCTTATATTTATTATTACTATTACAATTACAATTATTATTATTATTATTATTATTATTTGATAAGTAAGAAGATTTATTACTATCAAAATGAAAGTTACAACCAACCATAGCAATCAATAGAATCTAATAGTGATAACCACCTAACATATTTAGCACGCAGACTATGGTGAACCATTCTCCTAGAACATTCATAATAATAACTCTTAAAATCATAGAGTTTTGCCTAGCTTGATTTTGAAACAAATGAAGATTCCTTTCATACCAAATAATAGCAATATAAGAAATAAACAAAGCCCCTAAAATATGCTTTTTGCTAGAGTTCTACCGAGATCTAGTGATTAAAGCTTTGACTTCATGATCCCAGCCAATGATCCTATCACTTCTCCCTGTAGCCACCTTGATCTTTTGCCAAAACATGGAAGTAAAATGGAAAAAAAGAAATAAATGATCTCTGGTTTCCACATGCTACTGACAGAAAATACACCTTGGATCCACATCCATGCCTAGCTCCCCTAATTTGTCTTTAGTTAGGAACCTATTCCTGAATGCAAGACAGGCTTGAAATCTCAATCTTGGGATAATCAAAGGCCTCCAAACATGAATTGCCCATCTTTGCTTCTCTTGTTTAGTATGAATAAGATTGTAAGGTATTTAATGCTGAAATCAGCAACATTCCTATCCATACAAGCCTAAACATACTCCTATAAAAGAGGTCAAGTATGCAGTATTTTATGAAAAATCCAAGAAGTGTAAGCTGAGGGAACAAAGTCCCACACAGAATCTGACTAAGATAAATGGTGTTCACCCATTTAACCCATAAAGTATCCTTCTCTACTGCAATATTC